>OX596010.1:61003209-61363124 GCA_951394025.1 Heteromyza rotundicornis | reverse complement strand
CACAATAATAAAACTTGCAAAAAATTTAAGTTCTACGACACCTCCTTCTATTTTTTACATCAAACGTATGGTGCGTTCCCAGTGTGCGGCACTAAAATTTGTTGTTGTAAAAAAACGCAGTCTTAATTTAATTTAATTTTTTCTTCAAATTTAAGTTTGAAAAAAAGTTTTGTTGTTTGAAAAATTTTGTGAAATACACAACTTTATATTTAAAACGAGGTAAAACTGGGATGAAACTTGAGTTGTGCTATTTTGTACAAAAAGGTAAAAAAAAATAGGTAGGTAGCAAATCTGTTGAAAAGTACCAACACTTCAATGTCCCTATTTTGTAATTAAAAATAGTTTTTAATATGGACAGAAAATTTTATTAATATTCAAAAACGTAAAAAAGTTACATATACAATAAACCGTCTCAAAAAAAAAAGTTTCCCGAGCTCCCTCAGAAAATGAACTTTGGTTTAAGTTTACAAAAATTCTTAAAATATTTCGGCTCTAGCAACTGTAATCCGTGAGCTGGACTATTTACAAGAAATCTCTATAAATCATGTTTCCTACATCCACGTCTTTCTTTATACTGCTTTGGGTCAAATAAACTTTATGAAATAATAGACACAAACCAGTACTAGTTTGCGATTTTCTAAAAATTTCCAATCGAATAAACGAACAAAAAATGTAGACCACTCAAGACCCCATTTTGACCCAGTTCCATGTGGTTTTGTGTGGGGTTATAACAACCTATGCAATTCAGTTAATTTTAACGTTACATTAAATGCAACTAATTTTGTGTAGTTGCACTTAATATAACTGTCGGTCATTAAACCTTGTATATATATATTGTATTTTTTTCGCAGTGTAGTAGATAAATGAGATTTTACCCATTTGCATTTTAATCGTATCACGAACCAGTTTTACAGCCTCATCTGCATATGGTTAGTTCAAGATTCAAGAATTGCGATTGAAATTCGAAGGTGGGTTAGTTCGGTTTTGTTTTTTATCGCGATAGCATCGATTTCTAGTTAAAATAACTTTGTAAAAAAGTAAACAGCACAATGCCTCAAACGCTCACCCGCGATTGTCTTAGCCAACACGATCAACATGTTCTCGAATCAATTTTTAATCCGCTAGAGCTCACCTCCGAAACGGTTACTGCTGATGCTGGCGCGGATCTGGTCGATATTGAGAATGACACAGTTACGGTGGAGCATTCGAAGGCAATAGAAATTGAAGCGGTGAAGTTGGCTGAAGATGGTCAATTGTCGGAAGCACTGCAGCGATTTGAGAAAGCTTTATCAATCGAACCGACACGTGCATCCATCCACAATAATCGCGCTCAAGCGTTACGTTTGGCTGGGAGGGATGATGGTTGGTATCTTTTGTGCAGTTCTCTGTGTTACGTACCTTAGCATATTACCACACACACCGTGGCTGGGTATATTTACTTTGACGACACGTTTGTAACGCCCATAAGAATGCGTGTCCGGTATAGAAAAGTACCGAAAAGAAACTGCACACCTTGTTTTGCTTATAAAATAAAGGTTATTAATTTTTTAGTGAATTTTTTTGTTGTATCACAAAGCAATCTATTTTAGATGAATTTTCATTAACATTTAAAAAAAAAGTTATTCTTTTAAATTTGGCCGAATTTTTCGTATTGGTCCCTTTATTAAATTCACAACTGCTTCAGTAACGTTACTGCTTGCCTTACACCAGTTTTTTGAAATGGTTTCACGTCACTAGCAACTCGACAATTCTTCATCAAGTTTCACTTGACAATAGCTCAATATCTCTTTATTGGGAGAAGTTACGAATCAGTGGGCTCTCATATTTTGTGTTATTTTACGTTATTTAGTTCTATCAAAGCCAGTGCTGAAAGGGAGTGGCTTGTAGTAGCTAAATCGGACCAAGAAATTGTTAACACATTGTGTTTTTCTAAAAATTACTCTATAGAAACTCCTTCTGGTAAATTTCGGAAGATATAGTGTCCATTCTAATCATAAGGTCGTCAGTGCAAAAAGCCTTCCAGATAAGATCTTTCCCACCACATTTTTTCATTCCAATTATTAATATGTAAAATTGGGAACCTGGTAATGTTCTTGAGTCCATTTTAACATAGGTTTCGCCATTCATTATAATGCATTCAACTTTGTCTTTCACTTTTGTTTGGTACTTTTGGTTTTTTTTCATAGGTATTAACGTTATGGCTTTGCTTAACTCTTTGGACCATAGAGGCACTGGTTTCATTTTTTTTGTCAAATCTCGAATTGATATTAATTTATTTTTGATTTTAAAGGTTAGTACCTTTTTATCAAATTTCTAATCTCTTGGACTCTTTTTTCTTCCACGGGTTGTATAAAATTTTAAAATAAATATATATAGGAATTTGCGACAACTTCAATGGCGCTGGTTTATTCCCCACGTGAAACTTGGTGCCAGTTGTAATCCCACCCGGCATGATCCACCCAAAAAATGTCCAAGGACGTTCTTGGTGGCAGTTGTAATCCCACCCGGCATGAGCCACCCAAAAAATGTCCAAGGACGCTCTTGGTGGCAGCTGTAATCCCACCAGGTATGATTCAGCCAAAAAAATTCCAAGGACGCAATTGGTAGCAGTTGTAATCCCACCCGGTATGATTCAGCCAAAAAAAGTCCAAGGACGGACTTGGTGGCAGTTGTAATCCAACCCGGCATGATTCACCCAAAAAATGTCCAAGGAAGCATTTGGTTCCAGTTGTAATCCCACCCGGTATGATTCACCCAAAAAATGTCCAAGGAAGCACTTGGTTCCAGTTGTAATCCCACCCGGTATGATTCAACCAAAAAATGTCCAAGGAAGCAATTGGTGGCAGTTGTAATCCCACCTGGTATGATTCAGCCAAAAAAAGTCCAAGGACGCACTTGGTGGCAATTGTAATCCCACCCGGCATGATTCAGCCAAAAAAAGTCCAAGGACGCACTTGGTGGCAGTTGTAATCCCACCCGGTATGATTCACTCAAAATATGTGCAGGGGCGCAGTTGGTGGCAAGGACCACTTAATATTCGATAGTTACTAAGTTACATTTTAATAATATTTTTTGTTGTATGGGAGGTGCCACGCCCCGTTGTCAAAATCCAACCTCTTATGTCCTATTGCAAATTCCATTACTAACACAATTTTACCTTAAAATTTCAATAAAATCAGTAAAGCCGTGATATGGGGAAGAAAATTGTATGGGCGGTGCCACGCCCCTTGTCCAATTATTCCCATATTCGACACATAGCAGTACAACTCCATTCCAAATTTCACTAAAATATATCCATTGTTGCTTAATTAGCTGGTATTTAAGTTATGTGTTGTGTGGGAGGTGCCACGCCCCTTTGTCCAATTATTCCCATATTCGACACATAGCTGGGAAAACATACTGTACAACTCCATGCTAAATTTTATTAGAATATATTCAATCGTTGCTTAATTAGCAGGTATTCAAGTTATGTGTTGTATGGGCAGTGCCACGCCCCTTGTCCAAGTATTCACATATTCGACACATAGCAGAGAAAACATAATATACAGCTCCATTCCAAATTTCATTAAAATATATCCAATAGTTGCTTAATTAGCTGTTATTTAAGTTACGTTAAGTTAAGTTTATTATTTCGCGTTTAAGCATTTCAATTTTCATAGCTAAATTTTCAAATGTGCTTGAATGTTTCAAAAAGAATTTTACAAAATTACATAATGGCATTTATTTAGGTGATTGCCAATTATTTCACCTTAATCTTTGATATCAAATCAAAGGTGAACATGTCCACTTTAAGTTTCTTCCAAATCTAGGTGCCCGTAGGTGCCCGCCGCGTTTTAATTCATAATTATATTTGGTGCATACTTTTAGGATGTGTACTCTTTTGAGACACAAAATAGTTTAATATACAAAGTTTTGCACCAACTCAAAATTTTTGCTGCCAAAAAGTACACTTCATAGTTTGATTATTAATACTGAAAACTTTTACATAATTTACGTTTAAAAAATAAAATAAAATGTTTGCTTTCATCTTAAAACATTCATCTCGACATATACGACGCAGACCTGTCCAACGCATATTATATAAACATTTCAAATACCACTTTTACAGTTGATTTATTGGGATTTGAATTATCAGCTGGGGGAAAAAAGCCACCCACCACGCCCACCTTTGATAATTCAGCTTGTTATATTTGCTAGTATACGTGACCAAAATTTCATATGTTCATATGTTAATTGGAACACATTTTATGGTGATTTGAATATTTTTTTTGTATAGGAAGTAGGCGTTAGAATTGACCGACCACGCCTTGTTTTCTTGATATGCACACAATAATAAAACTTGCAAAAAATTTAAGTTCTACGACACCTCCTTCTATTTTTTACATCAAACGTATGGTGCGTTCCCAGTGTGCGGCACTAAAATTTGTTGTTGTAAAAAAAACGCAGTCTTAATTTAATTTAATTTTTTCTTCAAATTTAAGTTTGAAAAAAAGTTTTGTTGTTTGAAAAATTTTGTGAAATACACAACTTTATATTTAAAACGAGGTAAAACTGGGATGAAACTTGAGTTGTGCTATTTTGTACAAAAAGGTAAAAAAAAATAGGTAGGTAGCAAATCTGTTGAAAAAGTACCAACACTTCAATGTCCCTATTTTGTAATTAAAAATAGTTTTTAATATGGACAGAAAATTTTATTAATATTCAAAAACGTAAAAAAGTTACATATACAATAAACCGTCTCAAAAAAAAAAGTTTCCCGAGCTCCCTCAGAAAATGAACTTTGGTTTAAGTTTACAAAAATTCTTAAAATATTTCGGCTCTAGCAACTGTAATCCGTGAGCTGGACTATTTACAAGAAATCTCTATAAATCATGTTTCCTACATCCACGTCTTTCTTTATACTGCTTTGGGTCAAAAAAACTTTATGAAATAATAGACACAAACCAGTACTATTTTGCGATTTTCTAAAAATTTCCAATCGAATAAACGAACAAAAAATGTAGACCACTCAAGACCCCATTTTGACCCAGTTCCATGTGGTTTTGTGTGGGGTTATAACAACCTATGCAATTCAGTTAATTTTAACGTTACATTAAATGCAACTAATTTTGTGTAGTTGCACTTAATATAACTGTCGGTCATTAAACCTTGTATATATATATTGTATTTTTTTCGCAGTGTAGTAGATAAATGAGATTTTACCCATTTGCATTTTAATCGTATCACGAACCAGTTTTACAGCCTCATCTGCATATGGTTAGTTCAAGATTCAAGAATTGCGATTGAAATTCGAAGGTGGGTTAGTTCGGTTTTGTTTTTTATCGCGATAGCATCGATTTCTAGTTAAAATAACTTTGTAAAAAAGTAAACAGCACAATGCCTCAAACGCTCACCCGCGATTGTCTTAGCCAACACGATCAACATGTTCTCGAATCAATTTTTAATCCGCTAGAGCTCACCTCCGAAACGGTTACTGCTGATGCTGGCGCGGATCTGGTCGATATTGAGAATGACACAGTTACGGTGGAGCATTCGAAGGCAATAGAAATTGAAGCGGTGAAGTTGGCTGAAGATGGTCAATTGTCGGAAGCACTGCAGCGATTTGAGAAAGCTTTATCAATCGAACCGACACGTGCATCCATCCACAATAATCGCGCTCAAGCGTTACGTTTGGCTGGGAGGGATGATGGTTGGTATCTTTTGTGCAGTTCTCTGTGTTACGTACCTTAGCATATTACCACACACACCGTGGCTGGGTATATTTACTTTGACGACACGTTTGTAACGCCCATAAGAATGCGTGTCCGGTATAGAAAAGTACCGAAAAGAAACTGCACACCTTGTTTTGCTTATAAAATAAAGGTTATTAATTTTTTAGTGAAATTTTTTGTTGTATCACAAAGCAATCTATTTTAGATGAATTTTCATTAACATTTAAAAAAAAAGTTATTCTTTTAAATTTGGCCGAATTTTTCGTATTGGTCCCTTTATTAAATTCACAACTGCTTCAGTAACGTTACTGCTTGCCTTACACCAGTTTTTTGAAATGGTTTCACGTCACTAGCAACTCGACAATTCTTCATCAAGTTTCACTTGACAATAGCTCAATATCTCTTTATTGGGAGAAGTTACGAATCAGTGGGCTCTCATATTTTGTGTTATTTTACGTTATTTAGTTCTATCAAAGCCAGTGCTGAAAGGGAGTGGCTTGTAGTAGCTAAATCGGACCAAGAAATTGTTAACACATTGTGTTTTTCTAAAAATTACTCTATAGAAACTCCTTCTGGTAAATTTCGGAAGATATAGTGTCCATTCTAATCATAAGGTCGTCAGTGCAAAAAGCATTCAACTTTGTCTTTCACTTTTGTTTGGTACTTTTGGTTTTTTTTCATAGGTATTAACGTTATGGCTTTGCTTAACTCTTTGGACCATAGAGGCACTGGTTTCATTTTTTTTGTCAAATCTCGAATTGATATTAATTTATTTTTGATTTTAAAGGTTAGTACCTTTTTATCAAATTTCTAATCTCTTGGACTCTTTTTTCTTCCACGGGTTGTATAAAATTTTAAAATAAATATATATAGGAATTTGCGACAACTTCAATGGCGCTGGTTTATTCCCCACGTGAAACTTGGTGCCAGTTGTAATCCCACCCGGCATGATCCACCCAAAAAATGTCCAAGGACGTTCTTGGTGGCAGTTGTAATCCCACCCGGCATGAGCCACCCAAAAAATGTCCAAGGACGCTCTTGGTGGCAGCTGTAATCCCACCAGGTATGATTCAGCCAAAAAAATTCCAAGGACGCAATTGGTAGCAGTTGTAATCCCACCCGGTATGATTCAGCCAAAAAAAGTCCAAGGACGGACTTGGTGGCAGTTGTAATCCAACCCGGCATGATTCACCCAAAAAATGTCCAAGGAAGCATTTGGTTCCAGTTGTAATCCCACCCGGTATGATTCACCCAAAAAATGTCCAAGGAAGCACTTGGTTCCAGTTGTAATCCCACCCGGTATGATTCAACCAAAAAATGTCCAAGGAAGCAATTGGTGGCAGTTGTAATCCCACCTGGTATGATTCAGCCAAAAAAAGTCCAAGGACGCACTTGGTGGCAATTGTAATCCCACCCGGCATGATTCAGCCAAAAAAAGTCCAAGGACGCACTTGGTGGCAGTTGTAATCCCACCCGGTATGATTCACTCAAAATATGTGCAGGGGCGCAGTTGGTGGCAAGGACCACTTAATATTCGATAGTTACTAAGTTACATTTTAATAATATTTTTTGTTGTATGGGAGGTGCCACGCCCCGTTGTCAAAATCCAACCTCTTATGTCCTATTGCAAATTCCATTACTAACACAATTTTACCTTAAAATTTCAATAAAATCAGTAAAGCCGTGATATGGGGAAGAAAATTGTATGGGCGGTGCCACGCCCCTTGTCCAATTATTCCCATATTCGACACATAGCAGTACAACTCCATTCCAAATTTCACTAAAATATATCCATTGTTGCTTAATTAGCTGGTATTTAAGTTATGTGTTGTGTGGGAGGTGCCACGCCCCTTTGTCCAATTATTCCCATATTCGACACATAGCTGGGAAAACATACTGTACAACTCCATGCTAAATTTTATTAGAATATATTCAATCGTTGCTTAATTAGCAGGTATTCAAGTTATGTGTTGTATGGGCAGTGCCACGCCCCTTGTCCAAGTATTCACATATTCGACACATAGCAGAGAAAACATAATATACAGCTCCATTCCAAATTTCATTAAAATATATCCAATAGTTGCTTAATTAGCTGTTATTTAAGTTACATGTTGTGTGGGCGGTGCCACGCCCCTTGTCCAATTATGCTCATATTTGGCATAAAGCTTGGAAAAGTTATTATGCAACTTCGTGCTAAATTTCGTCTTTATTATTCAATATTCAATTCGAATTCAATTCAATAGTTACTAAATTACCTTGTAGACATATTTTGTGTTGTATGGGAGGTGCCACGCCCCTTTGTCCAATCCCAACCGCATATACCCTATGTTACACGTCGATACCTATAGAATTTATCCTGAAATTTTCAAGAGAATCGGTACAGCCGTTTAGCCGTGATGCTCGGACAAACAGACAGACAGACAGACACACACTCAGTTTTATAATATATATAGGGATAGGGATTTTTGACACCATTTAAACTAACTTTGTAGCGTTTCGTCAAATATCTGTGCGAAATTAATCTTTTTGTGAAGTAATTGTGCAGAATTTAATTCGGCAAAAACTAACAGAATAACTTTTTTTTTTTAAATGTTAATGAAAAGTAAATTAAAATTGAATGCTTTTTAATACAAAAAAAATTTCACGAAAAATATTAAAAACCTTAATTTTATAAGCAAATCAAGGTGTGCAGTTTCTTTTCGGCACATTCCTTATATTCTTGATCACCATCACTTCCTAAGTAGATTCAGCCATATCCGTCTGTCTGTCATCACGATAGCGGTCGCAATTTTAGAGATATCGACTTGAAACATTTTCTCCTCCAAACTCATGTTTTAAAATTAAACATTCAATTTGCATTTTAAAACATAGTTTTTTCTGCAGTACATTTATGTTTTCATTTTTAAAACAAATGTTTTCAATTTCAATCGTCTTGCTCTTTCGTTAGTCGTTAGAAATTGATAATACTGTTGTACTTTTCTATACTGTTGTACTTTTCTATTTCAAAAAATCATAGTATATTTCAAAAAATCAAAGCATAGTTTTAGGGCGTTCAATTCAAAGTATGCTTTTAGTACAAAATATGTATATATAATAAGGGAGTTCAAAAGGTCTCATATTGGTCATAAAGTCATATGACTTTATGTAAAAATGTTGTAAAAATATACAATAGTCATAAAAATGTTGTTGTTTTTTCCATACAAAAAATTTTAGGACCAATACAACTCTGCAACCTGTGTTTTTGAAGGTTGTATTGAATCAGCTGCCACATTTATTTATGCACGCAAAAATGTTAATTCTTTACTTTATTTTTGGGATTAACTTTAATTTTCCTTAGTTTAATTTTGCGATCAGTGATTAATGTAGAAATAACACATTGAAATATGACAGGGTGCTCACAAATGAGATGTCAACCTGTTGAGCGTTTAGCGAATTTAAGAAAATAAAAAGTTACCTAAATATAAATAAATAAAATAATTACAAACAAAAAAAATATATATATTTTCAAAAATGTTCTTATTTAAAAAAAAAGGTTTTAAAATTGAAGAAATCTTTACAAAGCTCTATTTTAAAAACAAAATCGGTAAATTTTAAAACTTTTTCGTTTAATTTTAAATAATTTTCCTAATTTAGCACTTTGAAACTTATATATTGGATTTTTCTTTACGGTATAATATTGAAATATTATTATTGAAAAAATTTTTTTGGCAACACTGGTTAAAAAATCGTTAATATTGTTGGTTAAAAAAATCGATGCTCTTAGTCGTATTGCAGTAATAAGAACAGTAACACTTGTTTACAGCAAAATGTATCCTCGACTTTTGATAGTCATTTCCTATATAAAAACCCATGCTGAATCCGAATATGGAGTCAGCAAAATTTTAAGTATAACAGTTTTGGAGATATTGCACTATTTGCATATTTTGCATTTCGAAACACATTATTGCAAATATCTCCGGTTTCGATTGTGGTTTTTACTTAGGAATGACCATCAAAAGTTGAAGATAACGAAATTTTAAATAATTTGTAAACTAGTGTAATCATTGCAAAGTAACGATTGGTTTTGAAAAATTGGCGCACAATTCGGTTGAATTTCCGAATCGATTTTTTTTCAAAAATATTTTTCAAAAATATTGGTACGTTTATCAAATCGAACCGGACCCTTTTTTTGGAGGCTTTTTGAAAATTTTTAACGGTTAGCCTGGTCACCCAATGTGTCTTTGGCCAAGAAGAATATATATGCTTCTATGTACCGGAAATGCCTCCTTATGGGCGTTACTAACGGTGTAACAAAAGCAATATATCCTTGGATTGTAGTAGTATAAAAAGGGTTATAGAAAAAAGATCACATTTTTGAAACAGCGGACCTAAAATACACCTAGAAACTTAGTTTCAATTCATTTAGAACACTCCTTCGATTTTTGTCCCAAGCTTATATGGAGACAAATTAGTGTGCAATGGCGACCTCAGTTTTTCTGCAGCACGTCGAGTCATGTTATTATAAAAAAATGTATATGTTTAAGAAGATATATTTTGATGCAGCTGCTC
This sequence comes from Heteromyza rotundicornis, assembly GCA_951394025.1. Classification (NCBI taxonomy): domain Eukaryota; kingdom Metazoa; phylum Arthropoda; class Insecta; order Diptera; family Heleomyzidae; genus Heteromyza; species Heteromyza rotundicornis. The sequence goes on along the minus strand of OX596010.1, from coordinate 61,352,865 downwards.
CTAACAAACCTAAAGTGAAATAATTGTGCAAAATAATTGTGCAAAAAGGTCTTTTTAAATTTTGTTTAATGATTTTTTTTAATATTGATAAAAATGTATGTTTTCATCCTTGTTTTCGGCTGAAATTTCGGCCGAAAACGATATTTTATTTTTCGGCCGAATTCGAAACACGGCCGAAACAGCTTTTGATTGATTGGAAATTTTTAGAAACGGATTTTGGACAAGGTTCGATGTTCTAAGAACACATATCGTTCATTCCCAGCAATAAATACACGGATTTAGGGGGTTATGAATGCCATTATGATCCTCAGATATTAATCTACAAGCTGGGAAAAGACAGAATTCATATCTTTAATTTTTGATTTGTTTTAAACGTTTTTAAATCCTGATTTCCCAACTATATGATTTTTTGAGTTGTGTCCTTATTGCAGGGAATGAGCGATATGTATAAATGGGTCAGAATGGCGTCCTGAGTACTTTCACACGGGCCATTTTGTGTGGGGGTCTAACCATTTGATCCGCTCTAATATACAACCTGTAGGAATTAAATCTACTAGTATACAAAAATAGCTAATTTATTTCTAACTATATGACAACTAACTTTCAAGTGATTGAAAAGTAGTACAGAAAACGTCAGTTTGAAAAATTTGCTTTTAGGTCTCTGAAAAATATTGCTAGTGATAGCCTTGAGTGTAAGCGTTGGCTTTATATTGCAAAGGTCGTTCGTTCAATAGAAATTTTAATAATTATAAAAAAGGTTTAAAAAATAATTTATAGAAATGAGATAAAAATAAATTCGAATAAAATGTTTGTGAAGTTTAAACTCAACTAACTACTGCCTAGAACATCCCCATGTTAAATAGTTAGTTCGTAACAAAGGATATAGTGACTTTATAGTCAGTACTGACTATAAAACAACTAGTTTATAGTTAGAAATAAATGGGTATTCTTGATCTGGACCTGAGTCGATCTAGCGATATATCGTCCCTTAATCGCAAATTAATCGATTTTGAAATTTACAGTTAGCCTATTTCAATCTCCGACACCTGTCAGTTTAACATTATTTGAACTCCATTTACTTCGACTTCTTAACCGTATATTAAACTCTCTACTTAGGCAGATTTAACATTTCACTTCCGGGTAAAAGTTTCAGTTTTTGTTTCCATTTAATTTGTACACAAATTAAAAAAAATTTTTTAATTTAAACAAACATTTTTTAACATAATTTTTTGCATAGTATTGAGAGGTTTTTTTTAAGTGGAATAAAAACGAGTTCAACAAATAACATTCAAAATAAAAACATGCGTTTTCTACAATACTTTTAGTTTCACTTTCATTCGGATTCTGTAACCTCCCTTACTATTTTAACCCATTCACGACGACTGTTACCATATGGTAACGTTGATATGGAGTTAAAAAAATGTTTGAACAAATATCACTAATCTGTTTTTGATTTTAATAAAGCATGATTTGATCTTTCTTTTGATATATACCTCTAAGCCGGACGTCGCTACGACGTCCGGTTATTATTATAATATATAATATATCATTTGAGGATAATATCGATACCTTAAAGCGCAATCCTATGTTCATGGAAATCAAGTTTTTGGCACTTCTGAACTCCTGAGAAAAAGCTGCATCAGATAGGCTATAGTGGTTTGTGGTAATCGTACTGAAAGTAATTGAGAAATGAGGAAATAAAAACTCAATTTCATACAAAACATACCAATTTAAAAACATGTTTTTAATTTTTGTAGAGTTTTGGAAAACTGGACCATGTATCGATATCAAAGTATAATAAAACGTATTTCATAAATTATTTTATTACTTCGGTGTTACTTTTTTATCATTCTGTATTTTGCTGTTACCATAAGGGCACAGTAGTCACTAGTAAATTTAAATTTGTACTGAGAACATTTTTTTTAACATTTTTTTATATTGAATTCTATATATTTTATCTACATTTCGGTTTTAAAATGTGATTGTGTACTTGCTATACTTATGAAACATTAGCATAACCTCTTGAGTGGATTTAGTCATTCAGTATGTCCGTCCTTCTGATTGGTAGGCACGATTGAAAGAGCTAGAAGCAAGCTAGGCGGTCCGAACTTTGGACTTTTCTCTTGTAGGTCTCTGAAGAAGTTGGTATCGCAAATGGGCGGAATTGGTGAACTGCCACGTCTAACTTCCATACAAGTGAAACCCAATTTCACGGGAATTGTGATAGGAAAATTCTCCATAAGATATATTGTCCGCTTTGCGTCGATAGTGAGTGCTGCAAAAGCTATATGAACAACACCCCATGCAAAATCCCCGTCTAAGATGGCTAGGTCATCAGCTGATGAACGCCAAAAATGCTACAGCTGAAAAATGGAGCATATAGTGCTGTGAGTACCGTCGCACAATGTAACGTCTGTGGACAAAAATCAATTGTACGAAAACGATTAATGTTAAAATCTTTAAATGCAGTTTTAAAGAGAATTCTTCAACTAAGAAAATGCAGAAAACGATTTGTAGAAGTTACACTATTTTAAATTTAACAAAACTTGAAAGAACAAAAGTCACGTTTCCCAAAATTTGCAGAATCTTTCACCCTATTTATATTTGTCTAGTACATATCAATAATTTGAAGTTTGACTATGAATGTGCACACAGAATTTCACCATTCTGTCGCTTAAATTAACAGAATTAGAGCATACATCATTTTTATATGCAAAGGAATCAATCCAGCCTAATCGGACCATCGAGCATAGATTTTGAAGAAAGCTCCATACGATTCTGAACAGGTCTAGTGCTCAACTTATAAACCTTACGTCCCGCGTTCGAATCCTGTCTAAGCTGAAAAATTGATTTTTTTTCGTTATTTAAATGTTGGTCGCAAACGAAACAACAAACGAATGTATATTTCTCTAATTTTTCGTTTCTTACGAACGAAAAATCTTCTTTGAGTGCACCTCCTTTGTAGCCATGTAAATTGCGTATGTCAAACGAATTTATTACGAGGACCTTTCCGATTTCAGTTCATATTGAGATATTTCTTGATTGATTTAAATACGTTTTCATTTGATTTCACTATTTTTCTCTCAGATAATTTTAGTGACTACCCAAATTTTAAGAATATTTACTTGTTGAACCATTGAATGAGGAAACAAAATTTAAAAAAAATGGGAAAATAGAAATTTTGATTTAGAATTAGGGGTTTTTGGCCACTTCAAATTCTGTAATGATATTAGGAAACAGGACCGTAACCGGAAATTAATTTCGGGGGGGGGGGGGTCCAAAAAAAATTTCCGAAAAAATACCGTAAAGTAACACTACCTGACATTCAAAAAAAAACTGGGTAACCAATACTAATTTCTTATGTAAAATGATTTAAAATAAATATTCGAACAAAATTTCTTTCTCGACTGGAGATAATTTTGGATGAGATGGTCACCCAAAACAGTTCATATTAACTTTTCTAATAGTTCAATTTTTATGATTATTTTACCAAATGTAAGATGGGTAATTCCATATCAAATCGACAACGTGTTTTCACTCTACCTCTCCGATTTTATAGAGATTTGGAAGGTAGATAGATAACAGATGGAGCAACGATTGCAAGAATCTTTTTTGTTCAGAATCAAACAGGCTTTGCAATTACATGGCAAATACTGTAGAAGGAGGTGTATTTGAATTGAAATTATTAAGAAATTAAAAAAAAAATTCATAAGGATATTTTTAAAAAAACCTTTCTTCCTTTAATCGAAAAACAATAACGTCAAATTGTGCAAGCACTTAGGTAATAGATCAAAATAAATTTGGAAAAAAATAAGCCAAATCGTTTGGTAGACTTATTGATATTTTCGAGTTCAGAAATGTATATGCAATCGTTTCATCGCTCTTGTTTCAGCCACGAGAAGCTATATCGTTTTTTCGCTGTTATTTACCTACCTCCAAATTTCTATAAAATCGGAGAGGTCGAGCGTAATTTTTTCGAAAATCGTTTTAATTCGACACGGAATTACACTGATCTTTCCCTAATAGATTTTCCGTTCAGATCGATATGAAATAACCTATCGGGAAATCAAGCTTTACAAATGCGATACTTATACATTTTTACATAGCATGTTCTTAAGAGATAGCGCTTGTTTAATGATGTATTTTGAACATTTAGTAGCTTTAATCTAGGTCTTAAAAAAAATTTTAATTAATTTTGTTTCTAATGTTTTATCATAATGTTACGACGGCCAATAGTCTCTACTCGTACGTTAACAATATTTTTATTATGCAAATTTGATGTAGACTCCAGACTGGAAAGAACGTCGAATTTATAATTATTTTTTCTTTTGGTTTTTATTTTGGCAGCAAACAATTTAATTATTTATTTAATTAAAGCGCTTAAAAAGATCTTCTTGTCGTAGTGCTTGTTGTTCGAGCCGCTGGGAAAATATATCAAAATATTTTTTTTAAGGTCAACCATTTCGGGGGGCCTTGTTAGGAACAAACCAGCCAAAAACACAAATTTTAAATCGAAATTGCGGAAATCCATTTAAAGTAATCTTATTTTCTGTTACAATAGTAGTTATAAACAATAATATCTTGAATTAGGTAATTTTGATAGGGTTGTGACGAGTGTTACCGTATGGTAACGGCCAAGGGTAAGCAAACAGCAAGTGATAAAAAAAAAAGTTAGAAATTATTTTCTTAGGTCATTTTAGCTAGGTATTCTTGGAAAAATCTTGAAAAAATTCCTATTATTTCGCTCTTTTCATTAATGGGTTAATTTAGATGCACAGACGCTGAAAAAAAATCTTATAAGACAATAAGCTTCAAAATGGACTTCTTCTGAAATTTTCAGATGCTTTCACAGATCTGAACAAAACTATTGAATTGTGTACAAGGGAATTAAAAACAAAATGCCACGCCCTCTGCCAGCGAGGCATTTTATACAGAAAACGGGAACAATTGGATGCTGCACGCAAGGATTTTGAAGAAGCCGCCAAAATGGGAAGCGCTTTTGCTAAAAGACAGGTGCGTATTTTTTACCCAACATAATTAATTCAGAGTTCGGAAAATATCACTAGAAATTGAAGCTCCTCACAAAAAAAAACATTATTCTAAATAAAACAAATTTTCTACTGAGCAATATTTATTTTTCTAGTCATCATAATTTTAACAAAATTTTAAAGTTAATGGTCAAGTTGATTAATGATACAAATTTTCATATCCATTCCCCAAATATAAAATTTGTTTTCTCAATTTTGACCTCAAGCAGTACGTGGTCATTTAATAGACCACTACTACCAATTTCCATCAACTCAGCAAACATAAAATTTCCTGTGATAACGTTGGTATCCAACTTGGACATTGGAGTATACAAGTTCCCCAGAACTCACCACTCAGAACTCACCGTCAGTATTTTGAGGAGCAGTACTAGGAAATCCCCAAAAAAATCATTCCCAAAAACCAAATCCGCAGATTGACATACCAAAATTTTTTTTTAAAAATCCAGTTTATTTTTAAAAACTAAAATTTTTTTATTGTGAAGGGATTTTTTTTTAATGCAGACGTTGAAAAATTGTATTTATCCTCAAAGAAAGCAAAACTAGAAATCTTCTCTGAACCCTGAATAATTCTATGTATATGACATTTAACTAATTAAATTATCACTTACAGCTGGTGGAAATCAACCCAATTGCGGCGCTATGCAATCAAATGTTGCGGCAGGCCTACGAGCAGTTAAAATAGAATTTTAAATTAAAACTTTTAAAAGCGCCCCTCTAAATTAAAAAAAAATGCTCGTTTGTGTTCCAATCCATATTTTTCCTATTGAATAATTGAAATTGAAACACAAATACGAGTTACGAATGCCGTAATTCGGCCCAAGATTCTAAGTCGCATTTTCATAATAATGGGAGAGCCGTGGCGCCATTTGGGTGGCTGGGTAGTTCTCTGCAAGAAATTAAATAGAAGGAATGAAAGAAACACAAGAAAAAGTAAATATAAGCATACAATTCCTTTAACTTCTGTAAATAAAATATACATACTCGTACAAATACAAATTCTGTCTACTTTTCAGCTGGGATTACTTCTTATTTTATACTAGCGATATCCGCGGCGTTCCCAGTGGAATGTCCGACAATGCTGCTGAAATTATTACCAACAGTTCATTTGAAAATAATTCAAATAAATATCTGAAATGGTTGTAATTTGTTTTCTGTGATCCGATTATCTATTTAGGTCGATTTCCCATGATCGGATCACTCTGAAAATTGTACACATCCTGTAGCGTAGCTCTATGCATCTACGATTGCGATTACTTCTTGAGTACGATTACAGTAATCGTACTTGAAATATTTTGAGTACGATTACAAATAGTCGTACTCAACAAATGTTGATTGCCATTATTTATTTCCGAACTTAGTGAAATATAGAACAGAAAAATATTAAAAACATAATTTTTTTCATAATTGGACGTGTATACAAATTACATACACAAAAATAATATGGTCTGATTACGAAACGAAATTAAAATGTAATAAGCGGTAATATATAGTATTACTTATTGTTGATCCAATAGTAAAAGCCATCAAAAACTATGTAATCGACTACTTGTAATCGTACTCCAAAAATTTTGTAATCAATTACTTGTAAGCGTACTAAAAAAAATGTTGCAATCCATTACTTGTAATCGTACTCAAAACATAAATATGATTACTGTAATCGTACTCAACAAGTTTTAAGTATCATTACAGTAATCGTACTCGAAATTTTTTGAGTACGATTACTAGTAATGGTAATCAAAATTTTACAAAATTTTTGAGTACGATTACTTGTAATCTAATTATATGCAAATGCATATTGCACAATAGTATAATAAATAGTATACTTTGGCAAATTTTGTGAATTTTTACAATATTTGCATATTTTAGACCTTAGCGAATATTTTTGCATATTCCCATTTTTAAATAATTTTTCGATTCAATTTTTTGTTTGAATAATACATAAGGGTTCCCGCGTAATACTACAAAAGTGTTGCTGTTTCATCTTAAAAATTAACAATAGTTTATTTTATAACACCGTCTGAAACAACATAAGTACCAAGAAAACCTCAGTTTTTCTAGTTCAAATCATTAACGTTATTAATTGAAAAGTTGGGAGATGCTGTTTCATTACTCATACGCAGTGTATGTCAACAAAATATGTTGATTTTTATTATATTTTTTTTAGTAAAAATAAGGTTTTTTCTTGAATTTAATGCATTTAAGTAGGGGTGCCAGACATACTGTTTTAAACAGTACATGTACTGTTTTTTATATAAAGTACCAAAGCTGGGCATAATTAATCGAGAATTTAACTTCGTTAACCCGGTAATAGTTATTCAAAAATGTAACTTCGTTAAATTAAAAAGTTAACTTCGTTAAAAGTTAAATTAAATAGTTAAATTTTCTAAAGAAAACAAAAAATTTTTTTTTGCATAAAAAACACATAAAAAACATTTTAACTATATACGATTGAGTGCCAGCACTCACAGACCGTTTTTTCGATCGGTTTCAGCCTTTTATGCAAATATGCAATTTTTTCAAAAATCATAATGAAACGAATGAAGCTTGTTAAGAATAAATATCACAGGCCATTCTAAACACAATGGCGTTCTCAGTTTTTCGCCATTTTGAGAAACATGAGTAATGTAAAATACGATGTATGTAAACATCCTGACGATAGCTGAGAACGCCATTGTGTTTAGAATGGTCCATTCATACATGAAATGGAATATAAAATACTTTTAAATTTTTAGTCATTTAAAAAATAGTATAAATTCTAAATTTTGACATTTTTATTTTACATTTTATTTTGCTTGTTAATCCAAGAAATTTAACTTAACTAAATGAAAAAGTTAATGGTTTTCGAAATTAACTGAAACGTTAAAAGTTACCCAAAAATTTAACGTTTCCAAAAAGTGGTACATTGGGAAAGTATGCAACCTCATTTTTTCCATAGTGCATTCAAATGTCGCCACTGAAAGAATATTCAATCTAATATTTTCATATAAAAAAATAAAAAAAATTTTTGCAAAAGAAAGTTTAATGATCAAAATTTTCTCCGAATTTTGAGAATTTTTTCAAAATTACATAAAATTTGAAAATTTTCACACAAATTTACCAAAAACCCAGTTTTTAGAAAAATTCTCAAAATTCAGGGTAGGTATTGGTTTGACGTTTTCAATGATACCAATACCTACACGATAAAACTATAAAAGGAAACTATAAATATATTACAATTTATGGTATACGATTTGAAGTGCCACTCACTGTAAAAAAATGAAGAGAAAACATACAACAGTTTTATTTCGACTGGCATATGCAGGGAAAGCGAGAACGGAGTTGCATTTTTGAGTACTTTGGACAAAAATATTCCCAACTCGCAAATGTTGAAAAAAGTAAAATGGCTACCCAGAGTAAATGAAAATTTGAACAATATTTTCAAGTGGTAGTGTAATCGGGCACTAAGTGAGTATCTTTGTTTTTAATCTGATTTAAAAAAATTTTTTTTGACGTACATGTCTAAATGAATAAAAAGTGTACTATTTTTTTTTAATTGTAATGTTTTTTTTTACTCAATGTACTGTTTTTCCCTATTTAAAATCTGGCAACCCTACATTTAAGTTATACAATACATTTCTTCAGCTACTTTTGGACAAATGGTCAAATCCTTATCCTTACTATTTATAAAATTAAAACGCCAATTTTTTTGTAACGGGTAGGAGCAAAAACTAACCAACCGATTTTCATAATATTTTTTTAAAACATTGTATTTGTGCTAAAGAAGCGAATAGGATACTTTTTTTTTTTATTTTTGAAAAATAAATATCTATTTTTTCGGTATTAAGTTCTATTTAAAAATTTTATCCTATCCTTACAGATCCGTTCGATTGCATTGACATAGTTTGTGCTTGCAAAACATTATTGTATGTTGCTTTCCACTCTCTTCTGCGTATAGATTGCTGAGAGCAGCGTTGCCAGATGGTCGTCGTCATTTGGATGATTTTGGGGTCCCAATGATGATTGGACGATTTAAGCGTATAAAATGACGATTTGAAAGAATCCAAAAAAATTAGAAAAGAAATAAATTTCTACTCTCATAAATATGTCGGCCTCTGTAGTTACTTGAATTTTGTTTTTAAGTGTGTATTCCGTTATCAGGCTAATCTGATATTGCTGATATTTTATTAGTTTCAACTTAAGCCTTTTTCACTTTCACTTTAAAATGTAAACTTTTTTGATTTTTGGAACCCAAACCGATATTTTGGGAAGTCTGGTTGCAGGAACCGAACCCGAAATCGAGATTCTAAAATCTGGTTATAAAATAACCAGACATTTTTCATTAGTAGTTAGTACTAGAGACCAACCGAAATTCGGTTTCGGTTTTTCGGCCAAAAAAAGCTGTTTCGGCCGTGTTTCGGATTCGGCCGAAAAATAAAATATCGTTTTCGGCCAAATTTCGTTTTCGCCCGAAGATTCGATATTTCCGCCGAAAATTTCGGTCTGATACGAAAAATGTAACAAATAAATAACAAAGATTACACAGATCGACAAAACTGAACTTTTTGTGTGATAAATATACTTGATAGACGAATTCTTATGTATTTGCCACGCTGAATAAAAAAATAATAATGAAATGTTTACAGCGTGCACCAAAAATGCAATTTTCATGCAATTTTCATTATTATTTTCGGATTTGGCGTGGCAAAATACACAAGGAACAACCAAGTGGATAAAAGCGGTACGTAACACAAATTTAAGTATTGATCATAGTTTCGAAGAATCAGAAGCGACAAAGAAGACAAGTCCCTAATTTGTATTAAAAAAAGGAAAGTTAAAAACTTTGAAACTTATTTTCTGGAAAGAATTTCTATGTTACATACAGCCTTCATCCATTCAACCCTTCACAGCGTTCTCACTCTTCTCCTATCAGAGTAGATCTGCTACTCTCGCGATGATTTTCAAATCTTTACTCCTCTATTACGGTAGTAGATTTTTCTACTTCCATCAAGATATTTTCTACTGCTATTGTAAGAAATCTTCTCCTCTTTCTACTGACAGCAATTTGTACTACTCTCGTAGATATTCTATTACTCTACGTAAAAAACTAAATCTACTTCCCTTTCTTGAAATCTACTCCCCTAAAATCGAATATCTACTACTCTCGCCGTAGCAAAAAAGTGATTTCATCTAATTTATAATTTGAACTTGAAATTATCGATTTCAGCCTACTGATACGCTTAATTATGTACTTCTTTATTACATTTAAATCCAAAATTTTTTCGTTTTCGGCTTCGGTTTCGGCAGAAATTTAAACAATGAAAATTCAGCCGTTTTGGTATCGGCCGAAAAAAATAATAAAAAATTTCGGCCATTTCGGTTTTGGCCGAAATGAAAAAAAGCGATTTCGATCGGTCTCTAGTTAGTACTAAGGTAGTACTTTTTGGATGACATTTAAAAAAAGCCCTGTCTTAAGCAGGAAAATTATTTTCAACCAGTCATCACTGCGTAAAATTTGTTGTGAAATTAGCCAACAATAACACTTTATGCATTAACCAAATTTTTGTTCAAATGAATTTCAAAATAACCGTCAGTTTAACAAGTTTTTGACGTAAAATTGTACGCGTAAAATTTTTGACGTTTTTTGAGTTTATTTCATAAACTAAAAGAGATACGACAACACTATGTTTCACAATATTGTAAAAAAATATCTTTCAAAAACATTTAAAATGTTTAAAATTTATTCATCCGTTCAAAAGTTATGGTATTAAATCTACGCAAAGGTCAGTTTTACAAATATTAGAGCTGATTAAGAAAAACCGTTAGCATATCTGAAATCAGCACATCAAGGGCTTTTAGAATTAGTTATCAAATCTCTGGCACCAAAACTTGTGTTGAGTTGTATAATCAAATGGGTGTACAATACACATACAAATATATCTGTGACAAAAAATACCTATGTATTTTGCTAAATTTTGCGTATTTCAAAACTGTTTTGGAGCTTTAGTCAAATATTTATTTCTACAGCCACTTGTAGGGAAGGTTTTTTTTCCTAATTTCCAAAGCTGGGCATATTAATCGAGAATTTAGTTTCGTTAACCCGGTAATAGTTAATAAAAAATGTAATTTCGTTAAATTAAAAAGTTAATTTCGTTGAAAAGTTAACTTCGATAAAAATTAAATTAAATAGTTGAATTTTCAAGGAGCCTATTTACACTATCATTTCCATGACGGAAAATCTGACAAAAAGCTTATAAGAACAGCGGTAGTGAAAACGGGATAGAAAATTATGCGCTGAAAATCCATACAAAAAACATAAAAGTTGGTAACTCCATGCTTTGCTTATTTACATTTTCATATATAAACTGTCAAATTTCGGCATGCCCAGGTCTGTGCAAATTCTAAAAACAGCATGATGATTAATATATGAACGTAAGACAAACCATTTTTTGGTTTGCTGTTAAAAATAAAAAAATTGTGTTAAAAAGGACAGGACCAGAACCCGCGTTCCTTAAAACTTTAACTATATTCAAAATATTTAGTAAAAAATTCAGATTTTTATATGGAGGGTACGCCAATTAAACCAAAAACAATTTTGTTGTTTTTGTATTTTCTGGCAAGTGAATTGTTGTGTGTGTATCAGAGCACACACAATGTAAAAATTCATTTGCAACTTGCTTGCTGGGACTTTGAGGAAATTCTTCAACCAGGCATAGTAGTAGGTTGCTATACAACAACAAGTAAAAATTCAGTTTGCTGCATTTTACCATTCGCTGCTTCAGTGAGTTGGCGTGTGATGCAAAGGAGAAACAATTCTCTTGTGCGTCATACCAATACTTACTTATAGCGTCGCTTGGATAAAATAAAATGCATAAAGAGTGCTGACGAGGATCCGTGGCTGGATCCGAAACAGCTGTACACTCTGCCAGACTGAGTTTTTGCTTAGTTGTTGTACTCCTCTTTCCAAAATGAATTTTTTGGAAAATGAGCTAAAACCCATAATTAATACATATACCATATTCAAAATAGTCAAACCGATAATTATATGATTATCATTACACTGCGTTACAAAAAAAAAATGCCTATAACTTGGGGCGCCACCTATTACACGTTGTAGGTCTGTCCCAAAAAATTACAACTGCATACCAGGAATTTTAATTACACCCCCAAAATCTGAAGTAAGAAGAGAAAAACCAATTTTTGTCGGTGTTACCCTATTTCTAGAACACTTATATTAACTTGCTTTGGATGGACTATTTCTATATATATAAAAGAGACGTGTATGTTTGTCACCAGTTGACGCGAAAACTACAGCACCGATTCTCACCAAAATTTATATATGTGTTCTAGGGGTGGTGAGTCGTGACATAGGATAGGTTTTGACACGACCACTTTTACCGCCCACAAGTTAGTAAAAAATTTGCCATGAACATACTATAAGACCCCAGCCATAATCTGGGCTACAAATGGCCGAGAATAGACAATGGGGCACAAGTCAATATTTGAAAATGCTGTAATACCGCTCCCACACAATGTTTTCCAATAAAATTTGGCAAATGGTTTCATGTTTTCAACTCTAAGCTAAATGCAACATATCGGCGTAATTGGACAACGGGGCGTGGCACCGCCCATACAATTCAATACTTCAAAGTGCCATTATTGGGCTCCCATTGAATATTTATACCCCCACACTCACTGTGGCAGGGTATACTAACTTTGTCACAACGTTTGTAACGCCCATAAGGAGGCGTGTCCGGTATGGAAAAGTACATATATTCTTGATATAAGGGAAATGGATTTTGGACATGGTCCGGGCTCCAAAACCACCTATAATTGGCTCAAAATTGGGTCTAGAGATCACATTTTTTTATGTTCGAGGTACTTCTTTCTACTGTGTGGGGGTATTTCAGCTTCGGTATAGCCGAAGATAGTCCACTCTCTAGTCTTGAACGGGAAATGGTTATATGCCTTCAATGCAACATATTGGAATTGGACGGTGGGGCCGTGGCACTTCCATATTTTAAAAAATGTTATTCTATGGCTCACAATGAACATTTTTCAATGGGACATGGTTATATGCTTTCAATTCTAAGTTCAATGTTACATAAGGTTGGAATTGGACAGCGGAGCGTGGCACTTTTCTTTCAATTCAATATTTCAAAAAACTACACTTGGGCTTCCAATAAAAATATTTTATAATTGTTTTCATTCATTTATTATGACCAAAGGCAAAAACAATTTTTTTAGGGCCAGCAAAGCGGACCGGGCCCTGCTAGTATATATATATGTATATATATATATAGATATCCTCAAATCTGCAGCGACCTTTTTCATACATTTCCACAAAAGCTAGAGAGCTGAAATTTGGTACTCAGATAGAACTCGGTTGACAATGCATTCTAGGTGTAGGGGCCGTGGGGGGACTCAAACCCCTTTTTTCTTAAACATGCCACTTCAAAATCTGCAATGATATTAGGAAGAAAGTAGCCAAAAACCCTTAATTTTAAATCGAAATTGTGGAAATTACTTTAAAGGAAATTTATTTTCAGCTTATTAGTCGGTTAATTTTTAAAAACTTGTTATACCCTGCACACTAGTGTCCAAGGGTATATAGTATTTGTCACACCGTTTGTAACGCCCATAAGGAGGCGTCACCTCCTGAGTCGATTAGTCCATGTCCGTCTGTCTGTCATTTCGCACGATAACTGTCGTAGCTTTTGAGCTATCGACCCCAAATTTTGAGATTCCTCTTATTTTGGCGAATGATTGGACGGTATTGCAATGGGCAACATCGGATAAGAACCACGCCTACCTCCCATACAAAATGACCGCTAAATTCGTATTATATTCGTTTATCTTGAGAAATACTGAACCGATTTGGATGCGATTTTTTGCATTGGGTTGGAAATGAGGTCGGGAACGAAATGGGAATGAAACCGGAACGAAATGCAATTGGACCGGAACAAAATGGAATTGGAACAAAATTTTTAAATGGATCAGGATGCTAAAATTATTGATAAATATTGGAAAATTATCGATAAATATTGGAAAATACCTATAAAAAAATCGATAAATTTTCGAAAAATTATCGATAAATTATCGAAAACTTATCGAGTAATTATCGAAAAATTATCGATTAATTATCGAAAAAAATCGACAATCTAAAAATTATAGATAAATAATCGAAAAATTATCGATAAATTATCGAAAAATTATAGATAAAAAATTGATAAATTATCGAAAAATTATCGACAAATTATCGAAAAATTATCGATAAAAATCGATAAAATATCGAAAAACTATCAATAAAATACCGATTTTCGATAAAATTACTAACATATGGTCTCAGAATGTATCGTACTCGTATGTGCAGGGTATTATAGCTTCGGTCAGACCGAAGATAATTCTCTTACTAGTTTTGTACTCTTTTTTTTATTAATGATAACTTTAGAAGCGTAAGATTGATATGCAAAAACTAAAGCTTGTTGAAAAGAAGATAAACAGGTTCGAAGTTAAATTCTCGATTAACTATGCCCAGCTTAGGGTATAGCTTTCTCTTGTGTGGTGGAAAACACAGTAGTCGTTACTGTAAACATCGCGCAGTCACAATTTTTTGACATTTTTTTAACGGTTTTTTTCGATTTAAGAATTTTTTTTAAATAACACCGAACTAATTTAAAATAAAAATTTAAAATACACCCAATTCCTCTTTTAACGAGCCAAAACTGGTTGAAATCCGTTCAAAATTGACTGCAGTATTTTATTTTTTACTAATTTGGGTAAAAAAATGTTAGAAATTATAAAATTTTTTTTTTCGATTTTTGACTTTTAAACTTTGATATTAAAACTTTAATACTTTTCTATACCTTTTACGTGTCTTTATCATTATCTTAAAAGACAAACCAGCGATGAAGTGTACAAAAAAAGACAATTTTTAAACATTTTGTTATACACCGATTGAAGAACCTGTTTCTCTTCTTTTCAACAAGCTATAGCATGTAAATCTTACGCTTCTAAAGTTATCATTAAAAATAGGGTAACACCGACAAATATTGGTTTTCCTCTTCTAATTTCAGATTTTGGTGGTGTAATCAAAATTAATGGTATGCAGTTGTCATTTTTTTAGACAGACCTACAGACCTACAACGTGTGGCGCCCCAAGTTCTGGACGACTGTAACGCAGTGTTATCAACCCGCCTAAATTGATTTTTCTCCATTTGATGTCCGATCGAGAAAAGCGATATATCGTTGGAAAGGTATCGACTTCATTTTCTTTTACCTTCAACTTGAAAATTCAGTTACAATAATTAAAACATCCTGAATTCCAATTTGTATTTCTTACCCTCCAAGAGTTTCAAAAATCATTAAACTTTCGCCTTGGAAGTATTAAGTTTAATCCATTACCAAAAAAGTTGCAGTGAAAAAGGTTACAACTACATAAAGTAACACCAAGAAAGTATTCGAAATTCAGTTTTTAATAAAATTCATCACTTTTCAAAATGTTTATAATAAAAACCTTATTACACAGAAAATAAAAAGATAGGTTAATCTAACCAAAAAACGTGTTAATAAAATTGTTTTTAATCTTATATGGGAAACATTAACAACAACTACTATTTTTGTGATTAATCTAATCGTCAAAAAACTGTTAAGTGATTTTTATCTACCAAAACAGGTTAGCTAATCGAAAAAAATGGTAACACATAAATTTTAACCAAAAAATTGGTAAATCGAACCAAACAAGTTGTTCCTAAACTATTTTTGTTAGTTGGCCAACCAAAAAAAATTGTAATGACTCTGTTGCGGTTCGCAACTCGGCTGAGTTTGGTTGTTTGCGTTGTATGAGCACTAAGGCATTCAATCCCGGGATCCCGAATCCCGAAATCCCGGAAGTTTTCTTAATCCCGGAAACCCGGGATTTTGAGTCCGGATTCCCGGGATTCAAAAATGCATTTTTTTATGCATTGCCTAAGATATTTTTGACGTTTTTCCACAAAAATACTTTCGTGCATTTACTTTCAATCTAATTGGTAAATTTAAAAAACCCACATTTGTAGATTTTTATAGATCTAAATAAAATTTTTTCAATTTAAAAAATTTTTTGTTTTTAAAAAAAGATATATGTTAAAACTTTTTTGTTGACCGTATGTTGAAAACTTTACGAATTGGATAAATAGTTTTGTGTGTGTTTTTCTTTTAAATGGACAACAAAATAAACAACAATTGGTGTATCCGTTCCCGCTATAATACTAAAACTACTGAAAGTAAGTTTTTCGTGTTTAGCATGAAATGGAGCTGGCAGAATTTTATGATTATATTCGGATTCAGCGTGGCAAAAAAAAATAATTTGTTCGATCAACCTAATTTAAAAAGAATTACTTTTTGTTTGACTATATTTATTTAAATATTATTTGTTTTGTTTAATGTAATATTTATTAAATATGTTTTCTTTGTCGAATTAAACTTAAAATATTGTTGCAACAATTTTTTCTTTAATTTTATATTAACTATTGTATTTAATTGGATAATCCCGAAAATCCCGAACAAATCCCGGGATCCCGGGATTGTGATTTCAAATCCCGAAATCCCGGGATTTTCAAAAACACTTCGGGATGGAATGCCTTAATGAGCACTAAGGCATTCAATCCCGAAGTGTTTTTGAAAATCCCGGAATTTCGGGATTTGAAATTACAATCCCGGGATCCCGGGATTTGTTCGGGATTTTCGGGACTAAAGAAAAAACGGTTGCAACAATATTTTAAGCTAAATTTTTTTTTAATTCAACGTAGAAATAATATTTAATAAATATTGCATTAAACAAAACAAAATTTAAAATAAATAAATCGGAATTTTAACGTTGCAATTTTTAATTTAAAAAAAAAAAGATGTTGCAGCAACTACTATCTGTTGTCCCAACATCTACTGTCTGACGCAGCACCATCTCTCTGATACTGCAAAAAGAATGTCAAAAATAATGCTAACGTGTAAGAGCGAGACAACAATTTAAATTGTGGAAATGAAAAAAAATATACAAAAAAAAGTATTACGAAAAAGAATGTAAGAAAAAGAAAGCAAATGTGTTTGATGTGTTCTTGTAAAACTAGAGAAATAATTTTATAATTTAATTTCATATATAAACACAAGACTTTTAATACGAAATAATTCTCAATTCATACACGAATTTGATGGGCAACATACTTTTTACTGCAAATACATACATATGGTGTTTTATACCCACAATTAACGCGCTTTCATAAAACGCAATATCAAAGAATATGAATCATATAGAAGGTGCATGTCGAACAAATTCTATTTTACGTTTCTCGATCCACATATTTGTTCCTGAGAAATAAATTGAATCTTAATTTACCCCACATTTTGACAATTAGCCGTTGGGCCCCAATAAAATCACTTCAACCAGGGTTTTACAATACCGCTTTTGAACTTATAACCCAAAATTGTAAAAAGCTGAGTAAGTTGGACAAAGAGCACGTAGTGATGGTGATGGACGAAATGACAATAAAACCAGAACTAAGATATAATCCGAAATTAGATCTTATTGACGGGTTTGAAGATAATGGTTTTTTCAGATCCTCAATTATGGGAAAAAAAGTCTGTGTTTTTATGATAAAAGGTCTCCTTTCAAATTGGTCTATTATCTTAAATTATTTTATATCAGAAAATGGTCTTTGCGGAGTCTCTCTCGCTAATATCGTAATAGAAAATCTTAAACTTTTGAACGGCATTGGCATTAGAACAAGAGTCATTACATGTGATCAAGGAGCTCCAAACATCCGATGGGATAGTTAGTTTTGAACCCATAAAAGAATTGTGGGAACAGGAACAAAATGCCACAACAAAAATATGTCCAAAACTAACGAGACAGCATATTTTTCCAAACTGCTTCGAAAAAATGCTGGTTTATATGCCACCCAGGTATTTAGCAATACCGTGCAGGCGGCAATAAAGAGTTTGGTTGACACAGATGGGTTTAAAAAAAACAGTAAGGACGTCGCCCTATCCACTGCCACTTTCATAGGAAAAGTTGATAAAATATTTGATTGCATGAATAGTGGTTCTTTGCACTCAGGTAATCCTTATAGATGCGCCATTCAACTAGACAATGAAGCTTTCCACTTTATTGAATATTTCAAAAACTATTTGGATACAGTGTCGTTCGCCGATAAAACCAAATGCGTTTATTTTTTAAAAGGCATGCAATTCACTTTGGAAGCTGTGCTGCAATTGGCTCGTGACATTTCTTAATGACAAAACGCCTCAATCAGGATCGATTGGAGAATACTTTTGCTATTCTCCGTCAAAAGGGTGGAAACAATACAAATCCTACAGTTGCCGAACTTAACAATATTTTGGCCAAGGACATGACGGTAAAGATTATTCAGTTAAGCTCATCAAGCAACTGTGAAATAGATGATGACGGTATTCATATTTTGGACAACGAAATATCCGAACAGTCTACTTCACAAGATTTTCTACCACTTGATGCAAGTATTTCATTAGTAGATGATAATTGCGATAATGACGATACAGATTCCGATTCTTTCGATCACATTGAAAACGTAGGCCCTGTTGTCCTTGAGGTATTTTATTGGGTATGTTGCTTTCAAAGTGCTCAGCCGCAAAGAATGTGAAAGCTGTAATACAAATATAAGGAAAGCGGATGAAGTTCTTACAGTTCCTAGTGAACTTTTCATCTATCACAAAAATTATAATTCTTCTTCCGATTTTGGAAATTTGTATGCACCTTCTGATCAATTTTTAAAAGTTTGTCAGGTTCATTTGAAGAGTTTTGAAGACATTTTCAAATCAGAGCCAGAAACAATTGGAATTAAGAGTCTAATTATAAAAAAATGTCAAAATAAGACGGCGGAATGGTTCATGTGCTGAACACAAATTGAAAATGTTAAACTTTTGTAAGCAACCCTGACAAAAACTTGACGAAAGAAAGGAATTAGACAATACTGACGATCGAGGAAGAGAGTTGCGACTAGACCACGAAGAACGACGGACGTGAAACGCGAACGATAAGAACGAACTCTAAATAATCTACTTTAATGTAATTACTTTTTTAACAACCGAATAAACAAACATTTAACGTGAAGAGAAAACGATACGCAAAATTGTGATGTTAAACAAGCAATGGCGTTACTCATTAAAATCGAGATGGGCAAACGGTAATGAAAGTTGAACTAAACGTGCGTTGCGAAATCGTGTTAGTTCAAAGGCGTACGGAAGATGCCAAGGTCATAAGTCAACTCCACGCGCGACTGTACGAGAAGCTTCTAGAAACGAAAACGGTAACGGGACTTCCAAAAACTTCTAGAAATTTCATAAAGCGTTGCAACGGAAATATTAACTCACATATTCGAATATGTAGCGTGGCAACAAACGTATAAACGAACTAACGAGTGCGCAAACGATAAAAAAAAGCGTGCACACGAACTAACGAGTGCGCGAACGGAGAAGTGAGTTTTGTATTTTCGAACTCCGCGGTAACGAGAATAGTGCATAGGTTAGGTTAGGTTAGGTTAGAGGGTAGATGGCACCATTGGAGCATAAATACTCCAGTGCCATCACACTTAGGCCAAAAAAGTTGACCCATTGTGATGCCCGTACTTTAAGAGGTGGGATAGGCCCACACTCGTCAAACCATAAGTTGGTAATCCAACCACCCAGATGTTGTAGACTTGGACATCGACAGAGGAAGTGGTGGGTATCTTCCTCGACTTCCTCGTCCCCACAGCCCCTACAAACGTCATTTTGGGTAAGACCAAGTCTCCTAGCATGGGCTCCTAAAAGGTTGTGACCCGTTAATGTGCCCATGAGGACAGATATGGATTTTCTATCAAACTGCAGGAGCTTGACCGTACGTCCTTCATTTCGTTGTGGCCATCGTTTGCGAGAGGTCTCACAGGTGGAGAGTTGTCTCCATCTGATGTTGGCCTGCCTCTCCAACTGTTTTTCCAGTCGTTCCCTAATACTACAGAGTGGGATTTTAACAGAACGGTCCGCTAGGTCAGCACTAATTGCCGACCCTTTCCGGGCCAATTCGTCGGCTGGTTCATTTCCAGGTATTCCCTCATGCCCCGGCACCCAGCAGAGCCTAACGCGATGCTGTGAGCCAAGAACCTGCAGCTCTTCGCGACAGCGCCTGACAAGCTTTGACTTGATGTAGACGGCAGATAATGCTTTTATTGCTGCCTGGCTATCAATGAAAAAGGTGATATCATCGTGTGGTATCTCCACAATTGAGGTCGCCTTGGCCGCCTCCGCCACTGCCAGTATCTCCGCTTGGAAGACACTGCTGTTGTCTGGCAGACGGATGTATCCCGTGATCCCTAATTTTTCGCAGGTGTAACCCGCACCGGTACCAATATTAATTTTGGACCCATCAGTGAAGACTGATATGGGTACGTTTCTTGATAGGTCATTTCCCTCCCACTCTTTCCTGGTGGGAAAGTGACTGGAGAAGGGAATATTGAAGTCTGGGTATGGCAGCAGGTAGTCAGAGCTGATGTCGTTCCCAAGATGTCGTTGCATTATGTCTGAGTGCCCCGTCGAGTTTCTATGCCAGGTTTCTGTCTGGCTTATTCTTAAGGCACTTTTTGCTGCATATTCTTGGCAGAAAATTAAGAATTTTCTCGAGTCCTGCCGTCGGTAAAGATTTCATCGCACTAGATATTCCTATACATGCTATTCTTTGTATTTTTGTCATTGTTTTCAGATTAGTGGTCTTGCTGGCTGATTTCCACCACACGAGACAACCGTATGTCAGTATTGGTCTAACGCTGGCTGTATACATCCATGAGATGATTTTGGGGCGTGTGCCCCACCTTCGTCCAAAAATTCTACTACAGGTGTAAAAGGCAATTGACGCTTTCCTAACCCTTTCTTCTATGTTTAATTTCCAGTTCAGTTTCCTGTCTAAAACGAGACCCAGATAGCGGGCGCTTTCTGAGACTCTGAGAGGGATTCCCTCTATAGATGGTGGTCTGAATTGTGGAATCGTTCGTTTGTTCGTGAATAGGACAAGTTCGGTTTTTTGGGGGTTAACCCCCAGTCCACATTTCTTAGTCCAGTCGCTCAATTGTTTCAGTGCTACTTCTAATATATCGCTGATGGTCGGAAGGAATTTACCCGTTGCTAGTAGTACAACATCGTCCGCGTATGCGGTCACCTTTATCCCACTCTTCTCAAATTCAATCAGTATTTCATTTAGTACCAAGTTCCACAGAAGTGGTGAGATGACACCGCCCTGCGGGGTACCCCGAGAGGCAGTCGCCTCCATGTTCGTGTTCCCAAGTTCCGTTCTGATTTTCCGCTGGCTTAACATACTAACGATCCAGTCTGTTAGGGCAGGCTCGATATTCGCGTGTGTTAGCGCCCTACTAACCGCACTTACGTTGACATTGTTGAATGCGCCCTCAATGTCTAAGAATGCAGCTAAAGTGTACTCTTTATAAGAAAGATTCTTCTCAATGGTGCTGACTACGCAATGCAGCGCCGTTTCCACACCCCTCCCTTTCGTGTATGCATGCTGTGCTGAGGATATATCACAAGGTCTCAGCCTGCTACGAATATAAAAGTCTATGAGTTTTTCGAAAGTCTTCAGTACGAAAGACGTCAGGCTGATGGGCCTAAAATCCTTCGCTAGTGTGTGGCTGGCTTTGCCCGCCTTGGGAATAAAAATAACATTAACTTGCCGCCAAATTGCTGGGATGTGCCCGAGCTTAAGGCTGCTCAAGAACAATTCCTTAAGAATTGGTGTTAGAATATTCTTGGTCTTCTGCAGCATTATCGGGAGTATCCCGTCACTACCAGGAGATTTATAGGGCGAGAAAGAGTCAATCGCCCAGTTTATCTTTTCCTCAGTAACTAAACCTTCAGGTATACCATTACTTGTGGTCGCTGTTCTACTCGCGTCCGCATCTTCCTGATTAATATCACAACCTGGGAAATGCGTTTCCAGCAGAAGCTGTAGAGTCTCAGAGCACGATTCGGTCCATCGCCCATCGCTTCGCTTGAGGAATCCAGGTATAGCTGGTGCTTTCGAGAGAAGTTTTCTTAGCCTTGCTGAGTCAGAGGAATGTTCCAAACTGCTACAGAAATCCTGCCAAGACGTTCTCTTGGCGTTCCTTGTAGCGGTTTTGAATTTCCTTGTACTCGTTTTGTAGTCGTCCCAGTCAGTGGATACATTGGTTCTCATAGCCTTATTAAAGAGCTTGCGGGCGGCACTTCTTAAGACCCTAAGCTCCTCTGTCCACCACGGTGCTGATTTCTTTACCTTGGCTGTCCTTAACGGACATGCCTTACAATACGCCTTACTAAGGAGAAGCCCTAGCGACCTGGCAGAATTGTCTATCTCATGCGCTGATGTCAGATTTTGCGCCTGCAGTGTATGTATTCCATTCCCTACCTCACTTACAAAAGAGTCCCAGTCCGCCTTTCTTGGGTTTCTATATGGGGGTAATGTATTCTTTGGTATATCTATTTCGAATTCTATTATTCTATGATCAGAGAACGAGGCCTCAGGGGAGACCATCCACTGGTTTATAGATATAGAGTCCGAATTATTCGTTAATGTTATGTCAAGTACCTCCCTCCTATTTCTAGTAGTAAAGGTGGGCTCTCTGCCCTTGTTCGCAATAATCAGATTCTTTTTGATTATATATTCAAATAATGACTCACCCCGTACATTTGTGTCACTGCTACTCCACTGAACATGGTGTGCATTGGCGTCACAGCCTTCCTGCTCGGCCTTCACGATCAGTGAGTTGGTGTCATTCGACGGCGGTGGATTCACTGAGTCGTACGGCATATATGTAGATGCGATGACGAGGGAAGGAGACCCGCGCCTTTCGCACATTACTGCCGTCTGATCAGGGGTGCTAAAAGAAGGAAGGAGATATACGTTGGTTTGTCTCCTAGCTACTATGCAGGTTCTGATTTTAGTCTCACTGTTTAATAGTTTGACGCTGTATGTGGTCAAACCTTTGTCCGCAAGCCCGCATATGTTACCTCGGAGTAACCAAGGTTCCTGTATGAGGGCGACGTCTACGTTCTTGCTCGCCATTAGCGAAACAAGATTTGCGCTAGCCGCTTTGCTGTGGTGAAGATTAATTTGTATTAGCTTCATGGCAGTATTGGCATTGTACTTACTTTTCTGGGTGGCTCCACAACTGGCCTCAGTTTGCATCGGGTGACCCCTATGCGCACCTTGAAGTTGCATTTCCGCAGAAGCGCCATCGACTTGTGGCTAACGAGTACCACCACCTCTGTGCCCGCCTCCGTTCGCTCAGCAACCTCCACGATCTCCCATTCAAGGCTTTTTAGCTCAAGGTTCAGGTGGCGTAGGTTGCGTTCAATGCGTTCCCTTGGAAGATGTGGTTCCGGGATCATCAGTTTGAATTTCTGCCTGGCGAAGTCCAGGATCGCATTTTTGTCGGCGACGCGCAGGTCGGCATGAGCCCACGGTGCAGTTGTGTTGGCGACAAATGCCTCGAGCCATTTCAGCGTGTCCGCATCATCGCACTGAAGCATCTTAAAACCCTGGATTGTGGTCAGCTGGCCGAAGAGAGGGATATGCTTCCCCTTCTTCAGGATAGCATCATTCACACCCTCAAGGATTCTGAGCTCTATCAGCTGCCACTGGTCCTCTGTCAGTCGACGTTCGGGGTTCCCGTAGTCAACCACAGCGACCCTAAGACCGTCCTGTACGACGTCTGCAACGGTTTTCCGCTTTTTGTTGCAGGCCACCGGCGGCGACACCGTATCGTCGTGCCTGCCCCTTTTTGGAGTTCCCGCCACTGCGCCCGACTTCTCTGGAGCAGTAGTGGTCCACCTGAGTTTACCCGCCGCTGAGGTCGGGGGCAAAGGGCCTCCATTCCTCGCAGCAAGTAGCCTCATGCTGGCCCCCGAAGGTACAGACACGCGCGATATGGGTGCCTTCACCGTCTCCTCCGCCGCCGTTAGCATATGGCGTTCCCTTTCCGTGTAGGAATTCGGGTCGCGCTTCTTCATCCGCCGTATCAAGCGTTTGGCGTTCAGCCTCTGCTTGACGGTCTTCCCCTCGTTTCCGGCACTACCTGCCTTGCTCCCCTCAGCGACCATTGGAACATCGGGTTTCCCCGAGCCATGGTGGTGTTGCTTCGGGTCCCTCGGCAGGGTGCCCCCCAGTCCCGAATACTGCCCCGCTTTCACGCCATCCTGACTTACCTCAGCGGCCATTGGAACATCGGGTTTCCCCGAGCCATGGCAGTGCCTTGATTTGCCAGAAAGAGTGATCACCGTACAGCAGCTGTCCAGAGTGGTATCACCGTCCGGGACCATTTCAGGACCAGTCGCGACAGACGCATGTTGCGAGTCAGCTGGGCTGGCTGAGCCTTCGCTCGAGCCGGGCTTCGTATCATCAACAACCTTCGTCCTTTCCGACCGCACACCACCCTGATCCTCCCCCGAACAAGAGTGAGCGGGGAGCTCATTACATCGTTCGGGTTTGCATCCAGTGGTGCCCGGTCGCATTCGCGGTGGTCCCATGGGCTCCACATCGCCCCGGTCTCCAGCAGGGGCCATCTCTGCGTCCGTTTTTCTCGGTCGCTGAGGATAGCCCCTGTAGGAAGGCCCGCGCGTTATGCAGCCTTTTACGGTCCCTTTCGTTGAGTTCATCCCAGGTCTTGTTACCCAACCTTCTAACTGTCAACTTGCTGTTTGCGATCCTCTTACGAGTCGAAGCTGTTGACATGGTTGACAGCCCGGATGAGCTGGCGACAGACATATTATCGTCCTCACGAAGAAGCAGTTTCTCCATGTTGACGGCAATATTTCCGCCGCCTACCTCACCGACACTAATCGATTCGTTGTCCGTTGTCGCGCATTGGAGAAGAAGGTTCTCCTCCTCCTCCGTCATGTCCGTCGTCGTTCCTAAATTTTTTAAAGTTTTTTATTTTTTGGAGTTCATTTTTGGTCCCACGAGTGTGGGGGAAGGGCGGTCATCCTGCACTCACCCCCAGTATGCAGGAAAGGGGAATTAGGTTAGAACTAGAGGTCCCCAGGTATCTAAAGCTCGCATACTAAAGACCAGGCTCCCTCCTGGCCACGCATCCCTCGGCGTATGAAGCTCCACCTTGGATTAGGGGATTTTAAGGAGTTACCTCTCCTTCGCCCGACTATGTTAGCCAGACCCAGACAGAACTATGTCCGTGTCGGGAACCGTTACCGGCGGTCACCAACGTGGAGGTCATAGTCGCACTTCCAAACAGCTCTCACAGTTACGGCACGTACCACCTGTTCACCAGAATGATTACGTGTTTATCCCCCTGCACAGAGCTGAATGACTAACCACCTCAAATAGAAAAGTGAATAGAGAATAGTGCATACGGCACAACGATATATATTCTAGAAGCAGTGTAAGCGAGACAAAACGTGAATTCGAACGAGTGCATACGGCCAAACGTAATTCAACGTGAATATACGGAAATTAACAAAACCAAGGGTGAAACGTGAATACATGGTGCATACGGCACAACGAAATTAATACACACCAAAAGAAACAGAAAAAGTACAAGCGACGGTGTTAAAGAAAACCGCGACAACGTGAATAGTGCAAACGGCACAACGAAACATATTCTAGCATCTGTGTAAACAAAACAAACCGAAGAAAGTGTAAACAAAAGCATTATAGTGCGAAAAGAACGAAACCCGATTAACGAAAATAAGGGGAAATAAACGAAAACATAAAAAGTGCGAAAAGTTCTAAATGCAACAACGAAATTCTAACTTACGAAAAACGAAATGCGATGAGAGCAAAGAAACGAAATTCTAATAAGAATAACTTGAAAAAGTAAAGAGAAACAACATAAGAAAGTGTAAACGAAATCGGTTCATAATGGTGAAAATAAATACATTGAAGGTTGAACAATTGAAAGCGCTCCTACGTGAAAAGCAATTAGAAACAAGTGGCCTAAGGAGTGAACTAGTGGAACTTTAAGCGAAGCTGTTGAAAGCGATGAAATTGAAATCGGTAATTCGAATAACGGCGATCGCGTACAAGATCAAATTAACGAGTTACGAAGTATGATGGAAACGGTGTTACAATTAGTGAGAAATCAGAACCAAAACAATCCAACACGAGAATCACTGAGTACAAGTGAGCGCGAAACGAATGTGAATAACCAAAACAGAATCGAAAATTCACCAAATCGGTCAAATCCTCCGGTAATGCGTAACAATTATACAGTGAAGGAAATTTCTGAGACAATACCAGAATTTGACCCGATACGTCATTATCGCCGGAACAATTTCTGGACAGAGTGAACCAAGCTATGAGAGCATACAATTGGGACGAAAAATGTTTAATGCTTGCAATTTATAGTCGATTACGTGGTGCGGCTAGGTTGTGGCTTGATTGTTCTCCAGAACTATATTCCAATTGGAACGATTTAGCAAGTGGGCTACTTGAAGAATTCGGTTCTTCGCTTCACGAAGCCGATGTGCATTATAAAATGACAATGGCGACACGAAAATTTAACGAAAATATAAGCGACTATTGTTTTAGAATTTGTGCGCTTGGTAGGCGATATAAATTATGTGAAAAAGCCATCATAAAATATGTGCGTGACGGTTTAAAATACAAAGAACTGCAAACGGCTACCCCAGCAATGCGGTTCGATACGATAAAACAAATGAGCGAATGTTTTGAGGAATATGTGCGAAATTTACCAACTCGAAAATTTGAGAAGCAAGACACTTACGAAAATAACAAAAAGAAAAACGATGAAACGAGTGCCACAAACGTTACGAAAAATGATGGTACGAAACCCAATTTAGTGAAATGTTACAACTGTTCAGAGTTC
This sequence comes from Heteromyza rotundicornis, assembly GCA_951394025.1. Taxonomy (NCBI): domain Eukaryota; kingdom Metazoa; phylum Arthropoda; class Insecta; order Diptera; family Heleomyzidae; genus Heteromyza; species Heteromyza rotundicornis. The sequence continues at coordinate 61,325,969 of OX596010.1, read as the reverse complement.
GGTCATATTTCCACTCAGTGCCCAAAACCACAAAAACGACCACGTTGTAAAGATTGTCTAAAGGTTCACACCCGAGGTGAACCAGAAAATTGTGGAAAAAGAGCGGCAACCTTACGAAAAAGTGATTTTAACAAATACTAAAAATCTTTTGAAAAACGAATTCGCATATTCAACGAGACATATATTAGTTTTATTGACACGGGAAGTCAATGTAGCATTATAAAACAATCAATAGCGGAAAATATGTCAATTAAAAGGGAAACGTGTTCCATAAACATAAACGGATTGTGCGGCGACATTCGGGTTGCCAACGAAAAGATACGAGTTAAAATGAATAAAGACAATGTAACAATAGAATGTGATTTACTTATTGTCGACGATAACCTGCTCACTACTGACATACTTCTTGGTCAGGACGTGATAATGAACAATTCATGTAGTGCAACTTTCGGTAAAGGACAATTCATGTTTGAAAACGTGAAAAACTCAAAGTGCGCTACTGAAGAAAAACGATTAATTGAAATGAACGAGGTAAAATGTGGTACCGACAACGAAAACGTAAAAGACAATTTAACAGCATTGTTAAACGAATATCGAGATGTGTTCGCTGATAACCTCAACGAAATTGGTAAGACACAGTTAGTAGAAATGACAATTAAATTAGATACGCAACTACCAATTGTGCAGCAACCCTATCGAGTACTCGAACCAAAAAAGGTGATAGTAAACACCATGATAGATGAACTTTTGAAAACAGGTATAATTCAAAAATCAGAATCGCAGTACGCAAGCCCAATCGTCTTAGTAAAGAAACAAGATGGTAGCGACAGACTATGTGTCGACTATAGACGTTTGAACAAAAAAATGGTAAAAGAAATATTTCCTACTCCCAACATTGAAGAACGACTTCAAGACGCAGCGCGCTATAAGTATTTCACGACGCTTGACATGAATAGCGGTTATCATCAAATACCTATAGCAACAGATAGCAGAAAATATACGGCATTTATCACGACAGATGGCTTATATGAATTTAAACGTATGCCATTTGGACTTAAAAACGCGCCAGCGGTCTTTCAAAGACTTATGGCAAAAATAAAAGAAAACACGATAAAAGACGACATGCTTCACTATATGGACGACATATTGATCGGAAGCAACACGATACCGGAAATGCTTGAAAAGTTAAAACGAGTCCTCGAAGTCCTACGACAGGCAAACCTAACATTGAATTTAAAAAAATGCAACTTTATCAAAGAAACAATTACATTCCTGGGTCATCAGTTGACTCCTGGAGGAATTACGCCTGGATTGGTGAAGACTGCTGCGATTAACGACTTTCCAACTCCGAAAAATGTAACAGAAATTCGACGATTCCTTGGTTTGAGCGGCTATTTCCGAAAGTTTGTACCGGGATATGCTGTTATTTCGGAACCATTACGACGATTGCTACGGAAAAATCAACCATTTATGTGGACATCGGCTCAAGAAGAGGTTTTCAATCAGTTAAAGAAAGCGCTGTCGAGTCATTGCAGAGATTTCGATACTATATTCACGGAAAATCCATAAAACTAGTATCCGACTGCAGCGCAATACGAACCGCGATGGAAAAAAGAGAACTTATACCCCGAATTGCAAGATAATGGTTACGAATACAGGACTACGACATCGAAATTGAACACAGATCCAGTCTGCGGGTGTTACATGTTGATGCCCTGAGCCGAGCACCAATACCGAACGTAGGCGAACCGGAAGCAGTAACGATGCAGGTGGCAAAAATTGAGCTAGATAACGCTGATTGGTTATTTAGTATGCAGCTACAAGCCGAAGACACGAAGGCAACGATCAACAAAATAATCGCAGGTGATCAGAAAACCAAAGACGACTACGCGCTAGAGAACGGCAGATTATACAGAAAGGTATGTGGAAAAAAATTATGGGTAGTTCCAAAATCATTACGTAGTCGAGTAGTAATGGACTGTCACGATAATGCTGGTCATTTGAGCGTAGACAGAACGATTGAAAAATTGAAAAATCACATGTGGTTCGCACGTATGCGAAACTTTGTTAAAGCGTATGTTAAGTCATGTATCGAATGCGCTTACAACAAACACCACGGTGGGAAAAAAGAAGCGGAATACCACTACGACGACATTGAACCAGTTCCGTTCAAAACGATTCATTTAGACCACCTAGGACCTTTCCCACGTAGTAGCCAACGCAACGAACACGTCTTAGTCTTCGTAGACTCTTTTACGAAATTCACGATAATACGAGCTGTACGAAGCACAGCGACTAAATACGTTACAAGTATCCTGGATGAAGTTTTCAGTTATGTTGGTGCCCCTGACCGAATAGTCACCGATCGCGGAACAGCATTCACATCCAAAGATTTCCAGAAGTACTGCCACGAACATAACGTCAAACATATACTCAACGCAGTACGAACTCCGCGCGCAAACGGGCAAGTCGAGCGAGCAAATCGGACTATACTATCTATACTCCTACCCTCAACGAAGTCTGAAAAACGATGGGATGAACAACTTCAAAAGATTCAACATTCTATGAATACATCGAAAAATAAGAACAGCGGTAAAACGCCACACGAACTCCTATATGGTTTTCAACCTCGAGACACGTTGAAAAACAAAATTATTTTGGCATTGCATTCTGATGATGTCAAAACTGAGGACGAGCTACACGCAATACGAGCGCAGGCAGCAGAACGAATTAACAAGCAACGAGGAAAAGCTAAAGCACGATTCGACGAAAAACATGCGACACCGACGACATACAACGTAGACGATTTGGTGCTAGCAGAGAACGAGCCAGCTAGTACTGGACATTCGCGAAAATTGGAGCCACACTACAAAGGCCCCTTTTTGATAACCAAAGTACTGGGAAACGACAGATACGTCATTGCTGACCTCCCAAACTCGCAGCGAAAACAACGTCATTATTCGTCAGTATACGCATCGGACAAGCTGAAGAAGTGGTGCACATGTCCTCCGTCTGATGGTGATGATTATGACGATTACGACTCCAACGACGAACACTCCAACGATGACATCAGTGATTCCAACACAGCTTTTAGGAGCGAGGTCGCTCTAATTTAGCAGGAACGGCCGAGTGTAAGCAACCCTGACAAAAACTTGACGAAAGAAAGGAATTAGACAACACGAACGATAAGAACGAACTCTAAATAATCTACTTTAATGTAATTACTTTTTTAACAACCGAATAAACAAACATTTAACTTTATTTGAGTGCCTTCACTTTTTTATTTTGGTTCTTATAAGAAAAAATTGTTTGTGGGCTACAGGGAAAATTAGGCCAACAAACTATGACCGATTTTAATAGATGTGTTTGATATTACCATTTTGTTTTTTTTAGTATTATTTTTTGTTTTTTTTATTTAATTTTTAAATTTATTTAAATTTTTTTTATAAAATTCATTTTTATTTTATTTGCTTTTTTTTAAATTTTATCTTTTTTTAATTTAATTTAATTTTTTTTATTTAATTGATTTTATTTATCTTTTACTTTTTTTTACAGATATGATGTAGTGTTCCTTACAGTCGAACATGCATGTTTTTTTGTTTCGGTACTTTCGAAAAATCCATGAAGAATGGTCAAGCAAGTGCTAAAAATTGTGGAGTTTGAAGCAACAAAATACAAAATTATAAGTTCGGTAGTCGTCATGCACATTTTCATATCAAATATGTGTCGAACTCGAACTCTCTCATGCAGCTAGAAAAAGCTCAAACATGTATGAGAGTAGGATTTATCGTTGAATCCTCCAAAATGTTTCCAAAACAGAATTTGTTCGACATGCACCTTCTATATGATTCATATTCTTTGATAATAGTGATGGGTGATATACTAAAGGGGATGCCACACCGGCGTCAATTGACGCTGACAAATTTTTGTTGTTTGCCAAATTAAAATTTTTGTGGTTTGGCAAAATTGAAAGAGCGAGTGAATATTTATTCAAAAGAGTGTTATTTTAATTGCTAAATTTGTTAAAGAAATACGTAATGTAATTAAAGGACGCTATTACAAATGAATGTTTTAATGAAATATTTTATGAATCAATTTAAAACATATCGATCTTCATCGAAGAAAAAAGAAAATGTTTGTACATATTGAATAAAATAATCTCTAAATTGTCCAAAAAATAATCCCCGAAATTGTCCAAAAAAACTTCCATTACCCCCATCTACATAAGCGAAATTCTCGCATACTATACATCGCATACCCTTTTGTGACATAAAGATAAAAGGTGTCAGATTGACCTGGAGTCAAATATTTTTGCGTGTGGCACGCATCAAAAAAATAAAATGCGTAAAACAGAGTAAAAATTCATATAAGTAGGGGTCAAAGGACGCCTGTGTGGCATGGTCTTAAGCCTTCAACTATTTTTCTGAATTAGTTTGCAGCCTTTGTAATGGCTGGTCAAATGTTTATTTTTGTGAATTTTGATAAAAGAAACTTAGATTAAAAGGAAGAAATAAATAAATAAAAACACAAAAGTTAAAATAAAAATTGATTTGCAACACTGTGGTCTTTTGCTTCCTGCATGGCATCACTTTTAGTTGTTACGGTTCACAAGCGAATTCAGTTGCTACACGCGAGCGTGGATTCGGTTGTGGTAGCTTTTTTATTTGAAATGTTCTGTCTGCTGAAAAAAGTGGCTGCTTCAATCTACTATTCTGTTGTTATATCCGAATTGCACATTTTAGCGTTTCTTCTGGTGTTACAAGCGAATTTGGGTCTCTCTCAAAACTAGAGCTGCAGACGAATATTTGTTACCACAACCTCGCGCCAAGCGATTATTTTTTGTGTGTAGTATATTCAAATTCAATTCCCTGGCATTGCAGTTCAGATGTATTGTCATTTGAGCAAGACAACCGATTGTGTATTTGGCAAAAACAACATTTAAATTTGAAGAGAATCACAGGAGCGGATGAATAATTTTTTGTCAATTAAAAAAGAGCGGAAATACAAAATTTTTATTGAAATATTTCCATCGAATATTATAATTTGTCTGTGTCTGTGAAGAATATCGTTTTGTATTTTCAAATCCGGTCCTGAAGTCATTTGACAATTGTTTATACGTGTAAGTAGTCAAATATACACAGATACTAATACATACAAAACCTGAGCATGCGCACAAATATTATTTGAATGAACTTATCTGAATTGATTTCGGAGCTCAAACACATTGCGCAGATAGGTTGCTAGCAATATAGAAGTATTAAATATATGCAGCACAGTAAAAATGTAAAGAAAGTGACAAAGCCACATTGGTTAGGTTAGGTTAAAGGGTAGATGGCAGAACTGCTCCAACCATGCCATCACATTCAGGCCAAAGTGGACCCATTGTGATGCCCATACTAATTGAAGTGAGATAGGCCCACACTCGTCAAACCATTAGTTGGTTTTCCGACCACCCCGAAATTCTAACAAAGGCGAGCATATCATGAAGACTTTTTTTAGATAACTCCGCCAGGTCATAGAACAAATTTTTCCCCAGGGTTCCACGTCTTAGATGTTGTAATCTTGTACATCGACAGAGGGAGTGGTGGGTGTCATCCTCCACCTCCTCGTCCCCGCAGCCCCTACAAATGTCGTTTTGTGTAAGACCTATTTTCCTGGCATGGGCTCCTAAAAGGTTTTGAGCCGTTAATGTGCCCATGAGGATAGATATGGTTTTCATATCAAACTTCAGGAGCTTGACAGTACTTCGTTGCGTTGTGACCATAGTTTACGAGAGGTCTCACAGGTGGAGAGTTGTCTCCATCTGATGTTAAACCTCCTCATGAACAGTTTTTCAATTTGTTCCCTAATACTACAGAGTGGGGCTTTCACAGATTGGTCCGTTAGATCAGCACTAATTGTCGATCCTTTCCGAGCCAATTCATCAGCTGCTTCATGCCCAGGCACCCATCAGAGCCTAACGCGATGCTGCGCGCCAAGAACCAGAAGTTCCTCGCGACAGCGCATGACAAGCTCTGACCTGATATAAACACCAGATAACGCTTTTATTGCTGCCTGGCTGTCAATGAAAATGGTGATATCATCTTGTGGTATCACCACCATTGAGGCAGCCTTGGCCGCCACTGCCTGGATCTCCGCTTGGAAGACACTGCTGGTGTCGGGCATGTAACCCGTGATTCCTAATTTCCACAGATATAACCCGCCCCGGTACCATTGTTAATTTTGGACCCATCAGGGTACTTTTCCCTCCCACTCTTTCCTGGTAGGAAAGTGACTGGAGCAAGGAATATTAAAGTCTGGGTATGGCAACAGGTAGTCAGAGCTGATGTCGTTCCCGAGGTGTCGTTGCATTATGTCTGAGTGCCCAGTCGAGGTTCTATGCCAGGTTTCTGTCTGGCTTATTCTAAGGGCACTTTTTGCTGCGTATTCTTGTGTGTAAGAGTCTAGGGGCGGGAGATTAAGAATTGTCTCGAGTCCCGCAGTTGGTGAAGTTTTCATCGCGTTAGATATTCCTAGTCTTTGTATTCTTGTCATTGCTTTCAGATTGGTGGCATTGCAGACTGCTTTCCACCACACGAGACATCCGTAAGTACTGGTCTAACGATGACTGCATACATCCATGAGATGATTTTAAGCAGTGGGCCCACCTTCGTCCGAAAATTCTGCTAGCGATTAACGCTTTCCTAACTCTCTCTTCTATGTTCAATTTCCAGTTCAGTTTCCTATCTAAAACGAGACCCAGGTAGCGGGCGCTCTCTGAGACTCTGAGAGGGATCCCCTCTATTGATAGTGGTCTGAAATGCGGAATCGTTCTTTTGTTCGTATTTCATTTAGTACCAGGTTCCACAGAAGTGGCGAAATGACTGCGGAGTACCCTGAGAGGCTGTAGCCTCCATGTTCGTGTCCCCAAGTTCCGTTCTAATTTTCCGCTGGCTTAACATGCTAGCGATCCAGTCTGTTAGGGCAGGCCCGATCCTCGCGTGTCTTAGCGCCATACTAACCGCACTTACGTTGACATTGTTGAATTCTCCCTCAATGTCCAGAAATGCAGCTAGAGTATAATCTTTATAAGAAAGGTTATTTTCGATAGTGCTGACGACGCAATGCAGCGCCGTTTCTACACCCCTCGGCATGCTGCGCCGAGGATATATCACAAGGTCTCAGCATGCTACGAATATATAAGTCTATAAGTTTCTCGAGGGTCTTTACTACAAACGACGTCAGGCTAATGGGCCTTAAATATTTCGCTAGTGTGTGGCTGGCTTTGCCAGCCTTTGGAATAAAAATAACATTAACTTGCCGCCAAATTGCTGGGATGTGCCCGAGCTGAAGGCTGCACAGTTCCTTAAAATTGGTGTTATAATATTCTTGGTCTTCTGCAGCATTATCGGGAATATCCCTTCGATGCCAGGGGATGACAAAGCCACATGCTAGCCACACTTGGGCCACCAAAGCAACTCTGTCACTGTACGGCTGAGTGGCACTCATATGGAACCTTTTAGGAACCAATTTACAAGTGAATTATATGCCATCTGTTAAACACTTATTTTTAACAGATTATGTTACAAGCTCTTATATACCACAGCTAGATTATTATAAATATTTAAAAAAAATGTTGGACTTTTTAATTTTAAACATACATACAAACATCACTGGTTATAAAGTTAAATAAAGATAAAAATGTCTTACCTGGTAACACTATCCCTGAACCGTACAAAAGACAGTAAGGACAAACAAACATAAAATGATTTTGGTTCGAACTATTTTGTTTACCAAATACACAAACCAAAACATCTAATTTTTGGTTGCAACCAGTGTTACCTTATTTACAGATATTTTTTTTAACGATTTCTTGAGTTCTGTCAGATTTTAAGATTTTTTAGAAAGTTAATAGATTTTACCAATGTTTACAAAACAAATTCGGCTAGCGCGAAACAGAAAAATAAATGTAAGAGCGCTTGAAAACTAAAAAATTGGGTTTTATCTTATTTTTGCATCTCACATTTTGAATGCTGGAAAGTGCGTTTCCTTTTTTAATCCCATAAATTTAGGAGCATTTTCATTAGGGTTGTGACGGAGCTCCCCATCCACCTCCGAATCCGCATAGAAATCCGCACCCGCAAATCACACATTTAAAACACCCGCATTCGCATCCGCGACATGACACCCGCATGTATGCGGATCTTTTCAACTTATAGCTTTTTGCACTTTTTTGTAACTTTTTTACTGTGTTTTTGGTTTTTCCTCAGAAACTATAGGCGATCTGTGCAAAATTTTGTCAGATTCAGTTTCAGAACGTCAAAATACCCAAAACAAAAATTAAAAAAGCGCAAAAAATTAAATGCTTTAGAAAAAGTTGTTTAAAACTAGAGACCGACCGAAATTCGGTTTCGGTTTAAATACGAAAAATGTAACAAATAAATAACAAAGATTACACTGATCAACAAAACTGAACATTTTGTGTGTAAATATACTTGATAGACAAATTCTTATGTATTTTACAGTACGCACTAAAAATTAAATTTTTGTGCAATTTTCATTATTATTTTTGGAGTTGGAGTGGCAAAATACATAAGGAACAACCAAGTGGATAAAAGCGGTACGTAACACAAATTTAAGTTTTGATCATAGTTTCGAAAGTCAGAAGCGACAAAGAAGACAAGTCCCCAATTTGTATTAAAAAAAGAAAAATAAAAAACTTTGAAACTTATTTTCTTGAAAGAATTTGTATGTTACATACAGCCTTACAACCCTGCCCCGTCAATTGATTTCCACGCATTTGATAGTTTGCTTCTAAATTCATCTAATTCATGATCTGAACTTATAATTATTGATTTCAGATTACTGATACGCTTAATTATGTACAACTTTATTACATTTATATTCACAATTTTTTCTTTTATTTTTTCGGTTTCGGCCGAAATTAAAAAAATGAAAATTCGGCTATTTCGGTTTCGGCCGAAAAAAATAATAAAAAATTTCGGCTATTTCGGTTTTGGCCGAAATTAAAAAAAGCAGTTTCGGTCGGTCTTTATTTAAAACACCCGCATCCGCATCCGGCTCCGCATCCGCGGATGTCATTTTCAAACATCCACATCCGCACCCGCAACTAGGCTCATACCCGCCACATCCCTAATTTTTATAACAAAAACTACTATTGCAAAGAAAAAGAAAAAAGAGAAATATTGACGAATTACACCCTTCATTCGTCAATATTTCTCTTTGTTCTTTTTTTTCGTTATCAGGCCAATCTTTCAAAAGCAATAGCGCTGCTCACAGGTGTGGTAACAACGTCATGGCTTTTTTGAAAGATCACAAGGTCCCATGTGCACTTAAGAGGGTCTCAAGTTTACAACTTTTATGGTTTCTGTGAAAACTGACCTCAAATATTAGAAAATATGATTTTTTGCAATACTTTTGAACGCTCCTGCGGCTTTCTGCAGCATTTCTTAATCTTGCTGTCGGTCTCAAAAAATACTATCATCTTTCCCATGTACACTTAACCCTATTCGTACCAGGCAATGACTTTGGGTCACATTTCAGATTCAAATGCTTACAGTTTCCAACATGTTCATTTTATTGAATCCAGTGTACCATGTATTCGTTAATTGGTTATTTTTCTTTAAAAAAAACTATTTTTGCTGATTTTTATCGCGCATTATACCTTATGTTTTTTTACGTACAAAAAAAACTGACGTTAAGTACCGGCCAGTGACTCACAGTCACTGCCGATTCTGTGTTCACATAATCGGCGCTGTGGGATCAACCGTTGTATGTAGCTTTTGTAAAGAATTTATCAGTAAATAAATCTGCATCATTACATTTAGACCGGTACATATATTTTTAAAAAAAAAAAATTGTTGGAAAAAAAATGTTGAAAAATTAAATTTTTTTTAGTGATTTTGAAAAGAAATATACATTATTTCTGTTCAAGACATTATTTCGAAAAACATAATGTCGTTTTTCTTATTAAATTACCTTTCCAAATTGGTAAAGGTTAAAGGTTATTTTTCTAGTAGTAGTAAATCCGTAGTTATAAGCTAAAATGTGGTGACACCTCCGATTGCCATCTTTGACATGCTGTAGCTTGTAGCTCAAACCAAAGAGAAAACTGAAAATATTTAAAGTTTTTGCAATAATAACATAAATAATTGCAAAGACAAATTAAAAATCATCCAAGAACACATACAAAATATTTACTTTATCAAAGAACAAAACAGTTTTTCAAAGAAAAAGTAATGTAAATAAAAAAGAATTTATTTGCACACAAGGCAAAGTTAACATAAATAAATAATACAATGTGTGAATAATAATAATAAAAACGGTTATTTTTTTTTAACACAAGTTATACATATGACAGATTTTTGTGAATGCTCGTTGCAAATATTTTGGTTGCAAATTCCGCAACATTGTTAGGAAGCTCTACCTTTCTGTGGTGGACAAATGTAGCAACGGCGACGGCATTTTGGTGATGGAGTTTCAGTTACGGATTTATCTACTGTCGAAGTACTCAAAATGGTATTAATTGCCAAAATGTTGTTTTTGGGTAAATTTGTGATTTTCCGTGCTTTTATATTAAGAATGACTAGATTTTGCACCAGCTCCTTCAAAAACAATTTTCGCTGGATATGTTTCTTCAGTTTGTTCCAATCAGGATATTGACTCATCCAAATAATTTTGACGGAGATTCCGCATGTATCTACTAAATTATAAAACTGTGCTACTGGCCATATTCGAGTTTTCCTTCTTACGGAATAAGAGTGGCACATCTGGTCGAAAGTATCAACACCACCCTTAGTGGAATTATAATACAAATTTATTTCCGATTTGTTTTTATTTTCAGGATCAGCTTTTGGCGATTGGTGCATCGTGGAAAGTAATATAACTGCTCTATTTTGATCGTGAGCTACAGCATGCCCAACATGGCATGCGGAGGTGTCCCCACTCTTTAGCTTATAACTATGGAGTTACAATAGATAGAAGAATAATCTCTACCAATTTCGAAAGATAATTAAATAAGATAAACGACATTATATATTTTGAAAGAATGTCTTGAATAAAAAAAGAGTAGCCTACTTATCAAATTCCCTCAAAAAAATTAGCATTTTACCAATTTTGTTTCAAATTCATTTTTCTTGAGAAATATTTATGTGACGGTAAACACATAATGATGCAGATTTGTTCATTGATAAATTCTCTACAAAAGTTACATACTAAGTATTTTTATACAACCAACGACTGATCCTACAGAATCGATTATGTGAACACAGAATTGGCTGTGACTGTAAGTCACTGGCCGGTACTTAACGTTGGCCGGTACTTAACGTTCGCTCGGTACGAATAGGGTTAAGAATAGGGTTACCAGGCCTATCGGCCCGCCTACGCATGTGCCCAGCAAAGCTCCCACAATGGGATACATGGCCTTCTTGTAGGTTAGGGCTCGTCTCAGGTTGCTCTCGCCGCTTTGTACATTCTCGAGTGCCTCCTCGGCATTGTCAGCTATTATCTGCACCGCCTCGGACTGCTCTTCCACCAGTTCGTGCATATTGTGGAACATATGATTCAAATCGCCTATTTCATGCTGGAGATTCTGCAGTTCCTCCAGGCAGGATTGACGCTGAGCCAATTGGTGCTCTTGCTGCTGAAACGACGATTCGATTTGGGGCAAATACTGCTGATGATTTAGATGATGAACAACATAGAAAAGGGGGAGAAACAAGGAAAAAAAAACAGTAAAATATTCTCTCTTTTCCCATTGGGGATCTCGGTGAACCCGAAAAATTAACATTGGTAAGTTCACTTAATGATAAAGTGAATAGTAAACTAGAAATTCTCATTGTTTTGCCTTTCAGACTGGCCATACTGGGCCATTTTCACTTTTTTCGTTTCGTTTCTGTTGTTGTTCGTTTACAAAAATAAAATGACACATTCCATTCTCAAATGGTTGTTGTCTTAGTTCGCCCTGTTCCCAAATGGTTGTTGTCTTAGTTCGCCCTGTTCCCAAATGGTTGTTGTCTTAGTTCGCCCTGTTCCCAAATGGTTGTTGTCTTAGTTCGCCCTGTTCCCAAATGGTTGTTGTCTTAGTTCGCCCTGTTCCCAAATGGTTGTTGTCTTAGTTCGCCCTGTTCCTAAATGGTTGTTGTCTTAGTTCGCCCTGTTCCCAAATGGTTGTTGTCTCAGCTTGATATGACTATCAAAAGTTCTTTGGCTGTATTAGATTTAGGTGCGGCTACAACTTGTGGTTGTTCGTCAAAAATGGGCTCACTCTTAATAGAAATTCCCATTGGTTTGTGTTGGGCAGCATCATCATCATCATCGAAACTCAGAGTGGAGGAGGGCGATTTCAGTTGTAATTCTGTGACAGGGATTTAAATGGGTTAAACAGGAAATATACATTTGTTTATGTCTGCACTCACCCAAGTATTCCTTCATACTCTCAAATGCTTTCGTTCGGCCCACTTCCATCATTGCATCAAATCTTTCCAAGTCCTCTTCTCGCACTTTGGAGCTCAAGGCATCCATTTCCAGTAGAAGAGTCTTCAATTGTTTGATAACCCGCATGGCATTGATTTCCTCTTTCTTGATTTTGTTCCAGTCGCCTAGAATTGAATTGCATTAAAAGGATAGTAACATTCTACGGATATAAGGTAAAAAAAAATTTCAAAATTTTCCAAAAAAAAGGTTCCGGAAACAACGGCCGCCATTTTTGTGGAGGGATAGCAAAGACCAATTTGGGAAAAGGTTGAAATTTAATTTTTACAAAATCAAAATTAAAACCTAGGGCGAGGCTTTTCTCGATGTTTTTTCGATGATTTTTCAGTAGGTTCCAATCTGTTCAGTGGTTTGGTCAAAAATTGCAATTATGTAGATGCATTTCTTGAGCTAACTTTGGAGGTACATAATTGATACATTTTGCCGTTAAATTATAATCCTGGTATACAGCCCTTAAATCTAACATATTATTAATAATTTTCAATCATAAGATCATTATTATTTTCGCCTCTTCATGGATTTTTTCCACTTCTAAAAAGAGACTAAAATACTGAATTTTGGTGAAAAACTTGAAACTAAACCAAATACACAAACCAAAAGCAAAGATTTCATATTTAGAACTCTAGGCAGCGCCCCAATTTTTGTGTTGAATAAAATATTTTTATTTTTTGATATTTGCCTACTTGAGAAAGGAGTTATTTACAGTGCAGGCCGCCGTGTTTTATTGCAATAATTGGCGAAAAAAACATTGTAACCGTAAAAAGTAAGGTTTGTTAAGAGCGAATGTACAATGAAAGTGCATGCAAAAGCGAATTACTTAGTTTTTTCGAAAGGGGATCGTGCATTCAGTATTGGTATATTTTTCGAGTATTCATTACAATGTTTTCATTTTCAAATTGTTGTGCGATACAAAATTTCGAAAAATTTGATCAAAACTAATTTTTTTTTATATTGTGAAAATAATTTTTTTGTAAATATTTCCAAATGACAAAGAACAAATTGAGGTGAAAAACCAAATACAAAAACCTTTTTTTAGTTCCATATTTTCCCTACAGATGTCTCACGCAGAACGGAATACACCCTTAAACGAACATGTTTATTGTTTCATTCACAATAGACGAACCTCCATAGTAAATTTGAGTTTAAATGGCCGATTTTCCGCATTTAAGTTGCAATTGAACTTAATTGCGCACTGTGAAATTGGCCCTTAAAATTTCACAGTGCGATTTTTTAATGTACACGCATTCCACCTATACAGTAAACCGCCTCATGTTGTATGGACGAAAAAAAAGTGGCCCGGGTCACCCCCTGGAAATTTACTTTCGTCTATTTTTTGGTGATTCTCAAAATATTTCGGCTCCAGCAACTGTAATCCGTGAGCTGGACAATTTACAAAAACCCTCTATAAGTCAGGTTTTTTACATGCACATATTTCTTTATACTGCTTTGGGTCAAATAAACTTCATGAAATAATAGAAATTGAAAAACTACACAAACCCACACAAGTCCCTTATTTTTGCGATTTTTTTTTAGCATTTTTATTGAATTTTTTTTATAGTTTTTTTGCATTTTTGGTTTTTGAAAAATAGTACAGAAAAACCCACTTCACAAATTTAAAAAATAGAATTCTATCAGAACTTTGTAGCTATTTCATCAACCTCGACATACAATATTCAAATTTCAGAACCAATAATTGTGAATTTACTTTAAGATTGTGGTTTGAATAATAAATATTCACAATGAAATTTTTAACATTGACCCTCTAATTCGCTTATTTCTGTCACTTTTTAAACGAAACCAAAAAAAAATGTGCAAAAAATCGTTTTAAAGTAGTTAAAAAAATGGCAAAAATATCGGACTTGTCCTGGTTTGTGCAATTTTTCAACGTCTATTATTTCATAAAATTTATATTACCAAAGCAATATAAAGAAATATGTGCATGTAAAAAACATGATTTATAGAGATTTTTTGTAAATTGTCCAGCTCACGGATTACAGTTGCTATAGCCGAAATATTTTGAGAATCTCCATAAAATAGATCAAAGTACATCTCCAGGGGGTGACCAGAGCAACTTTTATTTTCGAGGCTGTTTACTATACAGTTGGTTGGAACCTTAAATTAATGACTTTCTGCGTTTACAGAATGTTTCTATCACATCAACTTTTTTTTAAATGAATTTTTAAGTACACACAGAAAAAAAAGTCGTGGTGTCAACAATTTTATACTTAATCTCAACAAATTCTGTTGTCATTTCATGCCCAACAACTCAACATTTTTGTATCAAAAGCATAAAAGTTGTTGTTTTTTCCAGTCTTTCAGCTCTTGATTCAACAGTTTTTCTATTTGGCGCAAATTATGAAATTGTTAAGATAAGTTATCAAATTCTCTAAATTTAGATTTTCAAGAATAATATTCTTATGGCAACAATTTTACCTTTGAGTGAAACATTTCATTCTAGTTTTCAGTTTAAAAGTTTTTCAACCTTTGTGTGAAGAGTGCAGTATTTGGAAAAAGTATTTGCATTAAAGTAATTAATCTTAATAATTAATCTTATATTTGGAATACAAACACATAAATAAATAAAATGTAATAATAAAAAAACAGAAAAAAGTTTTTTTGCTTTTGAAAATTTGTAACAAAAAAGTATTTAATGCAAATACTTTTTCCAAATACCGCAATATTGTGACCGCAGTTTTTTCTGTGTGTCCCGCTGATGGTCGTAGCTGATTTTCAAGAGTTTGATAGGTGAAATCTTTTCCAAGTCCAAAATGTATAAAGTTCTGAAAACCGGTCAAAAATTTACAAAGTTATTAAAAAAAAAAATGATAAAAAAATTAAATATTTTAAAAATTTTTAATATTTTATCACTTAGGAAAAATACTTACTGAACATTAATCATCTAGTTTTTCCAGCTGTTTCTAGGAAATTTAATTTCCTTTTCAGGAATACTGATCCCAAAACTATCAAATGAACGGCTGATTCTCGGTCGAATTTAATCAGTCGGTACTTTTTTTTTATTGTTTTGATTTTTCGGTAGAAATTTGAAAAATATTAAAAAAAAAAATGATTTGTGTACAGGCTTTTCACCTATACAGTTAGTTTGGCACTGCAAAAAAATGACTTTCTGCGTTTACAGAATATTTATATCACATCGATTTCTTTTTAATGAATTTTTTAATTATAGACTTTAATTTTCCACTTTTGGTCACTCTGTTGATCGTAGCTTATCTATTTTTGATCCGATTTTGGAAGATGAAATCTGCTCCAAGCTCTATTTTAAAAAACAAAAGAAAAAAAACAAATTTTCTAATCACGTTTTAGCAAAAAATAACTTGACCACTTTTCACCCGGTTTTCCAAACTTTATACATTTCATCTTCCAAACAATACCAAGCCCCTTAAAATCGGATCAAAAATAGATAAGCTTCGATCATCAGAGTGACCAAAATTAAAGTCTATAATTAAAAAATTCATTAAAAAGAAATCGATGTGATATAAATATTCTGTAAACGCAGAAAGTCATTATTTTGCAGTGCCAAACTAACTTATAGGTGGAAGGGCCTGTACGAAATTAATTTTTTTTTTAATTTTTAAAATTTGTACCGAAAAATTAAAACAAATTAAAACAAATTAAAAAAAGTACCGACTGATTAAATTCGACCGAAAACCAGTCGTTCATTTGATAGTTTTGGGATTAGTATTTTTGAAAAGGTAATTAAATTTCCTAGAAACAGCTGGAAAACCTAGATGATTAATGTTCAGTAAGTATTTTTCCTAAGTGATAAAATATTAAAATTAAAATATTAAATATAAAATTTCGAAAGCCAATAAAAATTATTAAAGTAGACTGTACCTAATTAACTGGCCGTTACTGTATGTATATGAAACCGTCTCACGTTGTATGGACGAAAAAAAAGTTGTCCGGGTCACCCCCTGGAAATGTACTTTGGTCTATTTTATGACGATTCTCAAAACATTTCGGATCTAGCACCTGTAATCCGTGAGCTGGACAATTTACAAAAAACCTCTATAAATCATGTTTTTTACTTGTACATTTTTTATGTTGCTTTGGGTCAAATAAACTTCATAATAGGCATTGAAAAACTACACAAACCAGCACAAGTTCCAACATTTTTGCGATTTTTTTAGCATTTTTATTGAATTTTCTTGTAGTTATTTTTGCATGTTTGGTTTTGAAAAATAGTACAGAAAAGCCCACGAAGTACGCTTCACAAATTTAAAAAACTGAATTCCATCAGAACTATTAGTTATTTCATCAACCTTGACATATAATAATCAAATTTCAGAACCAATAATTGTGAATTTACTTTTAGATTGAGGTTTGTATAATAAATATTCACAACCAACTTTATTTCTGAAATCTAAGAAGACGCAAAAAAACGTTATACCATGAGAAACAGACACGAAGTAATGATAAGATCAACATCAAAATGTTAAAAATCTGTTATTGTATTACTGATACAGGGCATATTAAGTTGTACTAACAATTAATTAAATTTACTTAAAGAAGACTAAATTCATGCACTCAAATATTTGTGATAAATAAATAAAAATAGTTCATACGAACAAATGATAAGACCAAACAATAAAAAATTTCGGAAATATTATAAATATGAACGCTTTTAAATTATAGCATGCTGAAGACGCCGTGGCATTGAGTTAATTAAAGACTTAATACAATTTTGTTCATCATTAAGTCCATTCAGCAGTAATGTCACTTTTAAGGCATTTTACATTGTCAAATTGTCTCCCATTCTTGAAAATCCACTTGGATAATATTGCCCACATGTTCCCAATGGGGTTTAGGCCGGGGTTGCAAGCGGGCCAGCCCAAAACAGGTATGTTCCGCGTACTCAAAAACCATTTTGTTGGCTTTGATGAATGAATTTGTAGCATTATCTCCACTCGTCTGCAGCCGTTTCATCACCCAAACTCAAAAGAACTACATCAAGTAGCTCTATGTACTTAAGGCAGTCCGTTTTGGTCGAAAAAAACAAATCGGGGTTTTTCCAACAACCCACACCATATGGGATCCACCGCCAAAGTTATAATTTTATCAATTAAATCTATCTTTTTTGTCAAATAAAAAAAAATTGATCAAAAAAAATAGAAAAATTTTATTCAGATCGATACAAATTTTTTGTTAACCGTTAATGTTGTTAATGTAAATGTTGTGTGTTTATAACTAAATCTATAAAAGTGGGCCTTTTGTGTTTACCAATTAGATTGAAAGTAAATGCACTGCTGTATTTTTGTGTAAAATCGTCGAAATAATCTTAAACAATGCATAAAAATAAATTCCGGACTCAAAATCCCAGCGTTCCAGGATTTAGAAAACGTCCGGGATCCCGGGATTGAATGCCTTAGTCACCATCTGTTCTTTGGCCACCATTCGCACTCCTCTTTCATGTGTCCAACTTAGCAATGCTTATCAGAACAAATATGGCAGTATTTTTCCCTCAATTATATTTTTCCATTACAAGTAATTGAAATTGAAAAAAATCAATTACAATAACAAATATTTCAAATTTTTTGTAATTGAATTTGTCCATGTATGTCCTCAATAATAACCGGCAAATCGACACCCAAATTGTAATATCGAAAGTTTATCAGGATCTATACGATAGAGTATTTTGAAGTCGCGCCATATATCAATAACCTCAACCCATTTTAACTTGATAGCGAAAACATGTAAAAATTTGCCAAATGATAGTTTTCTGAGAAATTTATTCGTACACTGAGAGGAAAATGTTTTAAAATTAAAATTAAATTGTATAAAAATCGCAGTCTTAATTTGATTTAAGCTGAACTTGATCTTGAACCCGACTATACAAAATTATTAATATTCTACACATTCCAAAATAAAAACGCATTATAAAAGTATAATGTGTTTCTTTTTTGTTTTTGATAATGAAAACATATTGACATACAAATTTCAGAGTGATTATAAAATGATAATGTGTTTCTTTTTTGTAACATTGGGAAAAAGCATACATAATGCATTTTCCTATTTTATATCTTCGTGATGGTAACAGATTTTGGAAAAGTTTTGATGCAAAACTATCAACTGGACATTGGAGATTCAGAAAATGTATCTAAAGGAAAAACGCATTATGTGACTACGATGTGTTTTTTCATAGCAGGGGAGAAATGAGCTCGTTAAACATAAAATTCATTAAACGAAAATGTTTTAAAATTGAACGATTTTGTTTTTAAAATATAGCTTTGTACAGATTTGTTCAATTTTAAAACACGTGTGCTAAAAACAAATTTAAAAACGCAAATGTTTAATTTTAAAACATATTTTTCTAAATAAAAAAATTTTTTTTTGTTTGCAAAGCTGGGCATTAACTAGTTAATTAGTTAATAGGTTGGTTAACTTTTAACGTTTCAGTTAATTACGAAAATCATTAACTTTTTCATTTAGTTAAGTTAAATTTTTCGATTAACTAGCATTAGTTAACTTTAAAACAAAAAATTTTTTTTTTATTGAATATAAAAAAAAGTTAAAATTAAGAATTCATACTATTTTTGAACTGATATTAATATTGAATTTAAAAATTATTTCACAAAACAATTATATACACAAGCCGATATATTTCGAAGTGATCTATATTCTATTTTTATTTATAAATGGACCATCCTAAACACAATGGCCATCACATGAGGTTTACATCGTCAGGATGTTTTCATCGTATTTTCCATTTCTCAAATTTCTAAAAATGCCGAAAAGCTGAGAACGCCATTGTGTTTAGAATGGCCTGCGATATTTGTTCTTAACCAAACTCCATTCGTTTCATTTTTATTATTTAATATTCTAATAAAATTTGTAAAATTTGTAAAATTTATATGAATATAAATAAATTGTTTCATAGAGAAATTTCGCTTTTGGTAAAAATTTTGACAATTTATTTTAAAGCAAATTTGCATATAGAAACCGGGAAAAAGGTTCTCTGAGTGCAGGCATTCAATTGAATATAGTTAAAATGTTTTTTTATGTAATATTTTTTTTTGTTTTCTGTAGGAAATTTAACTATTTAATTTAACTTTTAACGAAGTTAACTTTTCAACGAATTTAACTTTTTAATTTAACGAAGTTAAATTTTTTATTTGTTATTACCGGGTTAACGAAGTTAAATTCTCTATTAACTATGCCCAGCTTTGATATTTAGTTACTTTTTATTTTCTCAAATTCGAGACCGGGATTCGAACCCACGCCTACGGAGTTTGGATGGCGCGCTAAACGATCAATAGGTTGGTCTACTGT
Organism: Heteromyza rotundicornis; assembly: GCA_951394025.1. Lineage (NCBI taxonomy): Eukaryota > Metazoa > Arthropoda > Insecta > Diptera > Heleomyzidae > Heteromyza > Heteromyza rotundicornis. The sequence goes on along the minus strand of OX596010.1, from coordinate 61,306,190 downwards.
TAACATTATTTAACAGAGTCTAAATCCCTATCCCTATATATATTAGAGAATCATTTCTGTGTCTGTTTGTCTACCTATATATTCTATAGGTATCAACATGTAACATAGTCTATATGAGGTTGAGATTGGACAAAGGGGCGTGGCACCTCCCATACAACACATAACTTAAATACCAGCTAATTAAGCAACGATTGAATATATTCTAATTAAATTTGGCATGGAGTTATACAGTATGTTTTCCCAGCTATGCGTCGCATATGGGAATAATTGGACAAAGAGGCACCGTCCAAACATTTTTCTACCCCATATCACGGTTAAACGGCTTTACTGATTTTATTGAAATATTAAGGTAAAATTGTGTAAGTAATGGAATTTGCAATAGGTCATAAGAGATTGGATTTGGACAACGGGGCGTGGACAACGGGGCGCCCATACAAAAAAAAAAAAAAAATTAAAATCTAACATAGTAACCATCGAATATTGAGTGGTCCATGCCACCAACTGCGCCCTTGCACATTTTTTGGGTGAATCATACCGGGTGGGATTACAGCTGCCTCCAATTGCGTCCTTTGACATTTTTTGGGTGGCTCATGCCGGGTGGGATTACAGCGGCCACCAAGTAGGGTAGAAGGTAGCGTATTCGCCACGTTTTTTTCAAAGATTTTTAAAAAATTAATCAACTATCTTTTCTTACAAATTTTTGTACACTTCGAAACTCACATTTATTAACTTTAATATTTTAACGTCTGAAAGCATGTATCTAAAAGCTATCCACTACTTTTTCAACGAATTTCAAAAATAGCCAAATTGGCGAAACTGCCCCACCCATAGGGTAGAATCGCCAAGGGATATAATTTAAAAACGCGCAGACTTTTTCGGCAAATGTACTTTTTTAAGAAAAATTTTTCACAAAATGTAAAAAAAGTTAGTAAATGAGATCCGAGTTAAATGCAACTTTCCAAACTATTTTTCTAAATAAATTGATGAACTTAAATTATTGATTCTTCTTTTTCTCTTCTTTAAAATTTTGTTGGTCGGTTTTGTTTTACCAAAAGCACTTCCAGGTGCGATTCTTCGAATGTGCACCTGGGTTCCCACTCACACATATTCTTTTTTCATATTTCTACTTTTAAGAAATTGAATCAAGTCGAGCTTTTATTCCATGCATTAATATCAAGGAAATAATACCACAAAGTATTTTTTTCCTAATGCAAAAACTGAATTTAATATCACCAAATTTACTTATCCAAAAAAAATTTCGCAGCACCCCTAAAAACAAACAAACACGTTTTGCCGTGATCACGATTGAGGTAAAAAGGTCATGTACTTAGGAAAGAAACTTTATCGATATATGCACAATCTACCCATACTGTCAATTTCAAAGATTTTTTAGTTTTTAAAAAAAGTGGCATATGCGCCCCAGTGGCGAATCCTCCCACTTCTACCCTACTTCCTTGGACTTTTTTTGGGTGAATCATACCGTGTGGGATTACAGCTGCCACCAAGTGCTTCCTTGTACTTTTTTGGGTGAATCATACCGGGTGGGATTATATACATATTTTGTACTGAAAGCATACTTTGAATTCTTTTACAAAAACGCCCTAAAACTATACTTAGATTTTTTTTTAACATACTATGATTTTTTGAAATAGAAAAGAACAACAGTATTATTAATTTCAAACGACTAACGAAAGTGCAAGACGATTGAAATTGAAAGCAATTGTTTTAAAAATGAAATCATAAATGTACTGCAGAAAAAACTATGTTGCAATTTTAAAAAAAAAATTTTTGGTTTTAAAACATGTTTTTTCTTTCAGTGTATTGTAAAATATTGGGTGGGACGACATAAGGGCAACGGAATTAAGGGCAATTTCAAGTGGACACAAAGTCAATTGACTTTATGTCCATATGAAGTGGACATAATGTTAGATCCGAAATGGACACAATGTCAATTATATTGAGTTTGTGTCCATTTAGTTTTTCCCAATATTTTGCACGGTCATATCGGAAATACTTTTTTCCCGAAATGGATATAAGGTCAAAATACGATTATCGGAACTATCCAATGTTTCGCAACGATTGAATAGTTAGTTTTTCATTGAATAGTAAGTCCTGTCATTTTCTAACGCACACAAAATATTAAAAGCAATTGCCACCAATTCATTTATTTACCCTTCTATTCACTTCTCTCTTTCACCACACTGTATGCATTGATTTTGATACTCGAATGCAAAAACAGAAATCGTTGCTTTTCTATGAATGTACTTCATTCAGTTTTCATATTTTTCTAACAAAATTACACAACTTTTTACAATATTTAATACCCGAATTCTACCAGTGATCAGCAGTTACTAAATAAAAATGACGAAGGGTTTAACAAATTAATGGCGTGATATAATTGGAATTCGTTTTTAAAACCGAAAAAATGGATGGAAACAGTTGAGCTCGCGTCGAACTGCCACCGTTTGCAGACTATTGAGCTTGACACTGTACAACACCTCTTTGTACCGGTCATGGAACTGGTCTGGGGTAATAGACTCCAAATTTCCCGTAGTTAAAGCATGCTTTGATCAAACAGCTTTCGCGTGCGTGTGAATTGTCGAACGTGTCTGTATGAAAAATATGATTACCTTCGGCCTCGAGAGGCTATGGAGTGCCGACCACTGCTTTAAAGTGATAACAAGTGTCGCTAATCCTCCTTTTTATACCCCCACACACACTGTGGCAGGGTATACTCACTTTGTCACAACGTTTGTAACGCCCATAAGGAGGCGTGTCCGGTATGGAAAAGTATATATATTCTTGATCAGCATCACCTCCTGAGTCGATTTAGCGATGTCCGTCTGTCTGTCCGTCTGTCCGTCTGTCCGTCTGACCGTCTGTCCGTCTGTCCGTCTGTCCGTCCGCACGATAGAGGTCGCAGTTTTGGAGATATCGACTTGAAACTTTGGGTACATGTTTTTCTCGTGAATACTGAGATCAAGTTCGAGAATCAGCCAAATCGGACAAAAACTGGGCGTGGCTCCCATACACCGAAAAAAAGGTAAAAATTGTTCAAGTCTTTTTTATTGTTGTATTCGATTGGAAATGTTTAGAAACGTATTTTTGACATGGTCCGAGGTTCCGAAGCCACATATATAAGGGTCTGAATGGGATTTGATTGGAAATTTTTAGAAATGGATTTTGGACATGTTCCGGGCTCCAAAACCACCTATAATTGGGTCAAAATAGGGTCTTGAGACCACATTTTTTTATATTCGAGGTACTTCTTCCTACAGTGTGGGGGTATTTCAGCTTCGGTATAGCCGAAGATAGTCCACTCTCTAGTTTCCACTACTTTTCCATATATAATCGGTAGCTCACAAGAGCGCTGAAAAATTAAACAATTTTTGAAAAGAGCTATTTTTTGTTAACATTTTTTAAGTTAGAAGGATTGGTGGTTTTAGCGTGGTTGCAATACTATTAGTATATAATATGGGCCATTTTACATTTCTGAATGTAGCCACTTCATTTCTAGACGATTTTTCATTTTAAGATTTAAAATTTAACACTACCATCAAAATTTAATGCATTGTTTTAAATTTGTGTGAATTTAGGCAATGGAATCCCATAAATTCATCTGATATTCTTTGCTTTATATTATTGGTCAAACCATCTATATATATAAAAGAGACGTGTATGTTTGTCACCAGTAGACGCGAAAACTACAGCACCGATTCTCACCAAAATTTATATAAGTGTTCTAGGGGTCGTGAGGCGTGACATAGAATAGGTTTTGACACGCCCACAAGTTAGTAAAAACTGCTATATCTCAGACGTTTTTGATCACAAGAAAATTAAATTTGCCATGAGCATACTATAAGACCCCAGCCATAATCTGGGTTACAAATAGCCGGGAATAGACAAAGGGGCGCGGCCCATACAAATCAATATTTGAAAATGCTGTAATAGCGCTCCCACACAATGTTTTCCAACGAAATTTGGCAGATGGCTTCATGGTTTCAACTCTAAGCTAAATGCAACACATCGGCGTAATTGGACAAAGGGGCGTGGCACCGCCCATACAATTCAATACTTCAAAGTGCCATTATTGGGCTCCCATTGAATATTCTTCAACGGGAAATGGTTCTATGCCTTCAATGCAACATATTGGAATTGGACAGCGGGGCGTGGCACTTCCCATACAATTCAATATTTTAAAAAATTTTACACTTGGGCTCCTAATGAACATTTTCCAACGGGAAATGATTTTATGCTTTCAATTCTAAGTTCAATGTTACATATGGTCGGAATTGGACAGCGGGGCGTAGCACTTTTCATACAATTCAATATTTCAAAATGCTACACTTGGGCTCCCAATAAAAATATGTGACAAATGTTTGCATTAATTAATTATGACCTTAAAGGCAAAAAAAACTTTTTTAGTGGCAGCAAAGCGGACCGGGCCCTGCTAGTTTAAAATATTGTATACCTGCGAACATAGCAAATTTTTCATTTCTAATCTATATCGTTTTAAAAAATTACAAATAAATTTCGTTATATATGAAGACGGTATGTAACATCAATTTCAAAATGGAAAATGTTATCTCTTGCCCTGAATTCTTCCAAAATTTAAGTATTCACGAGGTAGTCGGAGATTTGAAAGTTCTGAAGTCGTTTTTAAATATTTTAGAATGGAAGAAGGTGGTCTGATTGTTAAAATAGGCATTTGACATTTGAGTTTCAATATTTTCTACCTTTTTTTGGCAAAAATGAGCTATAGCCTAAAAATAAATAATCAATAATTTATTTGGAGCTCTGAATTTAACTAAATGGGAAATAATTTTTGATTTGCGCTTTTGATATATGAAAAAATTTAAAGCTGATTTACTCGAAGCAATTTGTATGTTCAATGGCATGATACAATGAAAACCATCTTGTTACTACATGTTTTGAAAATGGTTTGTATTCTAAATCAATATATTCCAAAACGTAAATTAACCCATTTCAACTATTGCTTATATTTTAGTGAACTTTGGAATGGAGTTTTACTGCTATGTGTCGAATATGGGAATAATTGGATAAGGGGCGTGGCACCGCCCATACATTTTTCTACTCCATATCACGGTTAAACGGCTTTACTGATTTTATTGAAATTTTAAGGTAAAATTGCGTTAGTAATGGAATTTGCAATAGGACTTGCGTCCTTGCACATTTTTTGAGTGAATAGGCTGGGATTATAGCTGCCGCCAAGGGCGTCCTTGGCCATTTTTTGGGTGAATCATGCCGGGCGGGATTACAGCTGCCACCAAGTACATGCATGGACATTTTTTGGGTGGGTCATACCGGGTAGGATTACAACTGGCACCAAGTGATTCCTTGGACCTTTTTTGGGTGAATCATACCGGGGTGGATTACAACTGGCATCAAGTGATTCCTTGGATCTTTTTTGGGTGAATCATACCGGGTGGGATTACAACTGACACGAAGTGATTCCTTGGACATTTTTTGGGTGAATCATGCCGAGTGGGATTACAACTGACACCAAGTTTCACGGGGGAATTACCCATCAACTACAGCGTCCATTGAAGTTGTCGCAAATTCCTATTAATTTTATACAACCCGTGCAACGCCGGGTATGTTACAGCTAGTATATATTATAAAACTGATTGTGTGTCTGTCTGTCTGTCTGTCTGTTTGAGCATCTAGGCTAAACGGCTGTACCGATTGTCTTGAAACTTTCAGGATAAATTCTATAGATATCGACATGTAAGATAGGGTATATGCGGTTGGGATTGCTCAAAGGGGCGTGGCACCTCCCATACAACACAAAATATGTCTGCAAGGTAATTTAGTAAGAATTGAATTGAATTTGAATTGAATTTGAATTGAATTTGAATTGAATTTGAATTGAATTTGAATTGAATTTGAATTGAATTTGAATTGAATTTGAATTGAATATTGAATATATAGAGACGAAATTTTGCACGAAGTTGCGTAAGCTATATGCCAAATATGAGCATAATTGGACAAGGGGCGTGGCACCGCCCATACAATTTTCTACCCCATATCACGGCTTTACTGATTTTATTGAAATTTTAAGCTAAAATTGTGTTAGTAATGGAATTTGCAATAGGACATAAGAGGTTGGATTTGGACAACGGGGCGTGGCACCTCCCATACAACAAAAAATATTATTAAAATGTAACTTAGTAACTATCGAATATTAAGTGGTCCTTGCCACCAACTGCGCCCTTGCACATTTTTTGGGTGAATCATGCCGGGTGGGATTACAGCTGCCATCAAGGGCGTCCTTGGACATTTTTTGGGTGGCTCATGCCGGGTGGGATTACAGCTGCCACCAAGTGCGTTCTTGGACTCTTTTTTGGTGAATCATACCGGGTGGGATTACAGCTGCCACCAACTGCGCCCTTGCACATTTTTTGGGTGAATCATACCGGGTGGGATTACAGCTGCCACCAAGTGCTTCCTTGGACATTTTTTGGGTGGATCATGCCGTGCTGGATTACAACTGCCACCAAGTGCGTCCTTGGACTTTTTTTGGCTGAATCATATCGGGTGGATTACAACTGCCACCAAGTGCGTCCTTGGACTTTTTTTTGGTGATTCCTACCGAGTGGGATTACAACTAGCACCAAGTTTCACGGGGGAATAAACCATCCACTACAGCGCCATTGAAGTTGTCGCAAATTCCAGTATATATTTATTTTAAAATTTTATACAACCCGTGCAACGCCGGGTATGTAACAGCTAGTAAATTATATTTATATATGCATATAATTTCCTTAAAGTCCTATTTGAGCATAGAGGAAAAAAGGTGCGCTTTAACATTAAATGTGAACACTTTCAAAAATAATTTAAAGTGTCTCTCCCGTAAGGCTTATACACAAAGCAAAATAAATTTTTTTTTAAAAGTGTTTATATTAGGCATTTAAAGCAGTGTCGGGCATTTTCCTAACGCTGCTAACGCAATGCTTTCACATGTAAGCATCTTTGTGCAACACGCGAAACGTGTGTGCCGCTCTCTCAGGCACACACACAAGTATGCATTTGTATGTATTGGTTTGCCCGACACTGATTTAAAGTGTTTACTATAAGTTTAAAAGTAAAGATTTCTGATGTTAAAGTAAACTTTTTTAGTTTAAAAGTGTTTACTTTGTTATCACTTTTAAAACAATAAGTAAAGTGAATGTATTTAATTTTAAATTTAAATTTTATTTTGACACTTTAAATATAAAATGTTTACGTTTAAATTCAAAGCTTTTACTATTTTATTTAAAGTGTTCACATTGAAAGTTTAACATTTTTAAAAATGGTCTATGTTTTTAGGAACGTGGGTTTAAATCCAGCTGGAGTCGTATTTTCTTACGCTTTTTTAAATTCTTTCTTTTTTTAAAATTTTTTTTTTTTTTTTAGGTTTTTTTAAAGGTTTATTTAATTTACATTTGCATTAAATACTTATTTTCCAAAAATATTTTGTTAAATTTCATCTATACAAAAAAAACAAAGGCAATTACACTGAGAGGAAAATGTTTTAAAATTAAACGAAAATTTTTTAAATATGAACGATTTTGTTTTTAAATTAGAGTTTTGTACAGATTTGTTCCATTTTTGCAAAAAATGTTTTAAAATTGAACATTTGCGTTTTCAAATTTGTTTTTGTTTTTTTTATGTTTGCAATTATTTTATTTATTTATAGTTAGTTAACTTTTTATTTTCTCAAATTTGAGACCGTGACTCCACGCCTACGGAGTTTGGATGGAGCGCTAAACGCTCAACAGGTTGGTCTACTGTTAACATTATTTGACAGAGTCTAAATGTATACTTTGAATTTAAAAAAAAAACGCCCTAAAACTATACTTGGATTTTTTTAAACATACTATGATTTTTTGAAATAGAAAAGAACAACAGTATTATCAATTTCAAACGATTAACGAAAGAGCAATACGAATGAAATTGAAAGCATTTGTTTTAAAAATGAAAACATAATTGTACTGCAGAAAATTATTTAAAACATTTTTTGCAAAAATGGAACAAATCTGTACAAAACTCTAATTTAAAAACAAAATCGTTCATATTTAAAAAATTTTCGTTTAATTTTAAAACATTTTCCTCTCAGTGTAATTGCCTTTGTTTTTTTTGTATAGATGAAATTTAACAAAATATTTTTGGAAAATAAGTATTTAATGCAAATGTAAATTAAATAAACCTTTAAAAAAACCTAAAAAAAAAAAAAATATTTTAAAATGCAAATTTAAAAAAAAAAGTTTAATTTTAAAACATGTTTTTTCTTTCAGTGTAGTATAGGACGGACTGAAGGTCAGACGGACAGACGGTTATGGCTAAATCAATTCAGGAGGTGACGCTGATCAAGAATATATATAGTTTTACACACCGGACACGTCTCCTTCTAAGTGTTACAAACATCAGACCAAAGTGAATATACCCAATGGGTATTACCCATACCTCATGAAGTGTAGGGTATAAAAATACAAAAATCTTGGGTGGGATTACAGCTGCTACCAAGTGCGGCTTGAATCGCACCGGGTGGGCTTACAGCTGCCACCAAGTGCAGACTTGGACAATTTTTGGGTGAGTCATACACACAAAAAAAAGTCGGTAGATTTAACCGAAAAAGACGGTTAAAAACGCTCTAACCCTTCTTCGTCGGTTAATCTAACCGATGAGAAGTGGTTGGTGTACATCATTGGAGGTATACTTACAAAAACGGTACGTAAGTTAACAGATGATGGAGGTAAGCTTACCTTATTAATTTATTGATTTACAATTTTAATTGTAAACTTACCGCAAAAGTTTGTTACACTACAAATTTTTTGAGTTAGAAAACCATAATAAATGATTTGTTACATTTGTTTTTTTTTCATTTGAAAATTTAAAAAATCATATCAAATATTAAAATAAGATTCAAAAATGTAAAGACAGCCTGTTTAAAAAAACTAGAGAGTGGACTATCTTTGGCTATACCGAAGTTGAAATACCCCCACACAGTAGGAAGAAGTACCTCGATCATAAAAAAATGTGGTCTCAAGACCCTATTTTGAGCCAATTATAGGTGGTTGTCCAAAATCCATTTCTAAAAATTTCCAATTATATCCACCAAAAAAAAAAAATTGGTCTCAAGACCCCATTTAGACCCTTATATATGTGGCTTCGGAACCTCGGACCATGTCCAAAATCCATTTCTAAAAATTTCCAATTAAATCCACCAAAAAAAAAAATTGGTCTCAAGACCCCATTTAGACCTTATATATGTGGCTTCGGAACCTCGGACCATGTCAAAAATATGTTTCTAAACATTTCCAATCGAATACAACAATAAAAAAGACTTGAACAATTTTTACCTTTTTTTTCGGTGTATGGGAGCCACGCCCAGTTTTTGTCCGATTTGGCTGATTCTCGAACTTGATCTCAGTATTCACGAGAAAAACATGTAAAAAAAGTTTCAAGTCGATATCTCCAAAACTGCGACCGCTATCGTGCGGACGGACAGACGGACAGACGGACAGACGGACAGACGGACAGACGGACAGACGGACAGACGGACAGACGGACAGACGGACAGACGGACAGACGGACAGACGGACGGACAGACAGACGGACATCGCTAAATCGACTCAGGAGGTGATACTGATCAAGAATATATATACTTTTCCATACCGGACACGCCTCCTTATGGGCGTTACAAACGTTGTGACAAAGTTAGTATACCCTGCCACAGTGAGTGTGGGGGTATAATTATAGCTTGAGCACATGGCTGGCTTAAGTTCTTTTTTTCCAAAAAAAACAATTTTCGGAAAATTCAGTATAGCAAGCAAAAAGCTCTGTTTGGCACAAGCACAAGCAGCCTCTATATGGCAAAACATCCATATCACGATAGAGAATTGTTCTTTCTTTAAATTACAACGATTCCACTTTGGTCAATTTTAATTTTTTTGGTTAATTTTACCGACAATTTTTTTTTCTGTGCGTATGAAACTGAACTAGCTTAATAATACATAACAGCTAGCTCGCTTTTTTTCTTTGGTACTTAAACCCAATATACTTACAGCCCTTCGATTGACTTCGAATTTATTTTGTCCGTCATGATATACCAACATTTGTTGCCATTGAGTCTTGATTTTCAAAAAAGGTAAATAGATTTGGAGAAGGCAATCAATCGGTTTGGCAGAAGATGCTAAGCTAAAAAATAAAAAAATTCGGCCGAATGAAATATTTCGAAAATTTTTATCCTAGAGAACCTAAATATCTCAGTTAGACTTTCAAGAGCTTAGAAATATGACGGCATACCGACAAATATTTCGTTACAATAACACTTAAATAAAATTTTTTGAAATCTAGCCACATATACATGTAATGGCAGATTTTTATACCCCCACACTCACTGTGGCAGGGTATACTAACTTTGTCACAACGTTTGTAACGCCCATAAGGAGGTGTGTCCGGTATGGAAAAGTATATATATTCTTGATCAGTATCACCTCCTGAGTCGATTTAGCGATGTCCGTCTGTCTGTCCGTCCGTCTGTCCGTCTGTCCGTCTGTCCGTCCGCACGATAGCGGTCGCAGTTTTGGAGATATCGACTTGAAACTTTTTTTACATGTTTTTCTCGTAAATACTGAGATCAAGTTCGAGAATCAGCCAAATCGGACAAAAACTGGGCGTGGCTCCCATACACCGAAAAAAAGGTAAACATTTTTTAAGTCTTTTTTATTGTTGTATTCCATTGGAAATGTTTAGAAACGTATTTTTGACATGGTCCGAGGTTCCGAAGCCACATATATAAGGGTCTAAATGGGGTCCTGAGACCAATTTTTTTTTTTTTTTGGATTTGATTGGAAATTTTTAGAAATGGATTTTGGACATGGCTTCAAAAGGCTCCAAAACCACCTATAATTGGCTCAACATAGGGTCTTGAGACCACATTTTTTTATGTTCGAGGTACTTCTTTCTACTGTGTGGGGGTATTTCAACTTCGGTATAGCCGAAGATAGTCCACTCTCTAGTTTGAAATGTTTTTTACCCAACCTTAAAACAACAGGGTCTAAGCTGATCTTATCTTTAGTAAACGAAGAACTACATACATAAGGTTTCGTATGCGCAAAATCTCTTTTACTTCTCAGCCGACGATATGAAAATACGAACTTTCTCGTACGCGCTGCCAAACACTTGCGGCAAATGGAAGCGGCTGCAATGTGCGTTTCAGCGGCGGCACGTACCACACTTTTATATTGCCAATTTATTTCGTTTTGTTGTTGTATTTTGTCCAAACTACTGACGATTAAAACGAATTCACTTAAATTGCACGAAACATGAGGGGCAACTCGTCAACAACAACTGTACAACAACAGTTATTAAATGCAACGCCACTCATGCCAAAAGGGAGCAGAAAATGCGATCCTTCTTTCGAAACCAGTAAAAGATGCACGGCATCGAACAGACACAAACAATGATGCCACTATAAAGTAAACCGCAGCTATACTGCCACAGATTGTAAAGAAATTCAACTGCAACACCAACTGCACTAGCAACAACGAAATTATTGAAAATTAAAATAAACGAAAGTGTTTTTTTTATTTTACGTTTGCGGTGTGCGCCGAGAGTGGCGAATAATGAAATCGGATTTGCAAAGAGTGCGGTTGCGCGTTGGCACGCTTCTGTCGTCTCTTATCGAGAAGAATGCGATGAAGGAGGAGGACAAGAAGCAGCACACATAATCTGAAGGATACTTTTTTGTTGCTGTGTCACTACTTTTGCAGCAGCTTTCCAACAACCATTTTAATCCTGCCATAATAGCGTCTTGCGGTTAACTGTGCGAGAGCAGGTGCAGTTTAGGGCAAAAAAAGAACAAAAAAACTATTTTTTTAGTTTACTGGTTTTTTCCGAAGTCGAGACGGGAACTTAAAAAAAAATGATACAGTTTCTATGTCTTCAGCTTAAAGAAATGCAGTTTTGTTTTAGCGGTTCTTTCGTTAACTGAACCCTATATACGAGTACCTACAGTATTTTTCCAACCACTTCTTTTCTATACAAACTTACCCCAAACGCCGCACAAGAAATACATCCTTGCGTTTTTGATTGATCTTCACATATTATCAAAAATGCTCATTTTTTTTCGTTAAACCCAGAAAATGTTTGCTGCCTATTTTAGCCACTTTTGTGCGAAGCAAAAGGACATAAGGCATCTTAAGTACTCCTTAAACTGATGTCTTCGTATAGTAGTGTCAGTTGGGCAAGCGTTTCAAAGTCAAGATCCTGTCGTTGTCGGCTTGCCTAACATATGTTATTACTGAGGCGAAGAGACCGATGAAGAGAATAAACTCGAGGATGAATCATATTACTCCGTTGAAAAAATACGGTATATACATTATGCATACCTGTGAATTATACACACAAAAAAAAAGTAGGCAAATCTAACCAAAAAAGACGATAAAAAACGAAGCAATCAAAAAATGTGGTAAATGGAATAGACTCAAAGTTGTTAGCGTACTGTGAAAATTTGTTGGCGTACAATTAAAAATAGTTTGTATATTATCTTATGGAAGACACAGAAAGCAATAAACCAATTGAGCGAATAAAATAAGTAGATAGATATTAGAAAAAGAATGCAAGAAAAAAAAAGCAGATGTGTTTGGTATTTCTGTAGATGTGTTGTATTGAAATATTTATGAAACCTAAATTAATTTAATATAAGCCCAAGACTTTAAAACCGAGATAATTTACATTTCGGACACAAATTTGTTGGGCAACATCATTTCTACTGCTAATATATATTATATTCATTACATAGAATTAACGCGCTTCCACAAAAAGCCATATTACAGTATATCATTAAGTTTACAATTATATTGTAATATTGAGATTGTTGTTTTCGAGTTGAAAAACATTCTGCACAGTTTTTAAAATCGTAAAAACACAATTTTTTGTTATAATTCATTGTAAAATGTAAACAATTTTGACGCCATTTTGGTAACTTCCATTTCCACATCAGTGGCTTTCGGTTTTCAAATTGGTTGCATTTACATTTCGTTACAGTTCTATTCCATGCGTTAAAAAGTTTTCGATTTTTTTTTGTATTTGATACAACCCGGTACTTTCTTGTGAATTCTTAATACTTTTTACGATAATTTTCATACAATTTTGATTTGAAGTAAAATCTTTGAGTAAAGTAAATGCGCGTAGCAATTGCTCTCTTGTATTAAATGTCATTTTGTTTCAGAATTATGAAATATCTGCAGCATGGCAGCATTTCGCCATCGAGCGATGACATTGCGAATCACATCATTGGTTACCTAAATACGACCATGCCAATATTCAGTATAGCAACCAAACTCAGTTGAGTTGCGAACCATCGTTAAAATTCTTTTTGTTGGTAAACCAGAGATTGTAATTAAAAATTATTTAACAAATTTTCGACGATTAGATTAACCACAAAAATAGTAGTTGTTGTTTGTGTTTTCCATATAAAATAAAAATAGTTAAATTACCACGTTTTTTGGTTAGATTAACCTGTCTTTTTTTTCTGTGTACTTGTATGTGGAACGTGTTTCCTCCACAGGAAAGTATCGGAACTGTAATTTGATCAATCTGTGAGATATTAGATACTATCTGCGATTAATTTCCTCTCAAGTTGGCAAAAGCTTGCTAAAGATTTAGTTCCGTAAAATCTAAAACCTTACTGGGTTGTTCACCTCTGTGTGAACATTGCAGCAGGTCCCTTTTATCCAGTCTTTTTTGTTTGTTCGTTTTCGTGTGATGTTTGCTCTTTTCCTTTTGTGGCTCCTTCAGCCTCAGCTTCGATTTCAGCTTGTTTTCGCTTACCTGGGCGCGTGCCGGCTGTCGCCGCTACAAGGATATTTTTTTACATTTCATTTCTTTGCAGTTGTTATTCTTTTGACTACCTCTGACACTGGGTTCGAAAACACATGACGCTTTAAATTTTAAGCAAGCAAATTATTTTCGGGCTGATCGAAGTAAAATACCTTCTATTTACGAGTACGATACCTTCTTCGATAACTTTTAGATATTTTTGTCGATAATTTTACTAGAATTTGTTGGTAACTTCCATTTCCACATCAGTGGCCTTCTGTTTTCAAATTGGTTGCATTTCCATTTCGTTACAGTTCTATTCCATGCATTTAAAAATTTTCGAGGTGTAATGTTTTTAATTTTTTTAATCTACAATGAAAAATAAATATATAAAGTTCCTGTATTTGTCTATCCAGATGAATGTATGTCCAAACCTTCGTTGTACACTGGTCCAGTATAGTTATCATTTTTTTGAGTAGACCTACAACGTGTATTATGAGGCGCCCCAAGTTATATGCGTAGTGTAATAGTTTAATAACCCAGTGTTCGAAATCTACGCCCAAATAAATTATCTTATAGCCAGTAGTCGTCTTGATACAGTGAGATTTTTCAATATCGGCATATTCGGCGTTTGACAGCAAATTCGTATTCAACTATACTAAGCAAGTTTAGTTCAGATACCATGAATTTTGACCATTTTTGTATGTCCATAACGCGGCATTTCTCAAAGTCTGTAACTTCATGTCCACCGCCCAACATTTACCACCACAAATTAGCGGTATCGATCTACCAAGGTTTTGCCATTTTGGTTAATATACTTGGCAGTTTGCGATAAATATAAATTACGCTAAGAGTGGCTTCAGTGTATGCAAACAATTTAACAACTCTAGGTTCGGCGGCTAGGACTGTGCACTGATTAATATGTCAATAAATCACCCATCAATGTATCAGTCTATAGATACGAGTAGATAAACACTTTTGATTCAGTTTTTTGTGCATAACCACTTTTGAATCAGTACTTTGTACATAAACACTTTTGATTCAGCTAAATGTATGCAGTAAACAGTATACATTTTTTGCAATCATTTTTCGCGGTTTATATAATCTTATCTAATGTGCTCTTTTTTTCTGGGACCCTGCAGTGATGGATCCTGAACAAAGCTGCATAATAAAATCGATTTTTTTGGTGGGGTGCAGATAGACTCTTTTGATTCCAGACGACTCATTTAATGGTTGGCGACCAAAATTTCGAAACAAATTTGATTCAATGGAAATTAGCAGTAGCGGTCAGGCGGTCTCTGTTTGAGACTAGAACTGACAATCAAATGTTATATTTCGTAAGTGGGCATATTAAGCTACATTGAAATTGGAAGTGATGGTCAAGCTAAATTACCACTAACTGTGGGATACAACAAAATAATATTTATCTATTTGAGAGTGGAAATTTCACACACATATTCTGAGAGACCATGGCTACAGATTTCCGAAATGGTTTTTTTCGTGAAGGGGCGTGGCAATTGGCGTGTTCAATGGTGCGAAGTCACGTTTTTTTGTCCATCGTCCGTTTAGCTTTTTTAGTCAAGCTAAAATTGGGAAAATTTATCCTTTTCTGTTGGCGAACTACCACGCCAAAAGATTGCTGTAAAAGAAGTACTTATTTTTGAATTTTAAAACAGCTTTTCTCTAAAAATATTTCTATGGACTTAACTGGTTATGCCATGAAGCCAAATAATTAGTGATAAAGGATTTGTCGAAGTTACCAGCTGATGATCACACTTTTTTCACTGATTTTGTCTTCAAAACATGGGATTTTTGTTAGCTTTGCATTGGTTTTAATAAATGGTACTTTTTGTATGAGCAACTATAGCTTGTTGTTACACATATTTTTATAAATCAGCACATGAGCTAAGTAAGACTACGTTTACATATAGAGATTATGTCAAAAAGATTATGGTAATGTATCTAGTCGTTTACACAGCGATTCGTTCAAAGTGGGGAAGCCCCTCGGAAATGGTCCAGTTGTGCACATGATACAAGAAGATATAGGTAGGAGAACTAGCCTGACGTTTATGAAAATGTCAAAAATCGAAGTTGGTGATGTCGCCTTTGTTAATTTTGTTGGATTGAGAGTAAACCACTTGGTGGGGATTATATGAAAGAGGTATCGAGGAATGTGTTATATTTTTAATATAGGGAAGAGATATTCCATAATATGCATACTTTATGTACATTATACATATATTTGAATAGCAGTGCCCAACCAGCTTTGCTGGACCTAAACAACTTTTATAGTTGCATTGTTAAACTTACCCCATAAGCAAATTTTTTCCCTGAAACCGAAAGGTAAAAATTTCACCTAAGTCGCAACCCCCAGATATGGTAACACTGTTTGGGTGGGGATAAATGAGCAACCGCAACCAAGCTACTTGTTGATCATATGGTATTTGCTATAAAAAAAAGTTTCTGCAAAAATGTGAGAGAAATACGTATTTTCTAACTTGTAAGCGGAAAAAGTGGGCGTGTCAAAACCTATCCCACCTCACGACTCAAGACCCATAGAACACATATATAAATGTTGGTGAGAATCTGTGCAGTAGTTTCCGCGTCTACTGGTGTCAAACATGTACGTTTCTTTTATATATATACACAGAAAATAAAATGGTCGGTTAAATTAACCAAAAAAAGTGTTTAACGTACCGAATTTCAAAATGTATGAAAATTGTAAATTTTTTAACCGAGTTGGTAGATTTAACCGACAAAGAATGATTCAAAATATAGTTGAAATAACGAAAATAATTGTTGTTTTACAGAAATTTGATGTTCTTTTACTGTAATTGTCCGGTTAAATTTGAATTTTTACCAACTTCGCGCATCTTCAGTTGAATCATTGGGATTCAAAGAAAGAAGAAGAAGGGTGGAATATATATATATCTGCGGCGAGCTTTTTCATACACTTCCACATGAGCTAGAGAGCTGAAATTTGGAACTCTGATAGAACTCCGGTGACGATGCATTCCATCAGAGGCGTAGGGGGCCGTGGGGGGACTCAAACCCCTTTTTTTAAACATGGCATAACTTCCGATTCCTTCACGGATATCTTGTGTTCGTTTGAAAGCTAAGTTCAATAGCTAACAAGAATTTTCAACGGAACTTCCGAAAACTACGTTTTTTGCAGTCGATCTAGCACAAATCTCCAAAATCGACCCTCCGCTGTCTTCAGCATCCTCCTCATATTCAGAACCGCCATTTTTGCAAATGAAATAGCTCCTTTGCATGTTCGCACATTTGAAATGAACAGTACGATGTTTGCACGACATTGTGTCAAGGGTGCCAGTAGGTGGGCACTTTTGCATTCTGACAGAATCTCAGATTCCTCATTCCCATTTCACAATAATGTTCATTTGTTTATCGAAAACGTGAAGAATAAGAACTAACTAAGAATTCCAATCATACCTTCTATATTGATGAAAAACACTTGCAAATTCACTTAACAAAAATGAACAATTTTAGATAAGCCTCGATTTTTTCGTATTATTTACTTTTCGATGACCGTGCGACTACAGCAACACGTGCATACAACTCAATGATTTATGCAAAGATGACACTTTGATACTAAGCACATTGCCGCTGTCATCGCCACGAACGTCAGAACTGATGGGTGCCAGTAGCTAGGCAGTGCCGGTAGGTGGGCACCCTCCCCAAATAATAATAATAAATAATTTTTTATTACTAATTCAGCAGATTTGAAGACCTTCTTTAAAGAAAACGAGAGACTTGATGTGACAAAACGCCGTTACACGTATATTTTTTTTTCGTCCCTCTATCGCATCCAATTGTCAGGCTCCCAGTATTTTGTAAAAAAAATCGATTTGGTGCCAAATTAAAAATGGTACTTTTCGACCAAAAATGCAACCTTTGACCGCTTTTAAAAAGAATGCAGACGTGATGTGGCAAAACTCCGTTACACGCATATTTTCATTTGGTATAGGGAGAAAGCTAGGTGGTCTACCCCCATCCCCCTTTTTGGGGCACTAGGCTCACTTTTTTGTTCGTGTTGTATAAAAAGGGGGGCCAATTTCACAAAAGTAAATTTTTACCTATCGCCAAATAAACAAAAAAAGGGGCCTAAAACCCCAAAGGAAGGCTGTAAAGTTGTTTATTAGTGTGATTTTTTCAGAATTCTTTCTAGAACCAGATTTAAAATACTTAATTATTACGAAAAATAAACTTTTAATTTTACTATACAATCCAAAATATGGCATGAAAAAGGCTTTTATTTTTTATTTCTTCAATAGTACTGCTCCTCTATCAACCCACCAAATCTGAAGCAAGTCGGAGAAATATCTAATTTCAAATTTTCATAAAAGTCGCAAAGTCGTAAGTTACTTACAGCGCTTTTAAGGCGTGAAATATATAACATTTCCATTGCAACAATTCAACATTTTTCTACTGATCCAACTTTTAACTATACGAGCAGTATGAATGGGAGCATTATCGTGTTGGTAGGTCCATTGCATGGGCCCAAAAATGTCCGAAAATGTTTGAAAAAGATTTTTCGAGGATGTTTGTGTATGAATTTGCCAGCGTTCTGAGCGCTCACAATATTGTTTGCTGCGCTGGTCCTACTTCATACGAATCACCTCAATATACCTTTTTTAGTTTCAGTTTTACGCTCATACTAAATTGTACTCTAACCGGAAGCTCCGCAATATCAATTCTAAAAGTAATAACCTTTTCCCGATGTTCACAAATGTGACACAATGACCCCCAATGTGCTATCATGAGCACGTACGTAGTTTAGGGATAAACGATTTATTATCGTTCCGAACTTTCCCAACTGTCCCTAAGAGATGCCATAATACATATTATCTATTTCGAATGTGCAAGTTTATTACAACCCAAAAACAACAAACTGAATCGAGTCAACGTACAATCTCCGCATACGGTCGCGGATGGACTTCAAGCGCAATCAATGTACTTATTTGTGTAGCATCAAATCTACAACGAAAGAAAAACCAACAAAAGAGCTTCGGTAGAACAGAAAGATGGACAGACGCAAAGCAAGCGACAATATTTTTATGTCGGTTTAGCGACGGCGAATTGGACCTCCTCGGGAGTTGACAACATCAGCGCAATTGCAATAAAACAATTTACCAAACAGCAATCGCAGACATTGGCGCAGGCGCACATTTATCATTGAAATGTTGAGTCAGAGTTGGAGTCGAATTAGCCTGAAACGGCAGGCAGCAAGTAGTTACAGTTCACGATGCCGCAATTGCAGCAAAAAGGTGCGTTTAATACGCAAATAAGCAAATGCGAGCAAATTCTTTTACGGCTCCAAATAGAGAGCGCCTGCATCGCTGCAAAGAGTCACAGTGTGGACACAGCAGAGAAAAATCATGAATGTCTACCAAAAGTAATAGACGCACCCGTTGTATACTGCTGGCTAGTGAAATCGAATTTGGCTTGGCCCATCCAGGAGGTTAAAAGGCAAATTACTGATACATATACTTACAATAATAAGGTTTCTGCGTACCTTCGATGCTCGGTCTAAATATTTATACCCCCACACTCACTGTGACAGTTACTTACTTTGACACAACGTTCGTGAGGAGGCGTGTCCGGTAGGCAAAAGTATATATATTCTTGATCAGCATCACCTCCTGAGACGATTTAGCCATGTCCGTCTGCCTCTCCGCACGATAGCGGTCGCAGTTTTGGAGATATCTTTGGGTACATGCTTTTCTCTTCAATATTAAGATCAGTTTCGAGAATCACCCAAATCGGACAAAAACTTGGCGTGACGAAAAAAAGTCAACATTTTCCAAGTCTTTTTTATTGCTGTATTCGATTGGAAATGTTTAGAAATGGATTTTTAACATGGTCCGAGCTTCCAAACCTACATATAAATACATGGGGTCTTGCGATAAAAATTTTTTTTTTGTGGTTTGGATTGGTCGGAGTCTCTAAAACCACCTATAAATTGCTCAAATTGACCAAATTTTTTATGTTCGATGTACTTCTAAATGGCCGAAAAAAGTCTACTCTCTAGTTTTGTTAATTTTCGATTTCGTCGACTTTATCACATGGAACGAATCAACATATTAACATAATTGATAAATTAGCCTTTCGTTGGTACCTTTAGCAGTACCGATGTACTGACTAAATCCATTACCTTGTTTGTTTGAATTGAAGGATCCCTCCAGGGACCAGATGCCTCAAATGGTACACTTAGACCTTTAACAGGTCCACTGTGCACTTCACGATTAACGGGTACCTACTCTTCCTTCCATCACCTGGTGCCATCCACAAACAGGCTGCAGGTTTCCATGACCTTGCTGGTTATTTAAACTGAATTACTCAGAGGATATCTTAGCCATATATTTTTGGCCGAAAAAGTGTCCCAATTTGTATATATTTTTTCCAATTTATACTATGTACGAAGTAGTACATATTTTGTACCAAATTTTACTATTTTATAACGTGGTCCTAAATGGACCAGGGATAATATTCTGGGACAGACTAAATACTCGCTGTTGAAACACAGAAGGCATTTTGACTTGATTCTAGATAACCAACATTTCGGTGTTCGCATGCTCCATGCCGATAAGCAGATAAACCAAAGTTGAAACGAAGCCGAACGCATATTTAACTATCGACGAGGATGATTTACTCATTTTATCAACTACATGCATATCCTATAGGAATGCATTTATGTAAGTACACTGAGAAAAAACGTTGTCAAAACGTACCGAACTGTTGTCAATTTCCAGCTAAAACTGGATGTTCTGATTTTGAAATTGCCCATTGATGATTTGAAACGACACACTGATGAATTAAAATGTGGTTGTTTCACGACTGAAATTGTAATGTTTTGTGACTGAAATGTTACTGATTGGAGACGGCTAAAAATATGATGAATTTTTTAATTAATTACGCAGTTTGGGTCCATGGAAAATTCTCTACAAAAAATTCTTAAAAAATGTTGTTCATTCGTCATAAGTTTTTCATACAAATCCGATTTTAGAACTTGTCATTTTCTCATTATATAATTTCAATTCATTCTGTAGAATTGCGATTTACTTACAAAAAAGTACAATCGTACATAAAAAATCAAAATTCAAATATTGACACTGTTCCACGTTCTATTTTAGAACTGAGCAGTGTGGATTTTTTCAAAGCGATACCCATTTTAAATCTTAACCGTGCAGTGTCGGATTTTTTTTCTCAGTGTACTAACTAGTAAATTTTCATTGCTGAAACGATCTACACGAAACGATATCGGAAGTAGCAAGAAGCCACAGATTTTTCATGCTTGTAGTGTAGGAAGTACAATGTCGTACGAAGAACTTTTTTCATATGTTAATCGGTGTAGTGTACGAGGTAACTTGCTTCTTCATTGGTATGTCACTACCAACGTTTACACAAAAGAGCTGTTGTTATTGTTGTAGAACAATGTTCACCATGATCTCTTTAAGATGACAAAAGGCTTCATAATTGCATGATTTAAGATTCCATTCATGGGTGAGGACGCCACAGATCTTTGTTGTGGTTGAATGAAGATCAGAAGAGACTTACTTAAATATATAAAAATACGGCTACTATTGGACATTGTGTGGCGTAGAGCATGTCTACTAACTCAGAAAGCAATTAATTTATGTCACCGCCTGGAAAAGTTGTGAATTGTATGTGGGATATGTATTTAATTCGGAGAGAATGTACTGCTGTCACAGTAACATCATTTGTATTATTTTAGTTATTTCTGGGACCAAATTAAAATTAATAAAAATTCTTACTAAAAATGAATTGTCCTTTAATCCCTGTTGAAGCATACACATAAAAAACAATTTATCCAATTTATAAAATGTTTGTCAATATACGGTCAACTAAATAATTTTATCAACTTAATCTATTTTTTTTTTTGAAATGAAAATAATTTGTGCTCAAATTGAAAAATTTGTATTCATTTCGATTGTGTGTAGGACACGCGATACGCTCTTACCATCTTATTCTATCTGCTGCTCAGTGCTATCACTGAAGAAACGTTTTCCCTGTCTGCACCAGGGTTCGGACCTTATTACGATCGTAGTTGATTTCTACGATTTTCTAACCTTTTTCAAATCTACTTGGTCAGTCCTTTTGAACTAAAATCTGAGCAAAGTAACGTACTAACACTGATTATAAAAATCCTAGATGTGCCAAGTAGTTAAATGGATTATTTTTTTACATTGAATTAATGTGTCACTTTGGAGAGATTGACAACATTTTGTTACAAGTTTTTCTCGTCATCCTATATGCAATTCCTGAATTAGCAAAATCCGACAAAAACTAGGGGAGGCTCCCATACAAAATTACCAGAAAAAGCTGAAATAGTCTCAAAATGCGATAAAAATCATATGTCAAAATATGGTCCTCAAAATGGAGTCTTGAGGTACTTCTAAATGGATATACTGTGTGGGGGTATTTCAGCTTTGGCATATCCGAAGATAGTTCACTCTCTAGTTTTTTGTTTATTTAATATACAAGTATCGGTGTACTTGGTAGTGTACTTGAGTAGAATTGTACTTTCCTCCAAACATCAGTGGAAAAATGTACAGCACTTCACAAGAACACACAAATTTTAGAACTGAGTGAAGGTAGTGTAAAAATGTGGAAAACCTTGAAAGTGTACTTGCATTGTTAAATGTGAAATAAATTTATCACTTTTTTATATTCTTTGTAGTATTTAATTTGACCGTCCATTATTATGTCATATAAAAAATCAGCTATTTCATAATGGAAATGTTAACGGTTTAGCTTAACCCATTCATGACGAGCGTGCCCATATGGTAACGCTGATAGCGCTCTACGGTATGTGCAATTAAAAAAATATTTGTACGAATATCACTAATCCGTTTTTTGATGTTTATAAAGCATACTTTGATCTTTCTTTTGATATATAACTCTAAGCAATCGCTCGTCAGTAGCGATCGTGGCGGATAATTGAAAAGTAGTGTTTTTAAAAAGTGGGCAAAAACAGCGAAAAGTCACGACCTTTCCAGTAAGAATATTTTTCATTTCCATAAAAAGTTATATATTTTGAATATTTTTTTTTTGGCATTTGGGTAGAATATCAAAGTATTAGAAAACGTATAAAATAAAATTATTTATAACTTCTGTGTTACCTTTTTATCATTTTGAATTTCGCTGTTACCATATGGGCACGCTTGTCACAACCCTAGCCAATTTAAATTTTCTTACTGAAAATGTTTGTATGAGCTTTTTTTATGTAAAATGTAATATATTTTATTTGTATATTGATTTGAAAGTGTGTTTGTATACTTAATATAATGATTAAAAATTTTTTTTTTAATATTCAGATTTAAAATAATTTTATGTACGTGTTTATATACATATTTGCGTACAAATTTGAACATTTTTTTTAAAATGAAGTAAATTTTTTCTATATATTGGTTTGAAATATATTTTTTTTTGCTTCTTTCATATAAAGTTAAATAAATATTTTATCAATAAATTGTCTTTAAAGTGTGGTTATGTACTTGGTATGCTTATGAAAAATTGGCAGCACCTCTTAGGTTGATTTAGCCATATCCGTATGTCTGTCCGTTATTTTGATTGGTATGGGCTATTGAAGGAGCTAAATGAAAGCTAGGCGGTCCAAACATTGAAATTATCCTTTGGAGGTCCTAGAAGGAGTTGGTAATGCAAATGGGCGAAATCGATCAATTGCCACAACTACCTTCCATACAAGTGAAAGTCGAGTTTTGTAACAAATGTTACCCAATTTCACGGGAATTGTGGTAGGAAAATTCTCCGTAAGGAAAATTGTCCGCTTTGCGTCGATGGTGAGTGCCGCAAAAACTATATGAGCAATACCCCGATCATGACATGACATCATGACGCATAGAAAATCCACGTCTAAGATGGCTAGGTCATGCCGAGCTGATGAACGTAAAAAAGTATTACTAAATGGAGCACATGTGAGTACCGTCGGTGGAATGAGTGGAAGATGGCGACCAGGTCTCAGATGGAAGGGTGTATGGTATATATAGGCTTACTTCGACCGGCTAAAACTTACTCAATTGTTTTTTAAAAAATTTACATTACGATGAAGACAGGCGAGCATAATTTTATCCGGCTGGACAAGATTATTAGGAGGAAGATGAAGGAGGTACTTCCTATGGTCTTCATCGTACACCTCTTTTACAGCCATGTAAATTGTGTATGTCAAATGATGACGAGGACCTTTCCAATTTCAGTTCATATGGAGATATTTCTTATGTTATTGAAAACCTAAGCAGTATTTTGGTGTAGGTGGAGATACATATTATATACAGTGGCGGACAGATAATTAGGCCAGCCTTTTGTAGTAATTTTGAACGACTACCAAAATTTTAAGAATATCAACTTGATTACTATTGAAAAGGTCTATTGGACCCCATTCTATGATGACTACCAGGACACTTATCGAGAAAATCCTATTTGAAAACTGACCTACTTTTCTAACTTTTTTCCTGGGGGCCTATACAAATCCTACACTAAAAAAATGTGCGTTTTTTAAAAACAAATTACTTTGCTGAAGAAACTTTTGTGATCAGAAATGCTCCTGAATTTATAGAATTTTTTTAACAACATTTTTTTTTTAAAAAACTTTTAGATTTAAAAAAATTGGTCGATAAAAATTTTTTTTACAAAATAAATCTTAAAACATTGCCAAACTTTCAAGAATTAAAAAAAAAAAGTAGTTATAAACAATAATATCTTAAATTAGGTAATTTTGCTAGGGTTGTGACGAGTGTTACCATATGGTAACGGCCAGGGCTGGGCAAACGGTAAGCGGTCCAAAAAAAAAAAGTTAGAAATTCGTTTCTTAGGCCATTTCTAGGTATTCCTGAAAAAATCTTGAAAAAATTCCGAAAATTTCGCTCTCGTCATTAATGGGTTAAGCGCACCTTGACAAACAATACTTTGAGCGACTCCTTATCAAAAACTTGGCCCGCAACTTCGTATGCCGATTTGAAGCCCCAAATGACGATTTTAAATCCCAGTTTGGATGATTTAAAAATTTTTTTCTGCCAACACTGGGGAGGGAGAGTGGTAAAAAGTCTATGTATCCAATATTTTTTAGATAGATTGAACCTTAACTAACAAAATGGTATCTATGTTTTTTCCAAAAAATTGTTTCATCCATTTTTAAGCTTTTTTTTCGCCGTGCCGGAACTGTGGGCGGAAATGGGTTAAAACAAATCCGCTCCAGAAGGGACGGACAATAAATATCACCACGAATAATATCATCAAAAAACAATATCGACAGAATTGATCTTCTAGATTGGAGGTATTTTATATTTAAAAGTAAACAACGAACATTATACAAAGGAAGTACTAAGTTATATTTCACTGAAACGTATGTAACCTTAATTACATTCTGAAGTGTAAATGGAACTATACAAAAACGTGCATATATTAACATTATGACCAGGAAAGACAGAAATATGCACGAAAAAATCGAAAATATGTATGCACAATCCAGATCTGTTTCGAAAGTGGCTTAAATAATGCAAATACACCCAAAACTCTTAAGTTTGAAATTTCAAGCCGATCTGATAACGGCAAGCCGGCTCGCAAAGTCCCTAAAGTTGGCCAAAACGGGCTAACACTTGTATGGGGGAAAAAAAACACAAATTTTAAGTTCGTTTTAGCAGCCAATCTGATCTTGCGCATCTTGGTGCTAATTGCCGCGCGCGTTCCTGCGGCTCTGGTCAGTGCGACCTTGCACACCTTGCGACCTCGTGCCGCATTGCGTCATCCCATCCTATTGGTCCAATGGTGGTCGAAATTGACGTGAGTCAACGACCGATATTTGTATCGGCACCATAGGGGGAGATGGGCTCATCAGAACCATCCGCTTCTTCTCTCATTTCATTTCTTCCCTTCATCATGGAGGTTTATTTATTCTTATACCGATCCTTTTTTACTTGTTTAACTGAACTTTTTGCATTATTTCTTCGGGAGTATGAGTTTAACGATGGGATGTGTAATTTTGCCCCGAGCGGTTCTTATGTCTGCCACTCCGACTCTCTGGTATCTCTACGTACACTTTTGCCACTATCCCTATTCGCCTCTGATTTGGGGGCAAGTTTTCCTATCTAATCTTTACTAAATCATTTACTTCATTATCTTTTCTGGGATGTATCCATTCTAATCTTTTGTGCAACTATGCTTTTGGCGTGAAAAATAGAGACAGACTATTGCATCCCGGTAAAAATTCTGCGATTTTGAGCGATTCATCAAGTGGTAATCCTTCAGTTTGTAATTTTGTTATACCCTTAGTAATATTTGAAAACTTAATTTGATGAATCCATAGCCGATTTTTACTTTCTTTGGCCAAACGCACAAAAGATAAAATCTGTCAGAAAAATTATTTAAAAAATGCCAAGATATGCAAAAATATGCGGTAAGGTCTAAAATATGCAAATATGGTAAAAATTCACCAAATATGCAAAAGCGTATGCAATAGTTGTCTTCCCTTGTTATGACATAAATTGTTTTATATAGAAAAGATTAGATTACTTATGATGAATCACAAATTTGTCAATTCGGCCATTTTTTGACTGGGTTCAGAAATCATTACTTTTACTAGAACACACAAAGAGGTCGTGATGAATAGTTAAACTCATTTCATTACCTATCCATTCTTCTCCAAAGATTTTCAATGTAAAATTAACCAATGCTGAACAAATGAAAAAGTTTTAATACATTTTGTTTTTGCTTTTTAGTTAGCAGTTGCACTCTACGAATACACACTGACACCAAATCAACGGCTTGTTTGCCCCCAGAAAACCAGAAAAATTTCCAAAGCCACTGTATCGTGAAGATAGTTGGCAATTATTAAAACGATAATTGCACAAATCTGGCTATCAATTGACGACCATCAAAGACCTTGGACCATAGCAAAGAGACAACCAACCAAAACTAAGCAGCAGCAGCAGTAGAGTATGTTGAATCCAAGTGCAACGAAAGCAAACCAAACTACGTGTTCATTCCGTTGACAATTCGGTATTAATTTAAGGCAAAGGAAAGCCATAAGATATGCGCATTGCGCAACGGCGTTTATTGTTGGGCCAACAAATACAAACAATGAATCGGCGGGCAGCTTAGACAACCACCCGCAATATGCGCTTCGAAACTACGACTTTTGCTGCTACCTTCTGTTTTGGTAAAATTGTGTGCGCCACACAATTATAAAAAGAAATTGATAAAATTATTGTTTTAAATGCGCCAACGATTAGACTCTGAGCTGGGTTGGCTTGGAACGACTTAGCAGTGCCGCTGCTTAGCTTAGGCACAAGCAAGGAGACCCCATGTGGTCTGGCCTGGCAACGCATGATTGAAATCAGCAGCAAATTTGCAAAACTTATTATTGAACCGAAAGGAAAACAGAAGCTCGAAGCACACGTAGCGCGCATGATGCTCTAAGCAGACCTCTTAAAAGGGACACTAAGTTTGGCCAGAACAAACCGCTGAGCGCTGAGGTTGCCACAAAACAAATCGCAATCATTTGCATTTCAAAGTAAATTTATTTCAATTTTATTTGATATTAATTGCGAATAACTTTTAAGATTGTTTTCTGGATTCGACGACGTTCGCGTAGATGTAGTGTATGATTTCGCAGCTAACGTATGCTATAAAGGTAAGTTCGTAGCTTCCGTAAATATTTGGCCTGCAGCTGTGTGCGCTGCGTGTGCGTCTCTTAGCGACTACGCACGCGCATATTTGTGGCTTTTAATAGTTACAGACAAGAACGGAATTTTGTTGGGCAGCATGTTTCTTTTCACTGTTTGCTTGTTGGCGGTGGCGCCTTACACGCTTTAGCCGCATAGCTAGAAGCAATTTGCAACAAATAAGGCACACACGTATCCACACACAAACAAATCTGGCAGCACTCTTTTGTCACATTTGCTTAATTTTGTGCAACCTAAATTAGCTTAAAATGAAACCAAAGCATTTGGTCCTGCAATGTTCGGTCAATTAATGTAATATAGCGCGTTGTCGCCTTTTATGGAGTTACATACTTTGGCGGTTTTTTGATTTTCAGCTGGACCATTCTTGGTAACAGTATTTTTCTGTAGTCTCTTGTAAATCTATACCCGCGAAAGAGTTTGTCACGATTAAGGCATTCAATGCCGGGATCCCGGACATTTCCTCAATCCCGGAATTCCGGACTCAAAACCCCGAGATTAAAAAAAATTATTTTTATCATTATTTAAGATATTTTCTACATTTTTCCACAAAAATACAGCCGTGCATTTACTTTCAATGAAATTGGTAGACACAAAAACCCACTTTTCTCAATAACAAAAAAATTGTATCGATCTGAATAATATTTTTTCAATTTCAAACCATTTTTTTTATTTGACAAAAAAGATAGATATAATTGACAGAATTATTTTGTTGACCGTATATATATCAATTGGGTAAATGGTTTTGAGTGCCCTGAAAAAATAGCTATCTACTTTCAGTTTCTGCAACATACACATTCATCCCACACAACATCCGCTCTTTGCTGCCTCAGCATCCACTCTTTGCCGTCACAACTGCAGTCACTGATGTCGCAGTATCTACTCTCTGTTGTCACAACACCCAAATATAAAATTAATGTTAATATATTAGTAGCAGCTCTAACAGCTGATGTTGCGAGGTCAGAAAGTGATGCTGTGACAACAGATAGCAGACGTAAGCGATAGTAGAAACAGTGTGACCAGAACGAAAATATATTCCACTTTTGTTTTTGAAAATGGAATATTTATATTCCACTATAAAATTTGTATACCCCCACACTCACTGTGGCAGGGTATACTAACTTTGTCACAACGTTTGTAACGCCCATAAAAAGGCGTGTCCGGTATGGAAAAGTATATATATTCTTAGCATCACATCCTGAGTCGATTTAGCGATGTCCGTCTGTCCGTCTATCCGTCCGCACGATAGCGGTCGCAGTTTTGGAGATATCGACTTGAAACTTTGGGTACATGTTTTTCTCGTGAATACTGAGATCAAGTTCGAGAATCAGCCAAATCGGATAAAAACTGGGCGTGGCTCCTATACACCGAAAAAAAAGGTAAACATTTTTCAAGTCTTTTTTATTGTTGTATTCGATTGGAAATGTTTAGAAACGTATTTTTGACATGGTTCGAGGTTCCGAAGCCACATATATAAGGGTCTAAATGGGGTCTTGGAACCAATTTTTTTTTTTGTTGGTGGATTTGATTGGAAATTTTTAGAAATGGATTTTGGACATGGTCCGGGCTCCGAAACCACCTATTGGCTCAAAATAGGGTCTTGAGACCACATTTTTGTATGTTCGAGGTACTTCTTCCTACTGTGAAACCTTTCCATAAGATTATTTTAGTTTGTGGTCAACGAGTTGATTCACAGCAAATACAAGCGTATTTCCTCGAAAAGTATTCAATATTTGAGTGTAGATAACGAACTAAAAGAAAAAACTAAAAAAAAGGCCTGAAATTTTTTTAATTTCAATTGAGTTACCGTTTCTTTTGAAAAGACAAAATTTAATTTAAAATATGCTTTAGTAAGATTTGTGAAATAAGTTTCCAGTTTAACTTAATTATTTTTATAAAGTAATTAAGACGGAAAATCAAATTTTCTTTTGAAATAAATATAAATTTATTTTTTCTTAAAGAAAAAGATCTTGACACAATAAAATTTATTGGAATTATTATTTGTTTTGTATTATTCAAAAAATTCCGTAATTTAAAAAAAAAAAAAATTTTTTTTAGTTTTTTTGGAATTTCTCTGGCTTCCTGTGAGAGTGCTGTCGACGGCGGAGTAGCGGCAGCGGGTTTTTTTTGTTGTTCGGTGAGTCCGTTCCTTTTTTTTGGTGCAACCTTTGTAACCTTTTTTTTTATGCAATTTTTTTTTAATAATTCTTTTAAATTTTATTTTTGTTTGTTTTTGTGTTGCACTATTTTGTTTATTTTGATTTTAATAAAATTTTAGTTTTTTTTGTAATTTTAATAAACAGTGGTGATGTCGTCCGTTGTGTTTGTATTATTTTTTTAAATATTCTTTATAATTTTATAGTTATATTTATATAAAATTTTTTTTTATATATATATTTTTTTTTTATTTTTTTTGAGTTTTTAAAAAAAGAAAAATTTTTTTATATATTTTTTTTTGCAGTGCCGCCCGCCTTAAAAGTTTTGTCGTTCCTGTTTTTTTTTGTTTTTTTGAAAGTTTTTTTGTTTGAATTTTTTTTGATTTTAGTTTTTTAAATTTTTTTTTGCTTTTTTTTTGCATTTTTTTTTTGTTTCTTTCTGAACTTTTTTTTATTTTTCCGATAATTATGGAGATTAATAGGCTCAACCAAGAGGAACTGGCCTACGAGATGGAGGCTCGCGGGTTGCCAGTGACTCCGGTAGAGTCCATGAGGAAGTCCTTGAGGACATCAAGGCAAATAGAGCGTAGGGGGTCCGTAGATGTTTTTGCAGGTTATGCATTTTCATTTGATGAGGATAAGTTAGGTGTGGAGGGGAAAATTTCTGAGGTTGAAAAACTTATGGAAACCCTTCCACTAGATAGCAAGTCGTCCGATTACTTGAAAATCGTGACTAAATTAGAATGGGCGTTAGGTCGCATTACTCGTTCGAGGCCAGCGAGTAAGGAGGAAGTAGTTGAACAGATGGCGCTCAAGAATAGGGTTCTTTTATTATTGGGGGAACTCAACGAGGTTGTGGAGTTGGGTGGTGGCGAGGCCGATGCCTTGGACGAGGATCCGAAGCCGTCGCGGCCACCTAAGGCGCTCAGTAGGGAGTCTGCGGTTGAGGGAGAGCCTCAACCCGCCCCGAGACATGAGCCATCCACCTCGTTGAGTAACGTAGGTTTTCAAAAAGTAGAAAATTTGTCCAAGTGGGGTATTCAATTTACCGGGGAAAAGACAGACATGTCCCTACATGTCTTTCTACAGAGGGTAGACGAGCTATGCGAGGCTCGGGGCGTTAGTGAAGCCCAGCTGTTTAGGGGAGCAGTGGAGCTTTTTTCTGGAAAAGCCCTGCTCCGGTTTAGGGATGTCCGCAGGACAGTTTCATCCCGCCGAGAGTTGGTCGCCGAGCTGAAACTGGAATTCCTGCCCCCCAACTATGACGACATTTTGATGTCAGAGATTAGGCGACGGACTCAGGGTGGGACTGAGTCCACAGGTATCTATGTAGCGGCGATGAGGGGGTTGTTCGGTCGTCTGTCCGACCCCTTGTCAGAGAGGCGTATGCTGGGTCTGGTGATCGCAAACCTGTCCCCGTTTTACCAGACTCAGCTGGGCTTGGCTGAGCCTAAGTCTTTATCGCATTCGTGCCGCCGCCCAGCAGCCGATCCAAGAATTTGTTGGAGCCAGACTTGGCGTACGTCTCTGCTGAACCCGAGGTTTCAGTGGTTAGGAGGGCCCCTTTGCGTGATGCTAGGTTGGAGAGGAGAATTCAGGCTCCTCCCCAAAATTCTTTTAGGTGCTTCAATTGTAAGCGGTTTGGGCATGTTTTGAGTAACTGCCCTACGGGAAATTTATTGTTTCGGTTGTAGGCTGCCTGGCGTCATGAAGCGTGATTGCCCCCGATGCTCTCAGAGAGCAGGGCAATTACAGGAGCGATCGGACAGGGAGGCGGCCCCGAGAGCGGCACCGAGGGCCCGCGAAGAGTCGGGAAATGGGGAGTGAGCTCTTGTGGAAGCAGGGCAAGAAGTTCGCGAGGTTTAGGTAGTTTGCCTGCGGGCAACCAGCTGGCTAGGGAAAATAGTGATAGGCCTCAGAGGCGTCCGTCCGGAGTATATTTGGGTTTCACTTTGTCGGGAAAAGATTTAGATAATAGGCCATATTTAGGCGTTAGGATTTTTGGAGTGCGTATGTTAGGGCTTTTAGATTCGGGGGCCACCAGGACGATTCTTGGTGGGCCGGGCTGGGACACATTGAAGTCCTGGGGGTTGAGTTTGGCGCCGTCTGCGGTCAGCAAGGTTGCGCTTGCTGATGGTGAAGAAGTTCCGGTTAGGGGGGTAGTTTGGGTCCCTTTCGAGGTAGAGGGCAAGTCGGTCCTCGTTGAATGCCTCGTAATACCGGATTTACCCCAATCATTGATTCTTGGAGTAGACTTTTGGTCTAAGGCCGGTGTAGTGCCAGATTTGGCCAAGAATCAGTGGAGGTTTTCCGACCAAGTCGAGGTCTCGTCAGTAGCGGCGATAGTTGATAGGTCTTCGTTGTCAACTAGGGAAAAATCGGTTCTTGAGGAGTTTGTTGCAGATGTTTTTAGGTCTATGCCTGAGGGACTTGGTTGTACACATTTGGTCGAACATCGGATTCGTACAAAGCCAAATGTGAAACCAGTCAAGCAGCGATACTATCCGGTATCGCCCGCTATTCAGTGGCGCATAGATGAGGAAATAGAGGACATGTTAGAAAAGGGTGTGATTGAGATTTCTCACAGCCCTTGGGCATTACCGGTTGTGATGATTAGGAAAAAGGATGGGATTTATAGGTTTTGTGTCGACTATAGGGCACTGAAAAAAAATACGGATCGAGATAGTTACCCCCTCCCTTATATTTCGGCTACTTTAGATAAGCTAAAGGACGCCAAATATCTCTCTAGTTTGGATATAAAATCCGATTATTGGCAGATCCCAGTAGAGAAGGAGTCTAGGGCCTGCACGGCATTTACAGTTCCGGGTAGGGGGCTCTACCAGTTCAAGCGCATGCCTTATGGCCTGCACAATGCGCCTGCAACTTGGCAGAGATTTATAGATGAGGTCCTTGGGGTCTTTCTTCGCTACGGTACTTAGGTTATGTTGTTGGTCGACAGGGCTTGCATGTTGACCCCGAGAAAGTTGAGGCAATGCTGAAAATTCCAGCGCCCAAAAATGTAAGGGAAGTCAGGTCGTTTGTTGGCACCATTTCGTGGTATCGTAGGTTTTGTTTCGAATTTCGCTGATTTGGTTAAGCCTCTAACTGATCTTCTAAAGAAGAAGAACAGGTTTGATGGTCGCCGGAGTGCGAGGACAGCTTTTTGAAGGCCAAGGAGCGCCTAGTGACGGCGCCGGTCCTGAGCTGTCCTGATTTCGAACGACCCTTCGTAGTTCAAACTGATGCTTCCAATTTTGGAATAGGTGCCGTTTTGACACAGCAGTTTGATGAAGGGGAGAAGGTCATTTCATATTTGAGCAGGTCGTTGAGTAGGTGCGAGAGGAATTATTCCACTACCGAGAAGGAGTGTTCGGCTGTTTTGTGGGCAGTTGAGAAGTTGAGGCCATACATCGAAGGGGTTAGGTTCACAGTGGTGACAGACCATTATTCGTTGGTATGGCTCAACAATTTGAAAGATCCTTGCGGTAGGTTGGCTAGGTGGGCTTTAAAGCTCCAGCAATACGATTATGAAATCATACATCGTAAGGGGAAAGATCATGTTGTGCCCGACATGCTTTCTAGAGGTGTCCCAGTCGTAGGGGAGGTAGATGGGCGTGTTAGAGATTCATGGGTGGATTCCATGGTTAGGAAAGTGGAGGATAAACCACTCGATTACCCAGCTTGGAGAATTGAAAATGGGGTGTTATATAAACACATAAAGGCAGGGACAAAAAGTTTGTTTAGTGCTGGGTACGAGTGGAAGAGAGTTGTGGGTAGGAGTGATTGGCGCAGTATTTTATTCGAGTGTCACGATAATCCATTATCGGGGCACATGGGCGTTAGGAAACCATACGCTAGGGTAATTGAGAAATATTATTGGCCGAAAATGAAGGCAGAGATAGCTAGATATATTAAAGGTTGTCAGGTTTGCCAGAGGGTGAAACCTGACAACAATAAGCTAGCTGGTTGTATGGTAGAGAGGACAAAGAAGTTAGAACCTTGGGAAATGATCTGCGTAGATCTGGTGGGACCCTTGGTGAAGTCTAGTAGGGGATTTTGTTATATTTTAACGGTGGTTGACTACTTCACCAAATTCCCATTGTTGTTTCCGTTGCGAAATGCAGGACCTTAGGCCGCACATCGACTCAGGGTGATTTTCTCCGGTTAGATTCGAAAGTTGGCTGGTCTCAGGAGACCAGCAGGGAAGAAGGAGAGTGATAAAGCAGGGAAGAAGGAGAGTGATAAAGCTTTAGGTTTTTAATTTAATTGAATCTTAAATTATTTGTTTGGAAAATTTGGATAATTTTCTTTCTTTTTTTAAATTGTATTTTTTGGCGTGGTGAAGTGGAGCTGTTGCCATCGTCGGACTGTGGCTGGAGGACAAGTGTTCCAAAGGGAGTATTTTTGCGCGCTGGTTTAGTTTTGCCAGCTAGTGTTTATTTTGCTTTATTTTATTTGTGGCAGTCAGGAATTCAATAGAGTTGGACAGGTTGTGTTCGGTCGTGATTTGTTTTGGTGAAGTGTTTCCGTCCTGGGAATTTCAAGTAGTTTGCTTGGAATTTGTTTGGCCGTTTCCCCCCCCTCTTCCTTGTTCCTTTTTTTTTGTTTGTGTCGTCCCGCATCAGAGCCAAGTTGTTGCTGGACATCGAATTTTATCGAAGTCCAGCTGGTGAATAGATTCTGCAAAGAATCGTGCGAGGGATTTCAGACAGGTTGGTCTGGTCCCGCAAATTAATTGCTTTTTAAAAAAAATAAATTTTTTGGTATATAAATAATTTCTTTTGGGTGATTGTCGGTTTGAGTCAATTTTGAAAAGGGTTTGTGTTCGGTATTCTTTTCCTTGTGTCGGGAAAATTTCCGTTTCTTTTTCATATATATATATATATATATACTTATATATATATATTGCGGCAGTTTCAGTGTAGTTTTAAAAAAAAGTTTATTTATCAGGTTTTCGCGGGTTCGTGTTGTTCGTTCGGCCGTTGTTTTTGTGTTGCACTATTTTGTTTATTTTGATTTTAATAAAATTTTAGTTTTTTTTGTAATTTTATTAAACAGTGGTGATGTCGTCCGTTGTGTTTGTATTATTTTTTTAAATATTCTTTATAATTTTATAGTTATATTTATATAAAATTTTTTTTTATATATATATTTTTTTTTTATTTTTTTTGAGTTTTTAAAAAAAGAAAAATTTTTTTATATATTTTTTTTTGCAGTGCCGCCCG
This sequence comes from Heteromyza rotundicornis, assembly GCA_951394025.1. NCBI lineage: Eukaryota > Metazoa > Arthropoda > Insecta > Diptera > Heleomyzidae > Heteromyza > Heteromyza rotundicornis. The sequence goes on along the minus strand of OX596010.1, from coordinate 61,271,243 downwards.
CCTTAAAAGTTTTGTCGTTCCTGTTTTTTTTTGTTTTTTTGAAAGTTTTTTTGTTTGAATTTTTTTTGATTTTAGTTTTTTAAATTTTTTTTTGCTTTTTTTTTGCATTTTTTTTTTGTTTCTTTCTGAACTTTTTTTTATTTTTCCGATAATTATGGAGATTAATAGGCTCAACCAAGAGGAACTGGCCTACGAGATGGAGGCTCGCGGGTTGCCAGTGACTCCGGTAGAGTCCATGAGGAAGTCCTTGAGGACATCAAGGCAAATAGAGCGTAGGGGGTCCGTAGATGTTTTTGCAGGTTATGCATTTTCATTTGATGAGGATAAGTTAGGTGTGGAGGGGAAAATTTCTGAGGTTGAAAAACTTATGGAAACCCTTCCACTAGATAGCAAGTCGTCCGATTACTTGAAAATCGTGACTAAATTAGAATGGGCGTTAGGTCGCATTACTCGTTCGAGGCCAGCGAGTAAGGAGGAAGTAGTTGAACAGATGGCGCTCAAGAATAGGGTTCTTTTATTATTGGGGGAACTCAACGAGGTTGTGGAGTTGGGTGGTGGCGAGGCCGATGCCTTGGACGAGGATCCGAAGCCGTCGCGGCCACCTAAGGCGCTCAGTAGGGAGTCTGCGGTTGAGGGAGAGCCTCAACCCGCCCCGAGACATGAGCCATCCACCTCGTTGAGTAACGTAGGTTTTCAAAAAGTAGAAAATTTGTCCAAGTGGGGTATTCAATTTACCGGGGAAAAGACAGACATGTCCCTACATGTCTTTCTACAGAGGGTAGACGAGCTATGCGAGGCTCGGGGCGTTAGTGAAGCCCAGCTGTTTAGGGGAGCAGTGGAGCTTTTTTCTGGAAAAGCCCTGCTCCGGTTTAGGGATGTCCGCAGGACAGTTTCATCCCGCCGAGAGTTGGTCGCCGAGCTGAAACTGGAATTCCTGCCCCCCAACTATGACGACATTTTGATGTCAGAGATTAGGCGACGGACTCAGGGTGGGACTGAGTCCACAGGTATCTATGTAGCGGCGATGAGGGGGTTGTTCGGTCGTCTGTCCGACCCCTTGTCAGAGAGGCGTATGCTGGGTCTGGTGATCGCAAACCTGTCCCCGTTTTACCAGACTCAGCTGGGCTTGGCTGAGCCTAAGTCTTTATCGCATTCGTGCCGCCGCCCAGCAGCCGATCCAAGAATTTGTTGGAGCCAGACTTGGCGTACGTCTCTGCTGAACCCGAGGTTTCAGTGGTTAGGAGGGCCCCTTTGCGTGATGCTAGGTTGGAGAGGAGAATTCAGGCTCCTCCCCAAAATTCTTTTAGGTGCTTCAATTGTAAGCGGTTTGGGCATGTTTTGAGTAACTGCCCTACGGGAAATTTATTGTTTCGGTTGTAGGCTGCCTGGCGTCATGAAGCGTGATTGCCCCCGATGCTCTCAGAGAGCAGGGCAATTACAGGAGCGATCGGACAGGGAGGCGGCCCCGAGAGCGGCACCGAGGGCCCGCGAAGAGTCGGGAAATGGGGAGTGAGCTCTTGTGGAAGCAGGGCAAGAAGTTCGCGAGGTTTAGGTAGTTTGCCTGCGGGCAACCAGCTGGCTAGGGAAAATAGTGATAGGCCTCAGAGGCGTCCGTCCGGAGTATATTTGGGTTTCACTTTGTCGGGAAAAGATTTAGATAATAGGCCATATTTAGGCGTTAGGATTTTTGGAGTGCGTATGTTAGGGCTTTTAGATTCGGGGGCCACCAGGACGATTCTTGGTGGGCCGGGCTGGGACACATTGAAGTCCTGGGGGTTGAGTTTGGCGCCGTCTGCGGTCAGCAAGGTTGCGCTTGCTGATGGTGAAGAAGTTCCGGTTAGGGGGGTAGTTTGGGTCCCTTTCGAGGTAGAGGGCAAGTCGGTCCTCGTTGAATGCCTCGTAATACCGGATTTACCCCAATCATTGATTCTTGGAGTAGACTTTTGGTCTAAGGCCGGTGTAGTGCCAGATTTGGCCAAGAATCAGTGGAGGTTTTCCGACCAAGTCGAGGTCTCGTCAGTAGCGGCGATAGTTGATAGGTCTTCGTTGTCAACTAGGGAAAAATCGGTTCTTGAGGAGTTTGTTGCAGATGTTTTTAGGTCTATGCCTGAGGGACTTGGTTGTACACATTTGGTCGAACATCGGATTCGTACAAAGCCAAATGTGAAACCAGTCAAGCAGCGATACTATCCGGTATCGCCCGCTATTCAGTGGCGCATAGATGAGGAAATAGAGGACATGTTAGAAAAGGGTGTGATTGAGATTTCTCACAGCCCTTGGGCATTACCGGTTGTGATGATTAGGAAAAAGGATGGGATTTATAGGTTTTGTGTCGACTATAGGGCACTGAAAAAAAATACGGATCGAGATAGTTACCCCCTCCCTTATATTTCGGCTACTTTAGATAAGCTAAAGGACGCCAAATATCTCTCTAGTTTGGATATAAAATCCGATTATTGGCAGATCCCAGTAGAGAAGGAGTCTAGGGCCTGCACGGCATTTACAGTTCCGGGTAGGGGGCTCTACCAGTTCAAGCGCATGCCTTATGGCCTGCACAATGCGCCTGCAACTTGGCAGAGATTTATAGATGAGGTCCTTGGGGTCTTTCTTCGCTACGGTACTTAGGTTATGTTGTTGGTCGACAGGGCTTGCATGTTGACCCCGAGAAAGTTGAGGCAATGCTGAAAATTCCAGCGCCCAAAAATGTAAGGGAAGTCAGGTCGTTTGTTGGCACCATTTCGTGGTATCGTAGGTTTTGTTTCGAATTTCGCTGATTTGGTTAAGCCTCTAACTGATCTTCTAAAGAAGAAGAACAGGTTTGATGGTCGCCGGAGTGCGAGGACAGCTTTTTGAAGGCCAAGGAGCGCCTAGTGACGGCGCCGGTCCTGAGCTGTCCTGATTTCGAACGACCCTTCGTAGTTCAAACTGATGCTTCCAATTTTGGAATAGGTGCCGTTTTGACACAGCAGTTTGATGAAGGGGAGAAGGTCATTTCATATTTGAGCAGGTCGTTGAGTAGGTGCGAGAGGAATTATTCCACTACCGAGAAGGAGTGTTCGGCTGTTTTGTGGGCAGTTGAGAAGTTGAGGCCATACATCGAAGGGGTTAGGTTCACAGTGGTGACAGACCATTATTCGTTGGTATGGCTCAACAATTTGAAAGATCCTTGCGGTAGGTTGGCTAGGTGGGCTTTAAAGCTCCAGCAATACGATTATGAAATCATACATCGTAAGGGGAAAGATCATGTTGTGCCCGACATGCTTTCTAGAGGTGTCCCAGTCGTAGGGGAGGTAGATGGGCGTGTTAGAGATCCATGGGTGGATTCCATGGTTAGGAAAGTGGAGGATAAACCACTCGATTACCCAGCTTGGAGAATTGAAAATGGGGTGTTATATAAACACATAAAGGCAGGGACAAAAAGTTTGTTTAGTGCTGGGTACGAGTGGAAGAGAGTTGTGGGTAGGAGTGATTGGCGCAGTATTTTATTCGAGTGTCACGATAATCCATTATCGGGGCACATGGGCGTTAGGAAACCATACGCTAGGGTAATTGAGAAATATTATTGGCCGAAAATGAAGGCAGAGATAGCTAGATATATTAAAGGTTGTCAGGTTTGCCAGAGGGTGAAACCTGACAACAATAAGCTAGCTGGTTGTATGGTAGAGAGGACAAAGAAGTTAGAACCTTGGGAAATGATCTGCGTAGATCTGGTGGGACCCTTGGTGAAGTCTAGTAGGGGATTTTGTTATATTTTAACGGTGGTTGACTACTTCACCAAATTCCCATTGTTGTTTCCGTTGCGAAATGCAGGACCTTAGGCCGCACATCGACTCAGGGTGATTTTCTCCGGTTAGATTCGAAAGTTGGCTGGTCTCAGGAGACCAGCAGGGAAGAAGGAGAGTGATAAAGCAGGGAAGAAGGAGAGTGATAAAGCTTTAGGTTTTTAATTTAATTGAATCTTAAATTATTTGTTTGGAAAATTTGGATAATTTTCTTTCTTTTTTTAAATTGTATTTTTTGGCGTGGTGAAGTGGAGCTGTTGCCATCGTCGGACTGTGGCTGGAGGACAAGTGTTCCAAAGGGAGTATTTTTGCGCGCTGGTTTAGTTTTGCCAGCTAGTGTTTATTTTGCTTTATTTTATTTGTGGCAGTCAGGAATTCAATAGAGTTGGACAGGTTGTGTTCGGTCGTGATTTGTTTTGGTGAAGTGTTTCCGTCCTGGGAATTTCAAGTAGTTTGCTTGGAATTTGTTTGGCCGTTTCCCCCCCCTCTTCCTTGTTCCTTTTTTTTTGTTTGTGTCGTCCCGCATCAGAGCCAAGTTGTTGCTGGACATCGAATTTTATCGAAGTCCAGCTGGTGAATAGATTCTGCAAAGAATCGTGCGAGGGATTTCAGACAGGTTGGTCTGGCCCCGCAAATTAATTGCTTTTTAAAAAAAATAAATTTTTTGGTATATAAATAATTTCTTTTGGGTGATTGTCGGTTTGAGTCAATTTTGAAAAGGGTTTGTGTTCGGTATTCTTTTCCTTGTGTCGGGAAAATTTCCGTTTCTTTTTCATATATATATATATATATATACTTATATATATATATTGCGGCAGTTTCAGTGTAGTTTTAAAAAAAAGTTTATTTATCAGGTTTTCGCGGGTTCGTGTTGTTCGTTCGGCCGGGGATACCATACCGCGAGGGTCGCCTTAAATCCCACGCTTCGCGACTGTGCTATTCGGGCAAATAGGGAATTTAATTATCGCGTGGGGATTTTCGATTTTAGTTTGTTTTATAAAGTTTAGTTAAAAATAGCGCGATAAACTTTAAAACGAAAAAAATTGTTTTATTATTGAATTATATTTATACTATTTTCGAACTGTTGTTGACATTTAATATAAAAATTGACTACTGCTATATTCTATTTTTATTCATGAATGAACCATTCATGAATAAAAATGGCGTTCTTAGCCATCAAGTGAGGTTTACATCGTATTTTCCATTTCTCAAATATTTCACAATAGCGAAAAACTAAGAACGCCATTGTGTTTAGAATGGCCTATTTGTTCTTAACCAAACTTCATTCGTTTCATTATTATTATTGAATATTCTAATAAAATTTGTATGCCTTTATATGAATATAAATAAATTGTTTCATACACGAAATTTCGCTTTTGATACAAATTTTTTCATTTATATTAAGGCGATCAGCATTGCTGTCATAATGACCTAATGGAACACCAAACTTCACATAAGGCATTTTAATATACAAAGGAATCAAACTAACCCAATCGGGCCATCGAGCATTAATTTTGAAGAAAGCTTCTAATTTCATAAATGAAATAACAATTTTTTAGTTATATTTTCTTGTCATCAAGTTTTTGTTAATAACTTTTATCTTTTTCACTTTCACTTTAAAATTTAAATTTTTAAATCTGAGAACCGGAATAGATATTTGTTTCGGTTGCAGTCCCTGCCTATGATATATTTTGAATTAAACCTCAATACAAGGTATAAAATATTCTTCAACGGATGAAGTGCCAGGATGTGAACGTGATGTCTGCTTCGGAAGTTTTGGAAGCTGTAGGTCCGTTTGAAAAATATTTACGCCCAGTTTCGAAGCAAAATTAAAATTTGACTTAATTATTTAATAAATCTTCTTCTTGAAGAAAAACCAACAACGGAAGAGTAAGACTGAGTAGTTCGTCACAAAAAAGATGGCTGACAAGAAAGTTTGACTTTCCGAACATTGGTTCTGAACAAAAAACAAAAGGATTTTTAAGATGCTTTTTATGGAAATTTCAGTACGAATATACTGCCAACAATGCTTTAACGATAAAGTTTGAGTCCCATTACGAACAATACAAAACAACTTGCAGCTTACAAACTTGCCTTTCCATTTTTCACAAAAGCGAAAATATGAATATATCTAATTTTCAAATATGGTTCGAAATAAAATGAAGCCCTAAAATTATAAATTATATGTAGCTCGAAAATTCTTCAAAATAATGTTTTGCACAAAACTCTTATGAAAAGTGCTTTTCGAAAAAAAATCTCTATAATGAAATTTTTCTCAGAAAATTAATAAAAAACTATTTAGCGTAAAAGACTAAAATTTTGTAATCTGTTGGTACATACTTTGGTCTTAAATATATATTCAGGATATTAAAGGATACAAATTTAAAAGGGCATTCAAGATCAGCCCAGAAAATACTAGAAAAAAGGTGTGAAACCCCGGTGTTAACTGTTGTACAGTGATATTTTAAGTATGTACTATGTGGAAAGATTTATCACACTAAAGGCCCAATTAGTCAAATCGTAAAATCGTAAAATTGCAGCGCAGACATCAGCTGACTGATGCTACCTCACCCGAACTCCATACAAACGATTAGTCGAGCGTCTACAAACCTAAACTTAACGTGAAGTAAACGGAAACCTGCGTAGATTGGATTTTTTACGTAAACTCGTGTCAAATGTTTGCTTTGCATCAAAGTGAGATGGCACTGTGCTACAATTTTACTCAAACTAAAAAAAAAACTAGAGAGTGAACTATCTTCGCTGAAATACACAAAGTATGATCCATTTAGAAGTACCTTGAACATAAAAAAAGGTTGTCTCAAGACCCTCATTTTGAATCATGTTGGTTTTGGAGCATCAGACCATTTCCAAAATTCATTTAAAAAAATGTCCAATCAAATCCACAAAAAAAAAATTTGGTCTGAAGACCCCATTTTAACACTTATAGATGTGGTTTCAGAACCTCGGACCATGTCAAAAATACGTTTCTAAACATTTCCAATCGAATTCAACAATAAAAAATATTGGAAAAATACTTGGAAAATGTTCCCTTATTTTTGTGTTTATATACCGATTTGTCCGATTTGGCTGATTATCGATTATTTTGAAGTGAAAATCATTTTCCCAAAGTTTCAAGTCGATATCTCCAAATCTCCGACCGCTATCGTGCGGACAGGCAGATGGACATGGCTAAATCAGGAGGTGATACTGATCAAGAATATATACTTTTCCTTACCGGACACGCCTCTGGGCGTTACAAACGTTGTGTCAAAGTTAGTATAATAAAAACATTTTTTTTAATTATTTAGAAAAATTAATATAAAACGAAAAATTGTCGAAATTATTCTGCATTATTTATTGCTTGAATATTACAAAATATAGCCCCAAAAAGTGAAATGTGGGAGTAATAGTAATACAAACAGCACAAACAGCTGACTTCTGCGATACGGTAGGTTTGCAGACCGTCGAGTAATCGCCAAAAATTTACATTTACTCTGCGTTTACGAAAATATGTTTACGATTTGACTAAATGGTCAAGCGTCATTGAATATTCCTCAGGAAATTTCAGTTACACTTAGGGTGGCCAGATGTACTGATTACATCACAACATGTACTGATTTTTTTTTTCAACAGTACTGATTTTTACAAAATCCCAAATCAGTACGCAAATGTACTGATTTTTGAGTGTTGCACTGATTTTTAAATATTGTACTGATTTTTAAACCCCAGTTGGGTTTTGCTCCAACACATTTAATTTTTTTAGACATCATAATGTTTACAAATAGCTTTTCAAAAAACTTTGTAGTACACTCTTAGTAAAAACTCTGTAGCTTTTAAACTGATTGAGATTATTTCGTAATCTTTTTTTTTTTGTTGAACAGGCAATTTCTTGAACTTTCTTCCAGTTTCAAGGAAAATAATCATATTTTCATACAAAAACTATAAGAAAATTCATAAGTTCAGCTTTCAACTTCAATTTCTCAAACTACTGTCTCGATTTTCTAATCCTAAAAACAATTTATAAAATGCATCTTATATACTAATTGTTCCTCTGCAAACTTTTTGATATGTAGCAAAAAAGAACCGAATTTCTGTTTCTATTTTATTTATTTTTAAATATATTTTCCTCGGAAAATCTTACCGGCTTTTCTTGGCTGTGGCGGCTGCTGCTTCGAGAGATAATGATGTTTCAAAAAAAAAGCCAAAAAGTCGTCGACAAAACCGAGATCGCCATACTTGAAAGCAGATTCCGCCACAGACAGCAGCGCCCTCTACATTTATTTATTTATTTTATTTATTTATTTGTTGTTCTATAGTACAAGAAGATATAAATCTTATAGTAGCACTATTTCGAGTCGAAAACCATAATTATTGGACTTTTTGCTTATAACTAACAAATGAAAAACATTTAAATTAAATTAACAAAAAGAAAACAAAAATATTTAAAATTGAAAACAAAAACTTAATAATAATATTGCACATACGCACGCTTTTAAAAATTTCTCACATTCGGCTAAAACCGAAGCTCAATATAAAGACAAAATGAAAAAAATATTAAAACAGTTTTCCAAAACATTTATTGAAAATGGTTTATATCTTAATATATCTTAGTAAGTGAATGATTATGTAAAATATTTATTGATTAGGTAAATTAATTTTTAAATAAATCAATAACTCAATCGTGCAAAATTAGAACGTTTTGATACTCCATAAACCAAACGTAACATTCTTATTGATTTTAACGCTGAACAAGACGGTGTTCTATCACGTCAGGTATCTGAGAAATTCAAGAAAATGTTGAAATTGACAAAATTCAGTAATTTGTCAAAGCTACAAATTTTTACGATTGTTTGTTTTGAATATGTGAATGGTTTATTTTAGTACCATTACATTTTTTGGATTATATTTTAACTCTAAGTTATAGTAAAAAATAACGTGGTACTCCATAAAGCAAACCTATGGATCCTTAAAGATTTTTTGATATTAAACACGATGGCGTCCACAGAAATGCTCTACCTCGTCTGGTTTTTTAAATATGAGTCTAAACAAGAGAATTTTGCATATCGGGTGTAAAATTAAAAGGATTTGCTAAAGTCCTTTTAATTTTACATACTCCAAAAAGCAGACATATTGCTTCTTAACGGGTTTTGGATGCTGATAAAGATGGTGTCCAAAGAAGGGGGATTTTAAACTGCAACGCGAAATTGGCAAGAATAGTGTTTAGGTTTGAAAAAATTCCATGGTTGCTAAATTCTGTAGTAAATTTTTTCTTCACAATTCTTGTGTGCAATGATTGATTTTAAAAAAATAGAAATTGTTCACCTTTTACATATTTTTAACATTCGGCCGTACATTCAATTATGGGCCGAATGTGAAATTTTATTTATTTATTTATTTATTTATCTACTGGGCTATTGCCCTTACAGATATACTTAACCTAATCCTTAAAATAATCAATAACAAGTTGTTTTAATTCAGCGCTATTAGCACTAAAGTCTACATACTTAGATACATAATTACATAGAGATAGACACTTAGAGACTGGTTCATTCAATCCATAATTAGTTTTATGACTAAAAATATTAAACAAACATCTTTCTCTAAGAGATCTCGTTGGAGCGTAAAATGGAATGAGAATAAGCAAATCAGGACAATCAATTTTACTGTCGATAATATCTTTTACAAACATAACGCACTGAATATTACGGCGAACAACTAAACTTTGCAAGCAAAGAAGTTGGCAGCGAGCGTTGTACGCAGGCATATTTTAAAAAGAGAATAGTCGTCGAAGAGCAAATCTCGAAAATCGTTTTTGTATTCTTTCTACGCGATTTATGTCACAATCATACACTGAGAGGAAAATGTTTTAAAATTAAACGAAAATGTTTCAAAATTGAACGATTTCGTTTTTAAAATAGAGCTTTGTACAGATTTGTTCAATTTTAAAACACGTGCGCTAAAAACAAATTTTAAAACGCAAATGTTCCATTTTAAAACATTTTTTTCAAAATGAAAAATTTTTTTTTAAGAAAAAAATTTTTGTTTTTAGTTTGCAATTATTTTGTTTATTTATACTTAGTTAACTTTTTATTTTCTCAAATTCAAGACCGGGATTCGAACCCACGCCTACGGAGTTTGGATGGCGCGCTAAACGCTCAACAGGTTGGTCTACTGTTAACATTATTTAACAGAGTCTAAATGTATTATATATACATTTTTGTAGTAAAAGCATACTTCGAATTTTTTTAAAAAAACACTAAAACTATGCTTCGATTTTTTGAAATAGAAAAGAACAATAATATTATCAATTTCAAACGACTAACGAAAGAGCAAGACGATTGAAATTGAAAGCATGTGTTTTAAAAATTAAAAGATAAATGTACTGCAGAAAAAACGCAGTTTTAAAATGCAAATTGAAAAAAAAATGTTTAATTTTAAAACATGTTTTTTCTTTCAGTGTAGAAAGGATTCTAAATTAAGCTCGCATATTCCAGAAGGGATCTGACAAGACTCACGAAAATAAATTTAGACGTAAAAGGGTCTAAGAATTCCTTTGCATTTCGCTTTAAAAAACCGAATTGCGATTTTACTCTCGATATCATATAATCTCTATGATCGTTAAATAATAACTTCGCATCAAAGTAGATGCCCAAATCTTTGACCAATTCAACACGAGTGAAATTTTTGTGAAGATCATAAGAATTATTATGAATTAATGGCAAATGCTTATGGGAATATGTTAAAATATGACACTTAGAAAAGTTTAAACTCATTCCATTAAAGTTGCACCAGGCAACAAGTGGATTAATATCATTTTGAAATTTAAATGAAGTGAATATTTTTGATAAATCATAATCACATAAACAAAAAAAAACAGAAGAGGGCCTAACTGACTCCCTTGCGGAACTCCAGATTCCAGATCAAAAACTTGTGATTTATGCTATCGAACGCTTTCACAAAATCAGTATACAAGACATCGACTTGTGAAGCGCTTTCAACAGCATTTATACAAAAATTTTAAAAAATGGCCAAATTAGTGCCAGTAGACCTTCCAGCAACAAAGCCATGTTGCTGTATTGCAATTTTTACTTCATTAAATAAATACGTATTTACGATTTTAGGCCTAATGTGGCCGAAGCCGAATAATCGGTCGGACACTATTTCTTTGTACTCCCGACCAGCAGAAGAGAAACAACAAAAAAAAAACATAAGTACTCATTAACATATATGCAACACTATTACTTTACAAATTACAAGAAGCATATTACAAAATTAAAACATATTTGAAAACTAAAAAACTAAAAAGAGAATTTAAAATTAAAATTAAGTCAAATGATTGCACAGTATCTTTTTAAACTGCACTGAGTTACCGATCAATTGGACGTCGTGCGGTAGTGCAAGATACATAGAATACCAGATAACAACAGGAGGCCGTATAACGTTATCTAGCATGACGTCAGCAGATACTTCTTGTCACTTTGGCAGAAAAATGCAAGAGTTGCCACAAATTTAGCTTAATTGGTTTCGCAATAGTGCTAGCAGATTAACGGATTTTCTACTGTATTAATTAGTCGTTAGTAGAAATACGATTCGAAATTATAAAAATTAGGCAAACAAATCCAAATTATTGACTTATGAATTTGAGTTGCTTAATAAAGGAAACAATTTAATAATTTGAAGCGGTTTTTTAACCTTCGGCCAAAGTTTCGGCTTCGAATTCAATTAATCGTTTGCGCTTTATTTAAAAAAAGTTCAGTAAAAAAAAATCAAATTTTAAATGCAAAAATGTTTGGTATTGACTAATGCAGAACCAAATGTTTAAAACAAGTAATAAAAATTACATTTAAATAATTTCTATCAAATTCCGACATTTCCGTTGTATTTATTTTCGTTTTTGAGTCTTAAGCGAAATAATCCACTCTAGCAGAAAATGTTTCAATTCAGATCTTTCTGGCAACGTTGGCTGCCAGAAAAACGTAAACTGTTCGTTTGACAAGAAGTATCTGCTAACGTCACAACAAAATGGCGATCCTAACGGTAAACGTCATGTCGTCATCTGTGTTTATATCCTTCTTGGCGGTAGTGCGTTCCAAAGTCTTATGGCATTGACAATTTGATGAAATTGAGCATCGAAAAACTAAATAATCACTTTCACATGCATAATTTAACTTAGTGATCATATATGTCCATCCATAAACGCATTTACAAAATGGTTTTTTTCACATTTTCTGTATTTGTGTAATTGTTTTTGGCACAGAAAAATTGGCAGAGTTCTAAGCCGTCTAAAATTATTCAACGCCCGTTTTTTATGGTGGCACGGCTGAGCCGGCTGCGGTCGCATGTGGAAGTATGTGCATTCTGATCTTTATTTTCTATAAAATTACGGGAGTTAAGTAGTATTGATAGGATATTAATTGATAAGTAGTGATGCAAGTTTGATGTTGTGAATTGATAATGCAGTGTAAAACGTGATACTATCAGTTTATTGTTTTTCATACCAATTTAACAAAAAAAAGTATCAGTATGATATGAAAAACGAATGGAATGATACAATTCTCATCAAATTAACAAATTTTGACATGAAATTAAAATTGAAAGACAGGCAATTTCAATTTGACATGATTTTTTTATTTCAGTGTATAAGGTCGCGTTCATATTTACGCGGTTGGTGTGAACATATACGATAAATTCGCGATTATGTTACGATACTGAAACATACATTTTCTTGCAGGGTCGTATTTAATAAATAAATCATATATAACAAATTTTATAGCCAACATACAACTCACAAAAATTTCCTGAAATAATCCAATTAGAAAATACGTTTTTGAACTTGTTGAAGTAAAAGGTTTCTGGAAGCTTCTCCTTATTTCTTTATTAATATGGAATTTTCCAGAACCTTCTATGTAGATTATTTATGTATATTGTAATTCGCTAACTATACTATGGATGAATTTAAAGTTAAAGTGGAGTACCGTTATATAGTATAGTAGGGTATTAACTTGCACATAAGAGTTCCCAAAATTTAATTATGCATTTGATAGAGGAAAACCATACCATTAAAAACATGTAAACTTTTTACGATAGGATGTAGAAAAATTCCTAATGTAGAGACAAAAACGCATGAGAGTTAAATTTTCTGTTAACAAATTTTTTTCATTGTAGAGGAAAATTCACTCTATAAAAATTCAGAAAATGTTTAGCTAAAAAAAATTTTTTTAAAATGAAAATATTGATGAAAATATTCAATGAAAAAGGCAAAAATGTGATTTAAACGGTGCATTAGTGTCGAACGGTGTAATATAAGTTAAAAGTTATTTTTGTCTTCAGTTGCATGAAAAAAACCTACATCATACGTTTTTCTTTTTATCAAAAAAAATTTTTTAAATCGTGAGGACGGGATGCATCTTTTCAATATGATAATTTTCTAGATTGAACAATTTTTAAAAACCGCCCCCCGAAAAAAAATCCTGGGTGCGCCACTGAAAGAAACACAGAAAAGCATAGACACAGCGAAATTCGAAATAAAATTGGCATCAGTGGAAAGATAGTTTCAATATCTGTCGTATTCCAATCACAGTATTATCAATTGAACACGTTTTAAGAAGTTCACAATTGAAAAAAATTACTATTTTTTAACTTTTTTTCTATTAAGGTTGAGCAGTGCTCAAGAAAGAACTTTCGTAAAAATTTGTATATAAATTTGTAATGGATTATTTGTTACTGTGTAAATTTATACTCTGTGTTTTGTAAAGAAAAATGTTTTTTTATGTTTTTAACTTTTGATGTTTTCGAAAATATTTGTATGAGTTTTAAAATAAACATTGAATTGAGAAAACGTTTTCCGGAACCATTGGGTTTATTCGTAGTTAAACTATATTTATAAATATGAATGAACCCTCCTAATTACCTCAAAATTGGTTTGAATAAGAGAAAAAAAAGCTCTTAACAAAGTATGTTTGTATATATTCTAGAGAATCCCTATCTAAAGAGTGTTACAAAAACCGATTTTCCATATATTTTAATGCCGGTATCTAAGAAAACAGGTTTAAACAAATGTAAGAGGTCAGAAAATAAAATTTTGTTCTATTTTATATGTAGAGTCTAATATAAAAAATAAAATTACACTTGGTATTTGTAGGTATTGTATAAAAAAAATTTTTTTTTAAATTTGGGCCCCTACCGAAATATATTTCTGGATACGACACTGTTTTCTTGGTTTTCAAAATTTTTATAAATTTATTATAGCTGCCAAAAAAAATGTATTTTTAAAGTGGTTGTTTTTAGAGCCCGACCGATTAATCGGCTTCGACCGTTATCGGCTGAAAATGCACATTCGGCTTCGGCTTCGGTTTTTCCAAAAAATAGCCGAAGTTTTGGCCGAAGCTTTTCAATTTTTTTTTCTTATTTTTGCGACACCGAAAACTAAAACTAATTTTTTACGATACGATTTTCTAGCCCACATCACATCTAAAGGGTCTTACTGATTTTCTTGCAACTTGAATGTAAAATTGTGTAATTGATGGAATTTCCAATGGGACATAAGAGGCCCACAAAACAAAAAATATGATTAAAATTTAACTTAGTAATCATCGAATTTTGAGTGAATCTCGCCTCAAATTGCTTGGCACGGGGTTACAGCTGCCACAAAGTACATCCTTGGACATTTTCTGGGTGAATTACTGAATTTTAAATATATATTTAGAAGCTTACTACTTGCTCTGATGTCTATGTTAAATTTCAAATATAGGGGTAGGAGGCTCACGGAAGGATTCTACCTTTTAGAAATGTAGCCCAAATTGCTGCGCCAACAATTTACATTTAAAGTTCAAAGCTTCACAGGTGGTTTTTACCATCAACTAGAAAATCCTTTGCCCATCACCTGACGGATTTGGGGAGTTCTAAAATATAGCTACTTAGATGGATTTATTCTTTGAAGAATTCTCTACCATTTCTACTAAATTCCCATTATTTTAAGCTTTACTCCAAATTTTTAAAAATGATTTTAAAAAAATCCAATTTTTCTTACTGTTAGTTTTGACCTAGGAGGCCCAAATTTGTTTGTGAATTCTTTTTTATAACCCTTATATTAACTTACTTTGGGCGGACTATATATATATATATATATATATATGGGCCATTCCGCGTCAAGCGGATACTTCAACTCTCAGAAAATTCTGAAACTCTGCACATGGAAAGGCCTGGGTATGCTGTATTTATGTACCAAAGGGTTCCGTTGGGTATTCAATATTTACCGTTATGTTTGAAATTAAGTAAAGTGAAAAATGAAAAAAATGGAAAATTTACCTTTTTTCAAAAATTCATAACTTTTCAACAGTGCGGGTTAGAGCTTAAATTTTTTTTTTTACGCAGGAAATATAAAAGTTTAAAAAAAATAATAAATTCTTACAAAAAAAAATTTTTAAATTATTTTTTTTTTTGAAATAATTTTAAAAAAATTTTTTAAACTTCGAGCGCCACGATTCTAAATTAAAAAAAAAATATTTTTGTATACCTTACAACATTACTCAGCTTGTGTCAAATTTTTAAGAGAGTGTTTTTCCTCGTTTTTAAGATATGGAATTTTATAGGTACCTACCTCGCTTGCTCTATGCTCAGATTAGCCATTTTGACTGAGCAAAAATCGTCCGATCGGAACGCTAGGAAGTTTTTCCATGTTTGATGAATTCTTAGCTTGTACTTTGATTAAGTTTTGCCCAATACTTAAATTTTACTATTAGAAAACACTTGTTGTTAATATACTTTGACACACAAAATAAATTTAAGCTAAGCATTACATGCTCTTGTTTGAAAAAATAAATAAAATAGAAGAAATGGTGCAGTTGGCTTTGGTTTATATTATGAATTGTTCTAGAAATATTTTTTATTAGATTTTTGCGTTTACGTTATTCAGTCAAATTTCTTGCGACGTATATACTTAATTTCATATTGATACTTATTTTCATTCTGGTAAAAATGCCAGGGCAAAATCGGAAACGATGTTGTAATCCATTCAATTTGAATGGTCATAATAGGGTCACGACCAAAATTAGTTCAGTGCCTCTTTCATTGCGTGATAATTGCAGTGGTGATTACGTTTGCTTGAACTGTCGTATGAAATTATATCGTAATGCAAATTTTAGTCATGATCGTAATATTTCTCCATTGAGCACAGGTTGAAATCTTTTTTCCCCGGTAGAATTCGACTTATCTCATCTGAACAAAAGAATTTTTTTGCACTGGAAAATGCTGAATCGGAAAGAGTGCGAGATGGTCTTGGATCAGGAAAAGATCCAAATCCGCGTTCATTTTGCAACTCCTTAGCTTTTCTTGCCATTTGAAAGGAAGTGTTGAAGTGCTGTGTTAACATAATGATGGTCCAACTACGAGGTGTCATTGTTAAATATTTAATTTTTTCTGCTGCGGTAGGGGCATTAGTAAATAATTCTTTAATTCCTTGTAATATTTTATGTGAATCATCCTTAGCATGAACTAAATTAAAGTGGAGGTCCTTCGAGTTGCTGGACATCGACTTTAAACACTTAATTCGATTTTAATTTAATTTCTTTAATTCATGTTGTAGAAGTTGAGAAGTTGAAAAAGCAAACATTCCATTAGAGCACATTATGGTGGTACTAACTGAGATCTGGAAGGTAAGTACTAGAAGGGTGTACTTGAGGGCAATGACGTATGAGGCATTATTGTAGGTCTCCTCGAGACAAAAATTTTGATATTATACATTAAAATCGGATCATAAATAGAGACAATATAAAAAAATATGTCGATGCGCTACCTCTACGATCGGCCAAAAAAAAAAAAAATTTTTTCCGGAATCTCTTTCCAAATATGCTTTAAATTAGATGGTATGCGGATAACTTCATTTTTTCGAGACGGTCTAGTGTGTAGGGTTACTGTGAAAGTGGGCGACTTTCGCAGTTAGCATTTAAGGTCGCCACACATGAATGCAAAATTTCGTTGGTGTCGTGGTACTTTTTCTTGAAAATACGATAGTGCGCTCTAGAATGATATGCATTTGTTTTTGTTTTTGTGAAATTTTTCAGCACGAAAAAATTTCTCCGAGCCGAATATCGCCTTGCAGTTTTTGGGGAAATTTCGCGGCAGTGTGTGGGGAGCTTTAAGTTGGGTATAATTTAATTTCCATTCACAATAGACATTTTTCCGTAGTTATTTGGAATGTAAATGCATTTAAGTGCATTTAAGTGGAAATGAAGTACTGTGAAAGAGGGCGTAAAATGTGCACTGGGAGATTGGGGCAAATTATGGAATTGTGAATATGTAATACTCAAGGAGAAGCCGCGTTATTTTGGCATTGCCTTAGGTTTTTTCCATTTTTGAAAAGTTACATGCAATCAAATGGAAATAACCTTAATTATTACTCCCTGCTGCATTTAATGTTGAAAATACACGAAGTTGTTGAAATTTGTGATCGGTACATCGACTTGAAATACTTTAGCAAATCGATTTCATACTTTGAAAGAAACCGAAAGGTAAAAAACCCGCAGATATGGTAAAACTGCTTGGGTGGGGAAAAATTAAGTCCTAGGTGGCAACCAAGTTGATTGTTGATCATATGGTATTTGCTTTAAAAGATTCACAAATGTGAGAGAAATACGTATTTTCTAACTTGTGGGCGGTAAAAGTGGGCGTGTCAAAACCTATCCTATGTCACGACTCACGACCCCTAGAACACATATATAAATTTTGGTAAGAATCGGTGCTGTAGTTTTCGCGTCTACTGGTGACAAACATACACGTCTCTTTTATATATATAGATTTAAATAAATTTTTAGTTCCTTAAAAAACTAAATGTGTATTTATATACTCGAATTTGAATGAAAATACACAAAAAAAACAGTTTTAAAAGCGTTTTTTCTTAAGTATCGGCTTCGGCTTCGGTATAGGCCTTCTGCGTCGGCCGAAGTAATAGGCTGCCAATTGATCTTCGGCATCGGCTTCGGCCTGAAAATGCTTATCGGTCGGGCTCTATTTGTTTTAGCAAGTCACCAATTTTTGTATAAACAAATGTTTTGTAAAAACCCTGAACAAAACCATAAAAAATAAATATTTTTAAAAGTTTTCCATGGCTCAATGCGGATTTAAAAATACATTTTTATTGACCCAATATTAAATTTATAAAAATTTCGATAACCATACATATTAGAGTGGACCGTATTTTGGTAAAATTCGAATTTCTTTCTCGTCGCCCTCTAAAACTATTGGACATGATGAAAAAAAATACCAAAAAATGTGGGCCGATCGGTCAACGGGAAAACTTGGCACATCGTACCTGGAAAATTCCTCAGTTATGGGGAAGCCAAAAATCAAACTCAAAATTAAAAAAAAACTTTATTTGCAGTATCGTAGTCTTAAGACATACGAATTTAAATCTAAAAAATACAAAAAAGGTCATTAAGGGCTCAAAATCCAAAATCCAATTTTCGCATTTTCCACTTTTTTTACTTTTTTTATTAGAAATTGTTAAATATTACTTAAATTTAGTAGTTACAAGCCAATTTTATAAAAATGTGCATAAAATGGAAAAAAACTTCAAAAATTCCAAGAAAAAAATGTAGAAAAATGCAGTTTTACACAATTTGTTGTTTGAATATGGCCCCTTAATGACCTTTTTTTGGATTTGTTTTTAAGATTTCAAAATCTGGCCATCATAGTTACACTAGACGATATAATAGTGCAGTCATTCTGTGATTTGCTCCATACAAAAATTATAAAAATTAGCGTACGCGATTTTTTTTGCTGAACTCATTCGGTGGTGTGTCTTAATCTAATTCCAAATTGGCGGGACTCTAGAGGTTGTGCTTCAGCTGGTATAAGGAGAATGGCGTTTCCACGAATATCTCGTAAATATCTTACATCGTATGGGATATCTCCTAAAAATGCCTTTCGTAAAGTTTATAGCTTGTATATGAGGCATTTGGAAGCAAAGTGGTCCAATCCACAAAAATTTAAAAATCGATTATATGCTATTTTATGCTTCTACTGGGTTCACATTATTTAAAAAAATCACCCTTGCAGATTTCTGCATTCCCTAATGTATGATAAATAATAGTTTCACTTTTGCAATGACAATTTAGGCAAATTTTTCAGTGCAAAAGTGGTCCAACCCACATTAAAAAATTTGTATGGCAAATATTAGCACACCATTTTCGGAGATCGATTGCTTCTTTTGTTCTTATATTTTGTTTGGTTTTTCTTTCATCTTTGGAATTCACTACCGCTAAATCTTAAAATAATATCCAACGCACAAAAATTCAAAAATTCCCTATTATTACACCTCGGTGACCAGAAATAAACTAAATCTGTATTATTATCGTCTTATTATGTTTTATGTTATTTACTGTCTTTAAATTCTATTTAAAATTTTTTTAAATTTTGGAAAGTCTGACACATTGTGATTTGTAAACCTATAGTGACTAGTGTTAATTATATTTAAAATATTGTATCCTGTAACATTAGTATGAACTAGAGACCGACCGAAATCCCTTTTTTAAATTTCGGCCGAAACCGAAATGGCCGAAATTTTTTATTTTTTTTTTCGGCCGAAACCGAAATGGCCGAATTTTAATTTTTTTAATTTCGGCCGAAACCGAAGCCGAAACCGAAAAAATAAAAGAAACAATTGTGAGATTTAATGTAATAAAGTGGGACATAATTAAGATTATCAGTAGGCTGAAATCGATCGCATATTCATATTCAAATTTAGTAGCTGCTAAACTTTAGAACCAGCTTAGTAGCTGCCAGTTCAGTGTATTATCTGTCAACTTAGTAGATTACTAAAGTTAAGTTGGAGCTTAATTTGACTATGAATATGGGCCGATCATTTTAAGTTCAGATCATGAATTAGATGAATTTAGAAGTAAACTATCAAATGCGTGGAAATCAAGAGTAGTATAAATTACTGTCAGGGTAGTAGATTTCAAGAGAGGGGAGTAGATATGGGTTTATGCGTAGAATACTAGAAATTCTACGAGAGTAGTAGAAATTTCTGTCGGGGAAGCAGATTTGTAGAAAGTTTAGTACTTTTGCATTGTATGAAACTCACATAATATTTTGAGGAGTAGATTTCTTACCATAGTAGTAGGAAATATCTTGAGGGAATTAGAAAAATCTGCTACGGTAGTAGAGGAGTAGAAATTTATAAATCATTGCGAGAGTATTAGATCTACTCCGATAGGACATGTCTTCTTTGTCGCTTCTGATTCTTCGAAACTATGATCAATGCTTAAATTTGTGTTACATACCGCTTTTATCCACTTGGTTGTTCCTTACGCTAAATCCGAAAAAAAACTTTAAATTTTTCCAGCACGCACCATTTTTCTGCAAATGCGACAAAAGTTGCATTTTTGGTGCTGTAAAAATGTCATTATTTTCGTATCCAGCATGGCAAAATACATAAGAATTTGTCTATAAAGTATATTTAACACACAAAACGTTCAGTTTTGTCGATCAGGGTAATCTTTGTTATTTATTTGTTACTTTTTCTATCAAACCGAAAATTTCGGCGGAAATATAAGAATTTCGGCCGAAAACGAAATTTGGCCGAAAGCGATATTTTATTTTTCGGCCGAATCCGAAACACGGCCGAAACAGCTTTTTTTGGCCGAAAAGCCGAAAAACCGAAACCGAAACCGAATTTCGGACGGTCTCTAGTATGAACATTAATGAAATAAATAAAAAAATAAAAATAGTAATATGTTTTTATTTATTAGTTACAGTTTTCGAATCACTAATTTTTATTTTTTTTTTAATTTTTCTTTGCTACCTACCTATTTACCTGGTAATAAAATATTGCTAACAAAATTTTAAATAACACTTTCTTGCTGAAATCTTCTTTTTTTCGAAATATAATCAAAAAGGAATGCAATACCCTTAAATGAATTATTACTTAAGCTCCTTTCTAATGGTTTTCTTCTTTTTCGCATAGAAGTGACTTTTTTTAAAAAACAAAAAAAAAATTTTTAATGGTCTAACCCACATATTTGTTTGATCTATTACAAAATTGCACAGTGCAAAAGTGGTCCAAGCCACAAAATTTTTTTTAATAAGCAACATTAACTATGTTTTTTGATAACATTCGAAAGAGAATTCCATTTCAAAAACAAAAATGCCAGAAGTTTTGTATTGTGAAACAGGAAACTATTTTTAAACATTTTTTAAAGATATTGCTAATTTTAAAATCCATTTATCTCCGTTTTACCTCGATGTGGATTGGACCACTTTGCTTCCAAACGCCTCATATAACATGTCAAAGTTATATAAATTTGGTTTTTGTGTAATATCTTGTAAATGGTAGGATGCACGTTGAAAAGACTTATTAACATAACTATTTAGATTTCAAAACCTTTACTCATATTTGAATTCAATATATAAAAGCCGATCTTCAAAAAAAATTTCGTTAACAGCAAGTAGGGTAGAATTGACATTAAATACAACATTTTTTTTTGTTATAAGAGCTGAAGTTGGCTGCAAACGTTAGTTTACAATGCCGAATCGTTGTTACATACATATTGTGACAAACTGTGAACTCATCTTGCTCAATTATGCAATTTAGCTTTTTTCATTGCAAATATGTGATTTATTAATTTTTTCAGAACTTTTTTGATTACAATTGTGATTTTTGTTTTAAATAATATCTATTTGAAAAATTAACAATTGACACGCTCGTGGATTCGATTGGAAATTTATAGAAACGGCGTTTAAGCATGATCCGGATCTCCAAAACCACTTATAATTGCTATTTTTAAATATACATAATGTGTGGGATATTTAAGCATTGTTCACCCTCTAGTTTTTAGAAAATATAAAAAAAAAGTATTTTTTTGTGTTTCCAGAACAGAATGAAAATTTAAGGGGTTAAAGTCAAAAAAACCACTCTCTATAGGGCACCAACACTTTTTAGATTCAGTCAAGAAGTTTCGAAGTAATGAGACTTTGCAAAAAAGGTGTCACAGCTACCCCAGCTTACCCTACTATAATTGAGGAATTTTCAAAAAAACTAAGGTGGTTGTTGATTCCTTAATGATTTAGTTTTTATATTAGTTTGTTTTTGTTAATTTTTTTCTAAAGTTCTTCTGTGAATATATTATTGTTGTTTTTTTCAGTCAAAATCAAAATGTTTTTAGAGCTGTTTTTAAAGCAGCACATTTATATTACATCTATATATAAAAGATACGTGTGTGTTTGTCGCGAGCGGACGCGAAAACTACAGCACCGATTCTCACCAAAATTTTTGAGTCGTGAGGTCGTATAGGTTTCGACACGCCCACATGTTAGAAAATACGTATTTTATAGCAAATACCCAAATGTGGCGCTGCCACCTACCACTTAATTTCTCCCCACATAAACAGTATTACCATATCTGCGGGTTTCAACTTCGGTGATACAACTATAAAAGTTTTATGGGCCCAGCTAGTAATTTATAAAATTACAACCAGAGAAAAAATCGTGTTGAATTAACCAATTTTTAACCAATTTTGTAGTACAATTTTTCAAATCGATATATCAGTTTGTTCGTGAACATAAAGCTATATTATAACATGATTCTTAAGTGTTAATTCAACATGAGATGGAGTGTTAATTTAACGTTTTAGATCGGCCTTAGTTTACATGACTTATTGTTGATTTAACAAGAATTTTGAATTAAAAAAGTGGTTAATTTAACACGAATTAATGTTAGAATGTCCTAGGTTGAGTTAATACGATATTATACACGTTTCATTTACATGAATTATAGTTGGAACATCATTAGATCATGTTGAAACCTCCTAGGTTACAAGGGGGTACAGGAGTGAAGGGGGTAACAAAAATTGTTACCTGCAAATAAGGAGGTAGCAAGCTTGTTATTTTTGTGGTGGGATGACATAATGTCAAATGACAGTATTTCCGTTTAATTTAGACATTGTGTCCGAATGAAAAAGACAACTGAAATTATGTCTTTTTATAACCCTTATATTAACTTGCTTTGGGCGGACTATACACCGAGAGAAAAAATTAACAGTTTCACCGTTAAAAACCATCCGACAGTCGAAAAATTGTTAAATTGACAGCGAAAACGTTTAAAATGGAAGCGAAAAGTGATAATTGTAACAGTTTTTGCTGTCAATTCAACAGTTTTTCGACTGTCGGATGGTTTTTAACAGTTTTTGTAACAGTTTTTTCTCTCGGTGTATATATATATATATCCTCAAATCTGCGGCGAGCTGTTTCATACACTTCCACATGAGCTAGAGAGCTGAAATTTGGGGTCCATCAGAGGCGTAGGGGGCCGTGGGGGGTCTCAAACCCCTTTTTTTTAAACATGGCATAACTTCCAAATCCTTCAAGCTACATTGATGAAATGATGGTAGGTGAGTTCTTATTGACAAAATGAATTTTTGTACCGTTTGGAAAGGGGGATGTGGGGGCAAAGGGGAGCGGGATGGAGCCAATTTAAAGTTCTAACTCTCGTATTTTGTAAGCTACAAGGCTGAAATTTTTTACTTAGGTTCGCATTTGGGAAAAAGAGTAAAAAAGGCGAAAAAAGGGGGAAAAAGGGGAAGAGCAAATAAAGGAAAAAAAAATAAAAAAATAAAAAAAGAGTAAAAAACAAGTTTTTTAAAATATAACCCTTTAACCGACTAAAAAGCTGAAAATAAATTTCCTTGAAATTAATTTCAGCAATTTCGATTTAAAATTAAAGGTTTTTGGCGACCTCAAAATCTGCTATGATATTAGAAAGTAGCGAAACCCCTTAATTTTAAATCGAAATTGCTGAAATTAATTTAAATGAAATTTATTTTCTGCTTCTTAGTCGGTTAAAGGGTTATATTTTAAAAAACTTGTTTTTTACTCTTTTTTATTGACAATTGACTTTATTTCTAATTTAAAAAAAAATGCCGTGGTGCAGTGGTTCAGACCTCCGCTTCACGATTAAAAGGTATCGGGTTCAACTCCCGATAGGAAAATGTTTCTTAAAATTGAGGAATAAATACTAGAATTGAGGACACCTATACAATATATTTTCCTTATATCAAAAACGAATTTCTTTAAATAAAGTTCAAATAAAGTTCACAATTAATAAAATCAGCTTTTTTTTGAAATAAAGAAAAATATAATTAAATATATAAATAAGTATAAGGCACTTTTACTTAAATTCAAGAATAATTCCTCAAAATTAGGAAAAATTACTTAAATTGAGGAAAATCAAGGATTAAATTTACTTGGTTTAAAGCTGTCTTTTTTTTCATTGTATGTGCGGAACTTGCAAACCTTACGTCCCGCGTTTGAATTCTGTCTGAGTTGAAAATTGAGGAAAACCAAGGATTAAATTTACTTGGTTTAAAGCTGTCTTTTTTTTCATTGTATGTGCGGAACTTATAAACCTTACGTCCCGCGTTTGAATTCTATCTGAGCTGAACATTTTTCGTTACGTAAACGTTGGTTGCAAACGAAACAACAAACGAAGTGTGTTTGTCTAAAATTGCGTTTCTTACGAACGAAAAAATTCTTTGAGTGTAGATATTTCTAGTATTTCTTATAACAAAACACAAACAAGTAGTGAAAAAATAGTATAAAAGAACTTATGTTAGGTAATATAATTGAAGGGGTGAATGGATGAATGGGGAAATAACGTGTGTGTTACATATTATGTAACACACAAATTATTTCAAGAAAATAAGTTTCAAAGTTTTTCATTTTTCTTTTTTCAATACAAAATCGGTGACATATCTTCTTTGTCGCTTCTGATTATTCGAAACTATCATCCATACTTAAATTTGCGAGGAATTATGGGGAAGAGGTGACCATTGCCACTTCACTTTTGTAAAAAAATCAATTTTGAAATTTGAGAAACATACAGCTTTTTTTCACAACAACGAAACAACAAACGAATGTGTTTAATTTTTTGTTTCTTACGAACGAAAAAATTCTTTGAGTGTTTGAATAAAAACAGTATATTCTTCGAATTAAAAATAAATTTGTTCACTAATTTTTTCTTGCCCCCCCAAGAATTTTTTGAATTGACGCCACTGCAAAGGACACCATAAAACTCCTGTGCCGTTTAACTAAAACGTCGCCCTAATTTTATTTTACAAAAAACGTATAAAAAATATTTAAAAAAAAAAGTTTGCTTAAATGCCGCCTGTATCTTTAATTGTACTTTCCAAGTACATACAGTTTTTTGAACAGCGAAGAGTTACTGTCCCTTCGGAGAGCTACTTACATCTAAAAGTTTGACCTATGAAATTTGTGTTTCAAAATTGTGGGGAGATAAGAATCCATTTCCATTTCAATAAAAATCAGAACAAGCAAAAACACAAAATCAAATATTGTTGTTTGATTGGCGACGTGTGGTGAATCGCGAATACTTATACAAAAACCACAATAACTAAAAGTATCTGGAAATATGTAAACGCCTCCTCAAAAGGTAGCCAATCAAAAGGCAGAACAGCAAGACCACACCGCTTGGTATTTTCATGCGCACGGAGGTGAGTTTAACAAATTTCACCATCATGCTAAATTTTGTTTGGCTTCAGAGCAAGTTGCTGTTATAACTTAACTGAGAAATGAGGTTCTTTTACGTTTTCTGTGGGGGACGTGCCTTTATACAAATTTGCTGTAGCTGCTGCTGCAGTTAAAAATTCAAATGCCGCTATGGCGCGCGAATGGCATACGGCGAATCCGTTACAAAAGTTACAATGGTCTTATCTTTTCCCACCAACACTGACATTCAAAGGCTCACTGTTTGCTGAAAGAAGTTGGGAAAAAAAACCCTATATGCACGCGTCACCGATCAGATGAGGGGAAAAAACTAAAACAGTATAATAGATCGTTATGATCACCCTAGCGCAGCAAAAGAAAAACAAGACGCGTGCCAGCATAAAAACTCGAGCTTCGTAAACGCGGCTCAAAAACTTGTGGTGGCTCGTGACAGGCGTCATTCCAAGGCATAGGACAAAAATACTTGCAACAGGGTGAAATACAGTACTATTTCCAGTGTGACCAGAAGCATAACGAAAAATTATTCCACTTTTGTTTGAAAATGGAATATTTATATTCCACTTTAAAATTTTTATATTCCACTTGGAAAATTAAATATTCCATTATTATTCCACTTTGTACAATATATATAAAATTTTTTTTCAAACGTACTTTTTTGATCACATTTGAGAAAAACAATGTTTTAAGCAGGAACTTTATGTATGGGTGAAATTTCAAAAAAAAACCCTGTTATATATGTGCCTTAAATTTTCTAAAGCATTGTTATGGTTTAAGCTAAAGTGTAAGAACTAAACCACGAACTGGTAAGAAAAAGAACACTTATAATATTGTCTTGTCTTAAATTCAGACGTTTGTAAAAAGTCACTAATTCAATCAAAAATGTCTGGTTATTTAAAAACAGTTACAGGAACCGAAACGAATATCGGTTCCGGTTCTCAGAGTTAAAAATATCGAATTCGGTTCCGGTAACCAGACTTTCCAAAATATCGGTTTCGATTCCATAAACTCAAAAACTTTAAATTTACAAGTGAAACAAACTAAAGTTAACTAGCAAAAACTGGAAAAATTATTTTTTCTAAATTATATTTTTGACTTATGAGATTAAGAACTGGAACCAACAAAATTAAACGGCTTCGTTTCTTAGATTTAAAAAAATGTATTCCGGTTCCGGTTTGAGGATTTTCCAACATATCGGTTCCAGAACAGGTTTTTGGCGTTCCCTGCTTAAAAACAGTCAGCAAATTTGTTATAAAATAGATTATCTTTTGATAATTTTGAATTTGAGACAATTTCTTCTTAAGAAAGCGATCCATTCTACATTTTATTGTGACGAAAACTTAACGAAAACAGAAAAGAAAATGTCCACATATTGTAGCACCGTCAGACTTAATTTTATTTATGCAGATGTGCAGTGTTACCTGAGATGTTTTATTTGAAATACACCAACAAAATTAATAAAATTTGCTCTAAAACACAAAACAAGGTGGAATATTTTATTCCCAAAATATTCCTTTTTGAAAAATAAATATTCCACTTTTATTTTTTGGAAAAAACATATTCCACTTAGCTCAAAAATATTCCAGAAGTGGAATATTATATTCCACTCTGGTCACGTTGACTATCTCGCTCTGCGAAACTCCTCGAACAAAAATGTACATAACGGTATTTACATATGTATGTTCTTACATTAAGAGAGATGGCGCGTGTATTTCGTGGTGCGATAAACAAGAAGTTTTGGTAATTGAGTGTTGCTTTCAGCGAGGTGGCACTGTAATACATTTAAAAGACGAAAGACGACGCATTGAAGAATAAATTCATTAATTCTAAAATTATTTTACTACATATATTGGAATCAATCGTCTTAAAAAAATGTCGGTTCATAAATTAAGAGGTCAAAGTAAAAGTGGTGTAACTCAAATTTTTCCTCATTTCGAGTTACAGAAAGGTTTATTAATACCATTGTTTTAAATTCCACAGATAATTTTTAATTAGTTTAATTATTGTAAGAGGTGCATGAATTCGCAAGGTCTCAGACAGTCATAAGTAGAGAGCGGATTAATATGCAAAACAGAATTTGAAGCATAATTTGTGGGATCAAGAAAACTTTGACTGAAGAAATTTTAAGTCAATAATTCAATAATTACGAGGTTTAGTGCACCTCTCTGCCATATGTGCACGACAACAACGTAATTATTGAACTACTGACTTAAAATTTTGGCAATCAATTATGCCTCAAATGCTGTTTTGCATATAAATCGGGTCTATAATCATAAGTATGTCATCATATTTGAAAAAAAAAATACAACTAGTGCTGTGCGATATATTTCAGATGATTTCTGTTCAATGACTATAAAATGTTTTCGCAAAAATTGTATTTTTGAAAGTGCTATAAGTTGAATATTTTTTAAGGTATGTTTTTCGGCTATTTAAAGCTAATGAGAAATGAGATTATAAAAATCATTGTATATAGGTAATGTTACCAGATTCTCTCAGGGGGTCCCAAATTCCTCGGTTTTAGACCACATATTTAAAAAAAAAAATATCCAACTTTTGGTAAAATTTTGAATAAAATCCATTTTTTTTTCAAAAATTAAAAAAATGTCTTAGTAATTATATAAGTAACAAAATTCAAAAATATATGCAGAACGTTTTTTTTTTGTAATCTTAAATACTAAAAAAAATTAATTTGGATTTTGTAAAATTCACTAAGTACCCACGTCTACGCCGATTCAAAATTAAAATTTACTACTTTGGTTTCTTTAGGAGTTAATGATTTAAAGTTTTAAACTCCAAAGTGTCTAAAAGCCATACAAATTAAACGGATAATAAGTATAACACAAAATTATAGACCCTGGGTGCTAATGTACCTCCCTCAAGAAATTGAAGAAATTAGATATATATTTGGATTGTTTCGATAAAGACATTCAAAATGGTTTTTAATATTTCGGTTAAAAAGTGGTAGGTCTCATACTAATTTGCATTTAGGAATGTTGGTAACTTTTTGAATGCAATGTGAGGAAAGATTCTTCAAACTAACAAAGCTAATATTTGAAGGTTTCTATTTTAATTCTGACAAATAATAAAAATGGGTTACCTTACTGAACCGATACATTCAGCTGTTATATGAGAAAACCCCAGAAATAAGAAAAAGAGTACTTAATACTACTTTTGGGAAAAAAAATGAGAGTAAAAAAGAGGAGGGCCTAAAAAAGAGCACGTCTGGTAACCCAGGTAAAATGCAAAATGAAAAAAAAATGGTTTAAACGGTTTCAAGAATTGATCCAGACACAGGTACTCTTTTTTAAACCCTTCTAGCGGAATATATTAGTCTGTATCGTGGGCATTACGAAAAGTTGATTTTTGTCGAACGGTGGTAAAGTGGCATAAGTCCATTCCTAATAATACTGAGGAACACTACATTTGGATTGTTCATCTAAAAACAGATTCCGACCGACCTTGGTCTATATAGCACCCTAAAGGACTTTTTCTGAATAAGTTCGAAATGAGCGATTGTTTCGCTCGCTTTTTCAATCCGTAAAAGGATGGTCCATCTATTTATTTTTGAATCATATGTTATTTCGACAGTTACAGCTCTTGCCCGCTCGAAATCTTGACAAATAGTCAGTATCATATCACCGTTAAACGAAATGAATCGCTTTACGCTTGAACAACATTAGGGAAATAATGCAAACATATTTCCAATGTCAATGCTATGTAGCCCAAACAGTGTGTTTATTGAAAAAAAGTTCTGGCCGAAATGAGGCAATGATGTCAATTGGCCACATCGGAGCAGTGATTGGACGCCGTTAGACTTTTTTGTTGGGTACCATGAATGACGATTCAAGCCGAAATACTCCCGCACAATAAGATCCATTTAGAAGTACCCTCGAATGTAAACAAATTTAACTTTAGAGCCCTACTTGGAGCCGCGGACCATGTCAAAAGTCAATTTCTAAACATTTCCAATCGAATACAGTAATAAAAATTTTCGTTTTTTTGTCATTTTGTATGGGAACTAGTCATTTAGGGGGAGGTTGCTGTAAAAGAACTGTAAAATTTCATATGTTTTGACATCTGCACAACTGCACCGTTTCCGAGAGGTTTTCCATTACTGTAAAAATAAATATAAAAACCATTCTGAACATAATATTACATTTACTTACCGTTTTATGCACTTCACTCTTTGACCATACTGAACGCACTGATTTTAATACTCAAATGCCAAAACAAAAATCATTCCTTTTGTATGTATGAATTATTGTCAAAAACTCGTCTTCTTGAAGTTCATTCATACCAAAGGTAATAATTAAACGAATGCGAGCGTAACATTGCATCTATGGCAATCTCATCACATTCTGCCAAAGGAAAACACAAAAACTCAAATTTACAAAATTAAAAAAATATCCGAAAGAGTGATCCTGTTGGCAATCTCACTTGGCTAAGTCAGCTGCTGCCAGCAGTCTAAGCCAGTCGCAAACAATACTCGGAGACGAAGTTGGAATCCGAACTACTAGTTAAGTGTCAGATGTACATTACGAAGCAGCAATTGTGGCACGAACAGCAGCAACAACTGCGAACGCCCGCCAAACTTAATACCAATTAGTAGGGAACGCGTGCTGCCAACAACAAGAACAGCAACAACAAGGAAAGTAACTGATAGACGTGCGCATAACTGTGGATTTTGACCCTCGCTAGGACTTAAACAGAAGACAACAAACCAAACAGCACCACGAGAGCAAAAGGTGAAAAAAGCAGAGACCCGAACACACACACACAAACGGCGACAGCAAAAGGCCGTATACACGAGCAACAACAAAATCGACAACAGCAGTTTGAGCCATTTTGATTCGTTTCATTTCGTTATGTTCGTTTGGCTTTGCTTTGTTTGGCTAACTTCGATTTCGGCCAAAACCACTCCACCACCACCGAATGGAGACTCTTTTAGAACGGAGCAATTGGTAAAAGATTCAGTCAGGTGCCAAGCACCGAGCAACACGGACGTGTTTATGCGATCAGCGCAGTGTATGTACTTGAGAAATAGTTTTAAAGCTGCAGTTCAGTTCGAAAATTAAAAAAAATAAATAAAAATTTAAAAGGAAAGCAAATTATGATATTTTAAAAACGATAGTGAAAGGTATACAAAGTTTTTTTTATGAAAATTAGTGCGTTTCTTGAAAAGCAAACAAAACAACTTTTAATCCAAGTTAACGTGATTGCGAAGATGTACAAAATAAAGTCTCGATAATCAGTGCTCAAATAAAAAAATTTTAAGAATTATTGAATCTGTTACATTTGTATTGCATTTTGAGAAAAGAAACGCAGAAAATTATCCAACATGAATCACTTATCGCCACCACCTTCGCCACACTCCCAACAAACGCAATTGGCTGCGTTTGTCAACCCCGCATTGGATATGAATATCGCTTCCTCAAAAAATTGGATACAGCGAGCTTCGGCTTTCAACACAGTGATCGCGTCGGCAGCAGCTCAAAAACTCAATTCTAGAGGTAAACTTTTTTCCTTGCTATTAAAAATAACTCTAATATATCCTCTGCCTCCCGATCGAAAGTTATCGGGTTCGACTCCCGCCTTGAGGCAAGCAGACATTGTTCTGTGTAAACCGCCTATCCCTCGCAAAGCAATGGCAAACTTACGAGAGTAATTTGCCTTGAAAACGCTTCTTCAGTTTGGGGGTCTAGCCGTTAGTAATCGGCATTAAACGTATACCAAATAAGGATACATTTAGGCTCCTTTGACCCCGGGTCAGATTCCATTAGGTTGTTTCATTGAGAGTGCTGCTTCAGACTTTAACTCTGAAATCAATATTGCATGAGCTATCTTGGGCTAATTATGTTCTACTCTAACAACATAAAAAATTAAATTTTTGTTTTGGCTGGCTCCTGGGAGACAATGTTTTCAAATCAACTGCTCTTAAAAGTTTCCACAATTTATAATTTTTTTCAAAAATTGAGTTTAATTTGGCTAATTTGAAAAGTTAATCCCCCATTGATCCATAAACCAAAAAAACCTCTCTTGCGTCTCATTGAATTTTTTAGAATAGAACTCCACATCAAGCTCCAAAACTAAATATGCATTTGCCATAAGCGTTGGAAACTTCTGTTCAAAATATTCTCAACACTTTATATGAAGCTCTCAATTTAACATTTTGGTTTTTTACCTACAAACATATGTATAGGTATACGGATTTGTTTTGTATTTTATTTTTTAAATGGGTTGATGTTTTTGTTTTGAAAAAAGAGGTGAATTTGAATAATTATTTCTGTGCCCCCATAAAATTATTTATATACCCTACACTTTATGAAGTAAGGTGTCGCAAGTGTTTATCCCCAATAAGGAGACGTATAGGAGGTATAGAATCTGTATAACAGCTTTAGTTGATTTGGCCATGTCCGTCTGTCTGTCTGTCCGTCGTTCTGATTGCTTTGGGCGGTCTAAAGTTTGAGTTTATCGTTTCTGAAGGTCTGAAAGGAGTTGGTATTGTAAATTGACGGATACGGTTTAATCCCACGCCACCTACTATGCAAGTGAAAAATCATATTAAATAATGAGATTTTACTAAATACCACTTTGAAAATCTGAAGTGTATTCTATTGAAGCATCCTATACATGTGAATTAAATATTTGAAGTTTTTTCCGCACGGCACCATCTCCCGCCAAGAAATAACAAACTTACGAGAGTATAATTTGCCATGAAGACACTTGCCTTCCGGAACCGCCATTACACTGTAAACTCACAGAAAATAATTCGTGTCAGTGAATTACAGAACCGAAACATGTGTACAATTTTTTCATAACTTAATAAAAAAAAACATTTGTTGTCTCCAATTAACAAAAATTCTCAATTATCGACTCCATTAGATCTTCCCTTCCTCTATAATCCGTTGCTCTACTCGAGTGCACTGCTCTGGCCACAATTCCTACTGTCATCCGCCTCGGCACTTGGAACACCCACTACCCCCACAACACCAAAATCGCCCGCTTGGGTTCTGAACAGTCGAGACTACACTCTGACACCGGAAAAAGACGATAACTCTACGGCAGCCCCTACAAATACTATCCAAGACTCCATCGGCGAAGAGATGCCGCTTAATTTGTCGATCAAACGATCGTCGCCAACGGCGATAGTTAAGAAAAGGTCGGAACCGGAAGAGAGCAGCGATGAGCAGCACACTTCCAGAACACCGCCACCGTTACGTGCTAGCGATCTGAAAACAGTATCGGCGATCGAAGTCGACGACGAGCCACATGCGAAAAGGAGATCACAGGGCTCGATCATTTGGTCACCGGCGAGCATGTGCGAGAAGAACACAGCGGAGGAGGATGAGTTAGATGATTCAGTCTACGCTATGGACCCGATTGTGCGCAAATTCAAATACGAGCGTCGATCCAGTTATGCGCGCAATGGAGACGCAACAGCTTCGCTCCAATCGCCACTCTCTTCGACAGCAGCTACGACACCTACGATAGCACATACGGACATAATGAAGTCAGATTTGGATTTGGAGGCGGCACAACGGCAATTGTTCGCGCAACGAAATGCTTTCATGGCCGGTTTGGCTGGTAATAATTTTGAGATGTTGACACAACATTTGAAGGCAACAACGCACCGTGAATTGGAACTGTTGCGGCAAAAACGAGTCGATATCTTTGTGCAGAATAACAATGAAAATATGCTCAGTAAAAATATTGGTTTTGATTATGAAAATGCCAAAATGGAGGACGATAATGAGTTCTTACATCACCATAATCAACATCATCATCAATCGCAGCACCAGCAGCAGTTGCACCAGTATGCGCCTCAACAGCCACATCAACATCCGGACTCCACGGCTATGATTAGCGGCACAGATGTTCACTCGTATCGTGAATGCGAAGAGAAGCGCGGTACACGAAATTTTCAGGTAAGGATCTATAGTTAAAAGAACCAATATTCCGAATTGATGGCAGTGGTATCTAACAAATTTTAAGAAAGTATCCTAGACACGCATCAATCATGCACGTGAAATGTGAAATAAAAGAACCCGCCTTTAATCAGAGAATAACATAAGAAAAATTTATATTTTGGATAGGTACCAATTGTGGATTCGGGATCCCGGGATTCCGGACCTTTTTTGGTACCGAAAATTGCCAGAGACAATCCTAAATAATGTAAGAAATTACATTTCTATGATCTAAAATCGAAAAAAATCTTTAAAAAATCAACAGAAATGATAAATGATGATGGGGATTGTTAGTTTTATGTATTTTCCATCATATTCAAAAAATCACCAAAATAACAATTTTTAAAATTTTACCCCCTTTGGAAATATTGGAAAAAATTTAGAACAAAACCCAAATATAAGTCGTCATCGCTATGAGTGCCGTCGTTTTGTTCATAATAACAAGATATTTTTGTCGAAAATTTAATTAAAAATAATTCTTCCAGACTTCAATTTCTAATCCACTGAATTCTACACGTTTGGGGCATAAGTACATCATCGTATTTTACATTTTTTTGTGTAATAAAACAACTGTTGAAAATCGGTGGTCGGATTCCTTCAATTCTAAAGTTTTAATTTAGAGTTTGAATAAAAGTGCAACTCCGTTTTTTTTTTCGAAAACAACAAAGAAAAGTCCCAGAAGGCTCTTTCAATGGCAAAATTTTTTGCCACTGCAAAAATCATCCTTACGAAAATGCAACAATAAAAAAAAACAAAAACTAATACTAATTACGATCACAACAAAAATAATTGCCCTTTAAAATTTAGTACCTCCTCAAACTAATTGACCTATTCGGGGGAAAAACGAAATTGGAAAACACGCAAGATTCACACTCGGGTAAATTAAGTAAATTGAAAATAATCATAAAACTCAAGCACTGCAATGCCGCAGGCAGCAACAAAAACCAATCGATTCGATTCATAACACTTTACGTACTCAAATGGCACTACTATTCTAATAATTTAATAAAACGTTTTATCAACGCAAAAATCAACGTTATTTGTTATCCAGTACCCAGTTAGAAGGGAGGGTTTGCCATACCACCAGTAACCTTCACCGTCAGCTCGAAATCTCTTTTGTGTTCGTTTAATTGTTATATATCGTGTCATGGATATCGGCCGAAAAGCAGCCGAATAACCGAACCCTTTTATATAAATTAGTGACAAGTACGCGTTTTCATTCAGACTACGACTGCCAGTGTTAATTGGTCAATATTTTCCGTTTTTACATCTAATTGACCAATATTGGAGCTCCCCCGCAAACCCATTCGAACAAAGTAGAACAAACATTTCAATTACAGCCGATGCGAATCACGCAATTAGCTAATCAAATAAGTTGGCCACTGCACTGCAACTGTAACCGATTAGAGTAGATACTCACTACTATATCGATTTGAGTACCAATATCAGTGATTTCATAATCTGCTGAAAATTCTACACATTTCAGCATTACTAAATCTTTGAATTTTATTCTCACGGCCTCGTTTAATGGGTATTTACGATTGTTATTATTTGTAAACGAGCTCCGAGGAGCACACGACAGGTTCAACTGCCTTTTATGTTTACATCAAAATATGTCGTTTTTGTTGTGTCATATTCGTGCCTTCATAAAGTGAAACATGATATTATGCATGTTTGAAGGGTTTCTCCTGCTTCTTCAACCACTTCGATTTCGGAAGACCTTATGGTCCAAATATGTGCGACGTGTTTTTTACGACTTCAAAATTCATATACATTATCCGAAATTTCAAAAAATACCAGATAGGGTTGCCAGATTCTAAATATCGAAAAGTAGTACATTAAGTAAAAAAAAAAACAAGTAAAATTCGAAAAAATCAATTCACGGAAAATTTTTATCACTAAATTTTCTTCTGCAAAATATTTGTATTTTTTTTATAAATGAAAACATGCGACTAAATATTCTTTCAATTGCGGCATTTGAATGCACTATGGAAAAAACGAAGTTGCAAACTTTCTCAAAGTTCGGAAATCTACTACTGTTTAGAAACTCTTTCCATTTTTCTTCTTTTGGTACGATTTGAGAAAAATGTTTCAACGAAACAAACTCATCAAAAAGTAAATATATATCAATAATTTTAATAATAATTTTGTTAGTTGTTTTCTGAGTGAGTCAAGCTAAAAATGTTTTTAAAAATGGCCAAGCTGCACACAAAAAACAGTTTATCAAATTGATAAAATAAACGAAAACGTATATTGACAAACATTTTTTTAATTTAATTTTTTTTGTGTGTGAGTTTTGTCTACACAAAAAACGAAATATATTCAAAGAAAAAAAACTGTACAAAAACCAGTGCATTTTTGAAAAAAAAACAGTACTTTTGCGTACTGTTTAAAACAGTACGTGTGATACCCCTAACTGCGCAATGTGTTAGTACGTACACTAAAAGAATTAATGTGTTTGATGCGTAATTGCTGCAAATGTTGAATACTTTTCTAAGCACCTAAGACCGTCTGTCTTTGGATTTGATTTTAAAAAAATGTAAATAAAAGTTATTTTACTATTTCACCTCTTCACAAAATCAATCTATTAACACTTCTAAACTCTTCTCTGGCGAATAACTTGAACTTTCATCACAACTGACTCATTATGGCTCCAAAACCGTTGGTATTCCCCCATAATGAGCATCTTTAAAGCACTACATCCGTTTCCATTTTCTACAATCATTTGCATATACAATGACATTAACGCAATGGAACAATTGAAACTAATGAGCTGAACGTTTCCGAATATTGACACGAGCAAATGGCAATTCAAAAGTAATGAACCACATTACAAACATGAGAGTGTTAACATACAAAAAATAGAAGATCGGTCGGTCAACAGCGACGATTGCCAACGCGACTTGAAGAATTGCAAATAGAAAATCCCATACTGCTGTCTAGATGTCACAGTAACTAAATATGTGGTTAGGAACCATATTAACAGACACGTACGAATTGAAAAGGCAGTTTGTCGCACTTTTGACAATTGAAATGTTTATAAACATGTTGTCAGGCGTCGGCAAGCAGGGCAGCGCAAACTGTGCAAACAATTTTTTGATTTTCTAGTTACAGTACGTAGGTGACGAGTACCTATGTTCGAACTGCATTACAGTATTCCTTTCTTTTTTTGGAACAATTATTTTCCATTTGAACGAATTCAGAGCAAATCAACTGAATTCCATGAACGACAATTAGTTCAGCTGTGTTTAAACAAGATCAATTTGTTCTCATAAAAACGTACAGATAATTTGTTCAGTCTAGAGCTTCATGAGATTTGACTTGAATACTGTGGTATTTACGTAGTTGCTCTCAGCTCGCCTGTTTCAGTTTCGAAAAAAGAAAAGAGCCTATTTAAATTTTGAAAAAATTAATTTCATTTTTAAACCACATATTTTGCGTTATGGAATATTATTGATGACGCCCATTTATATTGTTTTGCCTCTATTTAGATTTGCCATTATATATAAACTCTGTTAAAATTTAATTCATGAACACAAGTTAATTTGTGCTCCATTCAAATATTTGCTACGAACGCACGAAATTAGTACGCAAAGTGTGATTTAGTTTGCTTAAAACGGATTTTGGATTTTCATTGGCCAACTAGTAACAAGTGGCCAGCTGTGTCAATGTGGGGATTTTCGTCATAAATCAAACAGTTCATTAATTTTGAATTATTTCTTATCACTGAGAGCAATGCCAGAAAAGTTCATGACGACTATTTAGCTTTAATACTTTTTTATATTCATTTGTAATTTTTTCGGTACAATTTCAGTGCAAGCAGTGCGGTAAATCCTTTAAGCGCTCGTCGACTCTTTCAACACATTTGCTCATCCATAGCGATACTAGGCCGTATCCTTGTCAATATTGTGGCAAGCGTTTCCACCAAAAATCGGATATGAAGAAACATACTTACATACACACAGGTAAGTTCAAAGTGGGATTCTGTACAGAAAATATATTTTGCCGAATAGATAGAAAGGCATTTAGATCGATTTTAATATCGAAGAGAAATCAAGAAATCATCTGGTCAGATCTGAGTTATACCTGATCCTGCCGGGACCTTTATTTGAAATGTTTCATTTCCTGAATGTGAAAGGGTAATGCTGTTGAAAAATTATACATTAAATTTATTCAAATTGAATTGAATTACAGCGCATATATGTATGAAGCCAGCGCAGTTTCGTATGGGAGATTTTTAATTTGATGAAAAAATGATATTCCCAAAGTTTAATACCAATCGGATAACTCTAGACCACCGCGCAACTGCGTACAATATTAGAATAAAAAAGAGTTAAAAAAAAGTTTTTTAAAATATAACATTAAAAACAAACTAAAAAGCTGAAAATAAATTTCTGAAATTTCGTTTTAAAATTAAGGGTTTTTTTCGACTTCAACATCTGCGGTGATATTAGGAACAATGCAGCTGAAAACCTTTTATTTTAAATCGAAATTGCGGAACAAAATTTATTTTTCCCCCTTTTTTACTCTTTTTCCCGAATTCTTTAAAAATACGAAAGTTATAACTTTTAATAGGTTCCATCCCCTTCCCCTTTGAAATTTCTGAATTCATTCTAGTCTAGCGTAATGAACTGACATCCTATCTTAAACAGTCGTGAACAATTTTATCATTGGAACCCCTTTGAGTCTTACGTTAGCAAACGCTTAACCATTTCATTTGATTTGTTAATGGAAGAGGGTCAAGCGAAGGATTGCTTCGGTTAGCTAATTTAGCATCTCAATTACCAAAAACGAAAATCAACAACAGCATCTGCTTCGTCAGTGGATCTCTATTTCTATACAAAAATCAAATTTTTGTTTATTGCAACTGTACCTGAAAAATCGTTAAATCATAGCGACCTCTAAATATTGCCCGATTGGGCTCAAATTTTAAATAGACAGTAATTACCATAATTGGACTAAGGGCAGACTTGTGGAGCACATAATTTTAATACTTTAAAAAAATTAAGCACCCTAATATATATATATATATATAGCTTATGTGGATATATATATATATATATATATATATATATATATATAAATAAATAATCCACGCAAAGCATCTTAATATAAGGGTTATAAAAAAATAATCGAGGCCAAGAGAAAAATGTAAATGTAATCTTAACAGCCCTGGTTGAAAGTAGCAACAAAAACTATGTCGCAACCTGTAAAATAAAATATTTAATGGCGATTCAATCAAATTAAGGAGGGTTGAAGGAGTTGCATGGTTAAAAAAAGTGTGGAAGTGAAATTTTTTTAATTGCGGAAACGCCATTTGAATCCCGTCCGTACCCATTTCAAATTTGAAGGGCTCGGGGAAATAAGGTGGTATCGCTAAATTTTTTGAAATCGAGTCAAATATGTACTACTTACTTCCATGATGTCCTTTACCTTTTACCAAAATCTGGAGTTCCTATCTTCAATATCCGCCAAGAAAATGGTACTGTTTTTAATATTCCAAAAATTTTAATCTTATTTTCTGCGGCAACAAGGTGCTATCCCACAAAAAGCAAAACGTAGTAAAACAACTCCAATTTGATTGCACAAATTCCAAAAATCGTTACTGTACTAATATTAATTTGTAGAGCCCCTGTGGTAAAAAATTTCATCAAGAAATCGGAGTATTTACCAATAATAAAGGAATGTGGAATATTTCCGAAAACTGCCCCAGTTTATTTGGAAAAAATCCCGAAAATTATTTATTGTTCTCAGATTAATATGTAGAACCTCTCAAGAAAAAATTCTATAAATCAAGTTATGATTTCTGGATGAAATTTTTGGCCAGAGAGGTTCTACATATTAATCTGAGAGCAATTAACAATTTTAGCGATTTTTTTGCAACCAAATGGGGGCAGTTTGGCCACTTTACTCTTCCTGAAAACAATAAATTCAAAATTTCCCTTCATTTGAAAATATAAGAACATAAGTACAATTCAATGCATTGAACAAAAAGAGTTTTTTTTCTCTCCAGCAAAAATAGTGCTTCTTAATCAATTCTGAATATGTACCGCAAAAAATAACATGCATCGCCATATAACAATGTGGCGTTAAAAATGGGGTGTCACGTGACCACTATTTCAACACTATTAAATCACTTTTGTGCGCACCTTTATCTGATTTAATTTTACTAATTGCATGATTTTGTAGAAAAATGGTAAAACGGGGGGAAAACCAACAGTACAGCAATTAATAACTTTAATTGACATCGACTGATATATTTCATAAGTGCATTTATTGATTTTTAATGTATATTAAAATTTTTTTCAGGTGAAAAACCACACAAATGCACAGTATGCCTGAAGGCTTTTAGCCAAAGCTCCAACCTGATAACGCACATGCGCAAACATACCGGGTACAAACCCTTTGGCTGTGGGCTATGTGATCAGTCGTTTCAACGCAAGGTGGATCTGCGTCGTCACCGTGAAAGCCGTCACGAAGAGAACCTAACACTGGTGAAGATGGAAGTCAGCAGCAGTTGCTGATATCGATTTCGTAAATATAGGAGAGAGACTTACATCAATTTTGTTTTATAAAAGAAAAAAAGCTGAAATGCTATTTTAGGCTTTGATACGGGCGAAGTATCTATTATGAAGTTTGTATTTATTGAAATTTTTAGAATAATATTAAAAACAAAAATAGTTATATACTTATATACCAGTTGGTCTGAAAATACTAAGTCGCTGAAGCCAAAGTTATTAGACCCCAATTTAAATTTTTTAAAGACAAATGAAAAATGTTTCTTGTAGATCTGTAGTTCTAAGGATAGGTTTAGGTTAGCTCGCAAAACTATTCAAAATAAAAAAATCGCTGTAAATAAAAATATTTGGAAGACTCGTATTTTTAATCCAATCTTCTTAATTCTATTTTATTTAATCTTTTTTTGCATTTAATTACCTTTAGTGAACTATTTTTTTAATCAAGCGCACAACTTTTATTTTTATAAGCAAAACCAATCGGCCTACTTACTTAAAAGAACAGCTAAATGAACCAAAGAATATTTTTTTAATCAATATCGAAATATTGTCCATATTTGACACTTGCTACTTTTCAGTAATTTTTCTTTTTTCTTTTAGATATATGTACTTATGTATGTACTTCAACAAATTATAAAGTATAAATTGAATATTTCGCGTACAATTTAGTATTTCGTTTGAGTTATTTGATTATAATTAAGAATATTAGCTATATTTAATGTTTATTTATATAAGTTAATATGAAAATAAAGATCTTGAAAACGAAAGAAAATGTCTCTATTCATTGCAATATTGTGTACCATGTTCCAGATCATTTTGTCATATTTGAAAAATCATCCAATTAGGAAAGAAAAATTACCTTTTTTCCACCAACATATTTTATACCCTCCACATAAACCATTTTTTTAAAGGAATAGGTTAAAAAATTTGTATTGATAATAAAGGATATAATTTTGAAAGGATATTTTTGTAATCTTTTCATCCAAAACAAAATTGTTAATTGCCTTAACTATTTTTTTTTTTAAATTCTTCCGGTAAAGGTATATTGAGCGAAACTAGGGACGTACTCGGGTGGGGGCGGGGTGGTTACTTCCTTTGTTGGTTGGATCGTTTTTAACCAACCTTTTTCTTCTGTGCAGTGAATGATGGGAGACTAAAGAAAACATAAATACAAAAGTAAAAACAATTCCGTAAAATTTCCTTTCCTCATTTCGCAGATCTCGATATGGTGTGCGTATTAAATTTCCGGTTCCGGACATTTTTTGATCCCGAAAAATTTCTGGATTTCCATAAGAGATTACAATCTTCAAGTTTTTTTTCGAGTTTGAACAAAAATGTAATTTTTTATTATACATAAATCATCTAAATAAGCCGTAAAAACATTGGATTTCAAAAAATTTACTTCTGAATGGTTTAACACCCATTGTAGATTCCAATTACAAAAATCATTCAACATTTTCTGCCACACCGTTTGGAGATATCGATAGGCTTTAAACAAGATGGAACAGTAAAAAATTAAATGGAGTTGTTATATTTTGGCTGAATTCCGGGATGTGGCGAATCTTTGATGGGCGACTACGCTTGGTTCCTCTTCAGATAAGCAAATTCAAGCGTAAACAAAAAGCCCGGTGAAACCCAACATTTAAATCTCTGAATTATTAAAAAAAAATTTTGAAATTTAACATAACTAAAGAGATATTCACTGTCGTTCTACAATCCAAAAAGATATGTATTTGAATAACATATTTCAATTCAATTTGTGCCTCTAAGAGGCAAAAATAACTTTTATGAATGGGCTAATTTCACCTTCTATTTCAAT
The DNA here is from genome assembly GCA_951394025.1 of Heteromyza rotundicornis. NCBI lineage: Eukaryota > Metazoa > Arthropoda > Insecta > Diptera > Heleomyzidae > Heteromyza > Heteromyza rotundicornis. The sequence continues at coordinate 61,229,650 of OX596010.1, read as the reverse complement.
CCGCGAACAGTTTTTGGTTTTTCGGGGTTTCCCACTTTAAATGAATCACCTTATTGTTACTATAATATCAACCATCTAAAATTTGCAAAAGCTAAACCATAATTTTGCAATATTTTGTACCAAAGCACCGAAATTGTAAGTGTAATTTCAATATTTTCAGCTCAAAATTATGATCGAAAAAACATAGTTCTAAAGATATAAATAAAAATAGTTTGACAAAGCTAAGCTAATGCCTTTTCTTTACTATTTTAGAAAAAACATCAAAATCAATGTAAACCGATCGGCTGTCTCCTGAACAATTTGTACTTTGTTGGATACGATGTTTTGCCTGTATGGTATCGATATATATTTCAGATTAGACACATCTAAATTGTGCCTGTGATAGACCGGTGTGAATTTCTTATTTCCAATTTCCAGGTTGTAGGTTCAAGACTAGCTTGCGGCAATGAAGTTTTTTATTTATAAAAACATTTAAATACGCGCGTATTTGGAGTTATCACCACCGCCAAAGCATTCAACCAACAACAAACCCTCCAGCGTATGCAAAGGCGCATACGCTGCATGGGTTTCAAATGACATCGCGGGACCATTGCCCCACGCATCGTGGGATATGCTGACCGCTGCATTTATCAAACTTGATGACTATTACAATTGTTAGATTATAAGTACCCCCAATTGGGGAATATTAGTCAGTTATAATTTAGACACCGAAGAATAAACGTAAGACAGAAACCGAAATAAACGTCTTTCACTGAGCCAAGTGTTCGGCCCGAATATATATTTTTGGGGCGAACTGGCAGGAAAGACTTAACTGCCCGAGCAGGGACCGGTTCTGTTAGTGGAGATAATCTGTGCCTTAGTAGGTTGCCCACAATGTGGACAACTAAAAACGACAACACTTCCATGACGGCTCCAGGCTGGAGTCCAAGAGCTGCGATTCACCACCCGCAAGGAGACCCTCCAGTTTCTTGGCTTCAGTGCAAAAAAATTTGTTGTTCGTGCTGCTCAGGCCGCCGTGTGCCTGAAGTGAAAAAGTGTGTGTGATTGCAAAAAAAGTAGTTTCTAGCTTTAAAAAAACAGAAAGAAAAAGTGAGAAGTTGAGGTAAGTGAATTCTATCCTATTGACCAAAGTTGAGTGGGAAAAAATGGACGACATGAAAAATTCTCTGACGGGCCTAACAGGTGCCGTGAATGCCCTTCTAGAACAGGTTAAGGGATTAGATTGTCGTCTTCGTAGTATCGAGGAACGACAAGGGGTAGAATCCTCCAGGGTAAACAAAGGATTAAGGGAACTCCGAAAACAGCGAAACAGGGTAGACACAGTTATTTCAAGTCAGTAGGAGCTGCACGCCCCTAGGACCGAACAGGACCTAAGGGACATTAGCAGGCTTCTCGACTGTGTGAAGGAGCTACAGGTTTTTGACGTAAACCCGACGCATTATGTATCTTGGATATATAGCGTAGAGACTACGCTTAGGGATTTCGAAATAGTGAAAGAGAAGCCTTTGTATTCTTTGTATTCAATTCTCCAACATATCCGACAGAAAATTAGGGGATCAGCAGACACAGCGTTAGTGTCATACAATGTCTTTGACGACAATTGGGATAATAGCAAGAGAATTTTATCCCTCCACTACGCTGACAAAAGAGACATTCAAACGTTGGAGCACCAACTTAACCAGTTGGCTCAGAGGGGTCAAGGCTAGATGAGTTCTATGCCAAAGTGAACCATAAATTTTCGCTAATCATAAACAAAATCAAAACGGAAACCCACTCAGTGGAAACCGTTATTGCACTAGTGGAAACATACCGAAATAGAGCACTTTTTCATTCGCGGCCTTAATGGCGACCTAGTTATTCAAAAGCCGAAAACATTACCAGAAGCATATTCAGCATGCTTAGAAATACAGAAGGGTGGTAACGACCGCAAACGCAGCCATTCCATGGGCCATTCCCAGCGCAAACAGCACCGGTCTTCAATTTGCAATCCTCCTTGGGTGCCCAACAAGCCCACAATTTGCAGGATCCTTCGGAGGAGTTTCACCAAACCCCCTGGGACGAATCGGAGGAAGTGTATAATGAAGTAGCCGAGGATAACTTGGATGAGGCAAATTTTTCGATGAACGACTTTCCAGCGTTCCATATGTATATAGAACGAGGATTACAAGCAGGAAAAAAATTGACACTGGGGCTAATAGGAACTTTCTTAATCCGACTTACACACGCTGCAGTATAAAACTTCCAACACCTTTCTCAGTAAATTCAGCTGCTGGAAGCCTGCCTTGTAATCAAGTTTCTGCGTAAATTTTTCCAAAAGTACGGCAATGACACGGACGTAACGCTTTATATCCTACAAGGACTAGTCTCTTTCGATGGAATTATAGGCGACGCCACTTTGAAAGAAGTTTAAGCTATAATTGACAGAAAAAATCATACACTAAAAATTAGCCCCGAAATTAAAATTCCACTCAAGGGCAAATTATCATCGGAATTTAACGCTATAAACTCACATTAAAATACAAATCATTATTCGGTCCCATAAACGGGAACGAGTTAGCAAAAACATCAGTAGGGCAGAAATACGTACAACCACAAACGATCCCATTTACACTAAAATGTACCCATACCCCGCTTGCATGAGAACTGAAGTAGATAGACAGGTAAATGAAATATTGAAAGATAATATTATTCGTCCATCCAAAAGCCCCTACAATTCTCCAATCTGGATTGTGCCTAAGAAACCAAAGCCGTCTGGAGAAAAACAATACAGAATGGTGATCGATTTCAAACGGTTGAATTCAGTCACCACTCCCGACGCATACCCTATACCTGACATTTCATCCACTCTTGCCAGTCTTGGTAAAGCCAAATACTTTACCACAATTGATTTGACATCTGGATTCCATCAGGTACCCATGAAACATTCGGACATATCTAAAACAGCATTTTCTACAATGAATGGTAAATTTGAATTTTTGAGACTCCCTTTTGGACTAAAAAATGCCCCTGCAATCTTCCAAAGAATGATAGATGATGTTCTAAAAGAATACATAGGAAAAATATGCTACGTTTATATTGACGACATTATAGTTTTTGGTACAAGTGAAGACGATCACCTGAAAAACATTGACTCGGTCTTCTCCTGCCTTGCTGAAGCAAATCTAAAAGTCAATATTGAAAAAACCCATTTTATGCAAATAGAGGTTGAGTTTTTGGGTTTCGTCGTCTGTTACGAAGGCATCAAGCCGGATGTAAAAAAGTTTCGGATATTCAGGAAATTTTGCCGACCACAAACCTCAAGGATCTGAAAAGTTTTTTAGGAATGGCTTCATACTATAGAAGATTTATAAAAGATTACGCCAACATTGCTAAGCCTTTTACAAATATCACTAGAGGCTAGAGCCCGACCGATAAGCATTTTCAGGCCGAAGCCGAAGCCGATGCCGAAGGTCAATTGGCAGCCTATTACTTCGGCCGACGCCGAAGGCCTATACCGAAGCCGAAGCCGAAGCCGATACTTAAATAAAAACCCTTTAAAAACTTGTTTTTTCGTGTATTTTCATTCGAATTCGAGTATATAAATACACATTTAGTTGTTTAAGGAACTAAAAATGTATTTAAACAAATAATAAAAGTAACCAAAAGAATTCACAAACAAATCCTAGGTCAAAACTAACAATAGCCTCAAATTATCCCATATATCCCGTGTAAGAACAATTGGATTTTTCTAAAATCACTTTTAAAAATTTGGAGTAAAGCTTAAAATAATGGGAATTTAGAAGAAATGGTAGAGAATTCTTCACAGAATAAATCCATCTAAGTAGCTGTTTTTTCAGGACTCCCCAAATCCGTCAGGTGATGGGCAAAGGATGTTCTAGTTGATGGTAAAAACCACCTGTGAAGCTTTGAACTTTAAATGTAAAATTTTACCAAAAACGGTCCCGGATTTCAGCACCTTTTCATATATGTTGGCGCAGCAATTTGGGCTACATTTCTAAAAGGTAGAATCCTTCCGTGAGCCTCCTACCCCTATATTTGAAATTTCATACAGTTTACCAGGACTCCTTTTAACATAGACATCAGGGCAAGTAGTAGCTTCTAAATCTATATTTAAAATTCAGTAATCCACCCAGAAAATGTCCAAGGATGTGCTTTGTGGCAGTTTTAACCTCGTGCCACGCAATTTGAGGCGAGATTCACTCAATATTCGATGATTACTAATTTAAATTTTAATCATATTTTTTGTTTTGTGGGCCTCTTATGTCCCATTGGAAATTCCATCAATTACACAATTTTACATTCAAGTCTCAAGAAAATCAGTAAGACCGTTTAGATGTGATGTGGACTAGAAAATCGTATCGTAAAAAATTAGTTTTGGTTTTCGGTGTCGCAAAAATAAGGAAAAAAATTTAAAAGCTTCGGCCAAAACTTCGGCCATTTTTCGGAAAAACCGATGCCGAAGCCGAATGTGAATTTTTGGCCGATAACGGCCGAAGCCGATGCCGAAGCCGATTAATCGGTCGGGCTCTACTAGAGGCGACAATGCTCAAATTAAAGCAAATCAATCCAGGCGAGTGCCGGTAGAATTGAACGAGGATGCGTTAAAAGCACTTAAGGACCTAAAAACATTGCTTACATCGTCCGAAGTTCTAGCTTTCCCTGATTTTGAAAAGCCGTTCAATCTTACTACCGAAGCATCGACTTTTGCGATTGGCGCAGTTTTGTCCCAAGGCGAAATAGGCAAAGACAAGCCCATCGCATATGTTTCACGATCTCTTAACGAAACCGAAGAAAACTATGCGACAAATGAGAAATAAATGCTTGCCATCATTTGGTCCCTTGATAGCCTTCGAAATCATCTGTATGGTTGTAAAAAAGTACGCATTTTTACGGACCATCAACCATTAACCTTTTCTTTAGGTAATACTAATTTTAACGCAAAATTTAAAAGATGGAAGGCGAGAATAGAAGAAAACAATCACGATTTACAAACCAGGTAAATCAAACTTTGTGGCCGACGCTATTTCCAGATTAGAAACTGGCTTGCACCATTTGACCATTTGAAATTTATAGATGCCTAAGAAAGGAGTATCCAAACCTTAATACTAAGGAACTGGAGTACATTTCTGTGGATAGGTATAATAACACGGTGCACTCGGTGACAAAAAAGAAACCAAGCTACATTTTTTTTAATAGGAAAGAATAAATTATCAAAATTTAATTAATTTTCGGGAAAAAATTGATACGGATTTGAGGGGCCTTATTCAAAAAAATTTGAGCCTCCAAAATACCAGGAGAAACCGTTACCGCTCTGCACCAAAGGCCTACAAAAAAGGAAAAATAATTTTGGTCGCAAACAAGGGTCACAATCACAACGGTCAGTGGTCGTAGAATTCACAAAACTAACATTAAGAATTTAAGCTCTCATAGGGCACAAAACTAAAAAATTAATTAACTAACATTTAACTATAAATAAAAAAAAGAGTAAAAAACAAGTTTTTTAAAATATAACCCTTTAACCGACTAAAAAGCAGAAAATAAATTTCCTTTAAATTAATTTCCGCAATTTCGATTTAAAATTAAGGGTTTTTGGCGACTTCAAAATTTGCAGTGATATTAGGAACAAAGTAGCCAAAAACCCTTTATTTTAAATCGAAATTGCGGAAATTAATTTAAAGGAAATTTATTTTCTGCTTTTTAGTCGGTTAAAGGGTTATATTTTAAAAAACTTGTTTTTTACTCTTTTTTTATTTTCCCCCTTTTTTAAAAAAAATTTTTTTTTTCGGTATATTTCTTTCAAATTTCAGCCCTGTAGTTTAAAAAATACGAAAGTTAGAACTTTAAATTGGCTCCATTCCGCTCGCCTTTGCCCCCACACCCCCCTTTCCAAAGGGTATAAAAAATCATTTTGTCAATAAGAACCAACCTACCAAATTTCATCATTGTAGCTTGAAGGAATCGGAAGTTATGCCATGTTAAAAAAGGTTTGAGTCCCCCCACGGCCCCCTACGCCTCTGATGGACCCCAAAATTTAATAGAATGCATTGTCAACGGAGTTCTATCAGTGTTCCAAATTTCAGCTCTCTAGCTTATGTGGAAGTGTATGAAAAAGCTCGCCGCAGATTTGAGGATATATATATACATATATATATATATATATATATATATATATATATATATATAGTCCGCCCAAAGCAAGTTAATATAAGGGTTATAAAAAAAAGGAAAAAAATTGCTCACACACACACTTGCCACAATTTATTAGCTCTTAAGGAAACAGGTTTAAAATTATATCGTAAGGAAAAAACGGAAGTATACCGTGTATTTAATTTAAGTAAAAGTTAGGACCAAGAGCCAACTTCGTTCCACTTATCATCACGTAATTTAACCTTTTATTAATTAAAAACTTGGGCTTCAATGGCCAAATTTATTAAATACTTATTTAAAAAAAAAAAAAAAACACAAAAAAAAGATAGTAAACTAATTTTTGGCGGACAGCCATTTTGGAAATTAAGGGCAATACGGCTCATAGTATAAGGAATTTGCAAATATGTATTTACATATGTATGGTACGAGCATTCAAACTATTAAAATATCGAGCTCCAATGGTTACGGTTCAGGATGGCTACTGATGGATCACCAACTGTAACTTTAAATTAATCCACATGGTAAGCTTTGACCAATATTATGAAGCAATCTCGCAGGTGGTAGCAACACGTGATGCCAATCCAGAAGACAAGCACGGCGATACGATCTTCGATTTGTACGTTACACAAGAACGAGACCGTCTCAACGAATTACGACCTACCAAAGTACGCTAGAGTCGTTCAATCGATTGGATAGGTTCAGCTTGGAAGTGGATCGCGGATAATCCGGATTCAGAAGACTGGTATAATATACTCCAGAGTCAGCAGACCATTATCGACAATAACAATGACCAATAAAAAATCAACCAACAAATCTTTGGCCTGGCTCATGACGTGGTTCAAAAAATGAATTTAGCTATCAATCAATCTAATTCTATTCTTACAAATGCAGATATATACAAAGCTCGTCGTGACTTTCTTGACTGACTTCTATTGCTGAAGAATGAAGTAGCTGAAATCATCCGCGTATGTCAAATGGCGAAAAAAGGTATCGTTAATAGCAACATACTCGACAAGGAAGAAAGCAATCGCATAATCACCGAGATTGAAACGCTGCCCTATCAAAACGTCATCGAAGCTATTGAATACGCACAGCCTTGAATATATACTAACGGCTCATTCCTACTCTATATACTATCAATGCCAAAGGTAAAGAAGGAGGAGTACCACTTGGTATTCACCAGAGCATCAATCCAAGACGGACTCCAAGTAGACTTGCCATATAAGAAGATGCTGCTAAACCAGAAGGAGACGTTTGGACTTATTGGAAGCTGCCTAAAAATTTCAAACCTAACTATATGTGAGACAGATGCCGTCGAACAACTTTTGGAAGAAGAGTGCGTACCAAGGCTACTTAAAGGCGGCAACGCTGATTGCCACCACCTGGCGAAATCCTGGCGAAATCATCACAAGTGGAAATAGCTCAACCCACCTGAACGGAACCTATATCCTGCAACTGGACAACGAGATGGTAAAGTTGGGCAACCGTACATTTTTCAGCCAAGCGACCACTACTTTTCAAGCGCTTCCTGCCGTCGTGACAAATGTAACCAGCAAAGGGCTACGGATCAACATAGACAGCATTCACGAACTGAGCTTAAAAAACATAAGGTACATTAATGCGTTAAAACTCAAAACAACCTGCTTCCTAATTCTAGAAGCTATGGCCATAATTAGCGTTATACTGACCACCTGGTGGATTTGGCGAATGCTAACCAAGAAAACCGACATCTCATCCATAAGAACCATCATCTCGAACGAGGAGAGTAAAATACAAGCTACATTGAATCTGCGGGACGCCGATCTTTACAGGGAGAGGAGTTATCACCACCGCCAAAGCATTCAACCAACAACAAACCCTCCAGGCCGGATGCGCGTGCACTGCAAAGGTGCATACGCTGCATGGGTTTCATATGACATCGTGGGGCCATTGCCCCACGCATCGTGGGATATGCTGACCGCTACATTTATCAAACTTGATGACTATTACAATTGTTAGATTATAAGTACCCCCAATTGGGGAATATTAGTCAGTTCTAATTACGACACCGAAGAATAAACGTAAGACAGAAACCGAAATAAACGCCTTTCACTGGGCCAAGTGTTCGGCCCGAATATATATTTTTGGGCCGAACTGGCAGGAAAGACTTAACTTTGGTTTCTATATTAGAAACTAAATTATTGTTTTTAATAACATCAATTTTTTTTCAAAAAATCCTTTAATAATGTATATTTTTGTGATTAAATCCGGATAGCTCTATTCAACAAATGTCAATAGCGAATGGAAAATGAAAACAAATGAACTGTCAAAAAACACAGCAAACGTAAATTTTACTGAGATTGCTCTAACCTCTAAATTTTTGAATCATGGTTAAATACATATGTATATTAGACTAGCAATGGCTTTTTTAAGTTTCGAATTTTGTTGCTCCCAACCCCTAGTACTAGGACATGAAAGTTCGTGTTTTAGCACCAAAATCGACAATTTGAAATCTTTATTATAGCTACGTCTATAACTCAGTCTAATGTATATGTTGTGGTCATTCCAATGGGAAGCGTTTTTTTTTTTAAAGTTTTGCAAAATCATTTACACAATCTTCTAATTTTATTGAATTTAATAATTCAGACGCTGTTGTCATTAATATTAAATGACATATACGATCATCACCCATTGTGGGCCTTCTTCAAAATTTTTTATTCTCTTCAAAACAGAAAAGTAACGCTCATTTAATGTCGTTTTAATTGGCAAAGTTACAACAATTTTAAATATTGGGTATTTCTCAATACCGCATTAATCGCCTTGTTTGTTATACTCCAAAAGCGTATTAGTGGCTGCGTGTCATACGAAAATGGGTCATAAAATCTTTAATATAAGGAGTTACAAAATTTTTTTTTTTATTTTCTTGGATGATTTTTACGCATTAATATAGGGAAATCTTGTTTTCGAGCGAGCCTGAGAACACCATTAAAATTGCCGTCCATTTTTAAAATTCATTAAAACTTTGCCAAAAAACTTCTTAATTTTCAAAAACCAAATATAGGGGGTAAAAATATACTCATACCTCAACCGAATGGATTTGCTAAAGTCCTTTTAATTTTACATACTCCAAAAAGCAGACATATTGCTATTTTTAGGTTTATGTTTCATTTGCCCTTAACTTCTAAACTAAGAGCGACTCATATTTTTTTTTATTCTTATTTTCTCATACAACTGAACAAGTACGAAAAAAAAGTGAAGAATTCGCTTAAGTGAAGAATTCGCATAGCTGAAACAAAATATCTGACAAATTCGTGTTTCAGTTAAGCGGGTTCGACTGTATGCATATATGACCCGATCAGAATAAAAAGGCGATGAAATATAAAATGCAGTAAATTTCATCGAAGAAACAACCCACGGAAAGTACTGCTTATTATATTTCATAGTTTTTTTTATTCTGAACGTGTCCAGTGTTACCATATTTACAGATATGTCTTTCTTTACAGTTTTTTTGAGCTCTGTCAGATTTTAAGATTTTCTCCCTTAAACTATAGATTTTTATAAAATAAACAGATTTTACAGATTTTTACAAAATAAATTCAATATACTCTGATTTTTCTTCAAATGTTTTTTTATCTCAATAAAAAATGCATTTTGGAGTAAATGAATTTCTTAACACATAACTGCAAGAAAAGTTAAATTTTTGCAATTGACATGTACATTTTTTTTCTGTCGTTCTGAAATTGATTAAGAAAACAAATCCTTTTTCTTCTGAAACAAAAAAGGAAATGTACAAGATTGGCGGTTTGAAAACTAAAAAATTCTCAATTGCTGTCAAAATGCTCCTATAAATTTAGGAGCATTTTTATAACAAAAATTACTTTTGCAAAGTGGTTGGTTTTTTAATAGCGCAAATTTTTGCATCCAGGAAAAAAGGAAGAAAGTAGTTAAATATGATTTTCTCGCTAATGATCCTGGTACTCATTTGAATGGTGGTAACACTGAATGTGTCATATGTGCTTAGACTATTGAAGTCACTGAAGGAGCAGGTTACCATTTTGAAGTTAGGCCACTTACACTATGCAACAATTTTAGAAACGTTGTAAAGGGACAAGACCGGACTTTGATGGAATGAAAGTGCATAAAACCATTCGAAGGTTTTTAAAAGTAATCTGCAGACGTTTGTAATCAATTAAAGCTTTTTTCAAAAGAGTACCAAATTGTAAAGTAGGTAAATCTAACCAAAAAGACGAATAAAACTGCAGCAACCCAAAAAAGTGTTAAAATGAACCAACTCAAATTTGTAGCGTACCATTTTCAACTAATTTTTTCCCAACATGTGCTGATGAACATCGTATTAAAAATTATTTTAGTGATTATTTTTAAAGAGGGCGACATACATAACATACATAACTTGTACAAATAAATGTCCAATTTCAAAGTTTCTTTTATCAAATTAAAGTCATCGAATTTTCTATTAACTAACTATTCATACAACAGTTCCCAACCAGATTTTCGTGTAGGTCGATCTCAAAAAATGTGTTTTTTCCCACCATTTTATAAATTAACCCTTTTTTAATAAAATAAACATCATGAACATTAAATTCTATAAGTGGATGCATTAATCGGACTTTTTTTTAAACGGAGAAATCAAAAATTTACTGGTATAGTTTAAAACACAATCTTATGACATTCAATTTACACGAAAAACAATTTGTATAACTTTGATTTTTCTTCGGACCAAAAGGTCTACCCTACACCCTCTCCCCTCCTAAATAGGCCCTTTATTGCCCCATCTCTAATGGCCTTCTTTTTGGTCCAAGTTCCCTTCCACTTCAACTACAAAATTCGTACGTTTTCCATAATAAGTAAGTCCTACTTATTAATTTTTCAATGAACACTGAACTCGAATTATTAAATATTTCTAATTTGTATCTTGTTCGTAAAAAAAATTTCAGTGAATACATAAAGCTCGATTGTAATTGTGATCGATTGCCGAAAATACGAAATAACTCAATACCATCACGTGCGGCGTCAGTAATTCCGATAACGCTATTAAACGCACACCGCCGCCTTTGTCGGCGCAAGTTTCGGGCCATTGAGTCGAAGAAGTCCTTGAAGAGCATGTACAGCTTAACAGGGTTCGGTCACAACTGAAGTGTATTTTTCGATGATTTTTTGTTGCTTTTGTTAATTTTGTTCAATTTGTTGCATTCCATGCTATAAGGAAAGCTCAATCCGTTTCGTTCCGCACATGATCGAAACGAAGGCGACAGTTTTGCCATTTTCGCAGCGATTTGAGCGCTCGAAACTGTCTGGACCGATATGTGGCTTTTAATCATTTCTTTGACTGCGCGAGATTTAAAAATTTTGTGCAATTTGGCCGCTTGCACAAAGTGATTGCTTCCGATTTCCTCCCTCTCCGCCTCGGATATGCAATTGTTATTTACCAGCCAGCTATCCTCTTCGCAGTATCGACATATGCCGATAATTGTTATCGAAATGTTAGTGTACTGTGTGATTTGTAAACTGCTCCAAAATGAGGATTTCGGCGATCGCGTTTTTGCTTATTGTAGGTTTTCTTTGTGGGGTTGTAACGCGGCATTTAACAAAGCGCATTTTTTCCGTTTAAAAGGCTGCCATCAAAGGGTCGCCGCTTTTCGGGTGGGAGAGAGCAGCGTAAAACCCAAAGTGACATCCGAATTTTTTCTTAAACAGTGAACATTTTTGAAGTGCAAATTACGGGCATATTTTAATCAAATCAAGTTGTATTAATTACAATTGCGAGTAAAAGTTCATACTTAATATTTTGCATTGACATATCAATTATTTCACACTCAAAGAACTAATATGTTTCGAGCAAGTTTGCTTCAAATATACTACACTGAGGGAAAAAATAGTGAAATCAAATGAACAAGTATTTAAATCAAATAAAAACGTATTTGATAGTGCTCCTAACCTGTTTTTATTTAAATCAAATAAATGTCTGTGTGGAAAATACGATTACTTTCGGCCTCGCGAGGCTATGGAGTGCCGTTTAGGCCACTGGTCTAAACGTTTGCATATTACTCAGCAAGCGTTAATTCTAACAGTCTTATAAATTTAAGTTTTTAAATCTAAAAATAGAAACTTCAATTGTATATTGCTTAGCAAGCGTTGGTTTTTTTCTTCTAAAAATGTTAATTGAAGAAGTTCATACAAATAGAAACTAAAACAAAGTTTTGTTTATTTTCTGCTTCATATATATTTCAGATTAGACACAGAAAAATTGTCCCTGTGATAGACCGGTGTGAATTTCTTATTTCCAATTTCCAGGTCGTAGGTTCAAGACTAGCTGGCGACAATGAAGTTTTTTTATTTATAAAAACATTTAAATACGTGGTTTCTATATTAGAAACTAAATTATTATTTTTAATAACACCAATTTTTTTTTCAAAAAAACCTTTATTAAGCTATTTTTTTATGATCAAATCCGGATATCTCTACCAACAGTACTTATTAGGCATGTCAATAAGTACTGTTGGTAGCGCTTCTTTGTTAGTCCCGAAAATCCCTGGATTCGCACTGACTAATCCCGGGATTTTCGGGACAAGTTTTATGAGCAATTTTTTCCAAAATATGCCTTTTACATTGTTTAGAAAAAATTTATAAATTCAGGAGCTTTTTCTATCATGAATAATTTCTTTCTGAATGGTTTAGTTTTAGCAAGGACCATAGTTTTTCATCCAAAAAATGTTGATAAGCATTCAGGAAAAAACTTCGAAAAGTCGGATATTTTTGGAAATTTAATGTGTTTTATTTGATTTTATTGGTTTGGAAAAATTATTTATTTTGTTTTAAAGAAAAAAATTAAATAAAATTGGCGAAAAGTTTATTGATATACTCGTACATAAACTATATGAGTTATACATATAAAAATATGCAATACGCATTGCAGGACTTTTACCAATGCGTGAAGGCAATTTAGGCATATTTTCATTACGTCAACAAATTTAAGCAAAAAATAGTTCCAAACTGTTTGCAAATTAGTAGACTATAAAGCACTCAAATCCATTTTGTTTAAATGGAAATCGGATCAAAAAATACATCGAACATCGTTCGGGACATGAAATACAAATTCCAATTGCGTATATTAAAATGTTCGACAAAATGTTCAGGTCAAGAGTTGTTCGAGAAATGTGGATCAAACGACACATTTTTAAAATGATCTTATTCTGACCGGAATCCCAAGATTCGAAAGACCAAATCTATTCCAATTAGGTTGAACGAGTCGCTCTTTCGAGAGAGGATCATATGCTCAAAAACCCAGCAAATGTCAATAGCGAATGGAAAATGAAAACAAATGAACTGTCAAAAAACACAGCAAACGTAAATTTTACTAAGATTGCTCTAACCTCTAAATTCTTGAATCACGGCTAAATACATATGTATATTAGACTAGCGATGGCTTTTTGAAGTTTCGAATTTTGTTGCTCCCAACCCCTAGTACTACGCATCTGGATGAGAAAATGAATGTTTGGAAATTTCATCCCGATCCGAGTATTGGAAAAGGACATCAAAGTTCGTGTTTTAGCACCAAAATCGACAATTTGAAATCTTTATTATATAATCTTTATTATATAACTCAGTCTAATGTATATGTTGTGGTCATTCTAATGGGAAGCTTTTTTTTTTTAAAGTTTTACAAAATCATTTACGCAATCTTCTAATTTTATTGAATTTAATAATTCAGACGCTGTTGTCATTAATATTAAATGACATAAACGATCATCACCCATTGTGGTCCTCAAATAAGTTTTTATTCTCTTCAAAACAGAAAAGTAACGCTCATTTAATATCGTTTTAATTGGCAAAGTTACAACAATTTTAAATATTGGGTATTTGGTGAATTTGTATAAAAACAAGAGAGTGGAAGATCTTCGGCTATGCCGAAGCTTTTTGAGCCATTTATTGGTGGTTTTGTAGCCTCGGACCATGTCCAAAATCCGTTTCTAAAAATTTCCAATCAAATAAAAAAAAAAAATTTGGTTTCAAGACCCCATTTTGACTCTTATATATATGGTTTCGGAACCTCGGACCATGTCAAAAATACGTTTCTAAAAATTTCCAATCAAATACAACAATAAAAAAAAAAGTTGAAAAAAAAATAATTTTTTTTTTTTATGGGTGCTCACTCTAGTTTTATTCCGATTTGGCTGATATTTGAACTTGCTCTTACTTTTTAAGTAAAAAACATGTTCCCAAAATTTGCAGTCGATATCTTCAAAACTGCGACCGCAATCGTGTAGACAGACGGACAGACGGGCATGTCTATATCGATTCAGTTTTCGATGCTGATCAAGAATATATATACTTTTCCTTACCGGACACGCCTCCTTATGGGCGTTACAAACGTTGTGTCAAAGTGAGTATACCCTGCCACAGCGAGTGTGAAAATTTTTTGCCAACAACCAAAGCTTGAAACTTTTATCAAAAAGTTTTTTGAATGAAGCTAAGGTCAGATTAGACAAATATTTGCCGAAATACTGAGAACTTACATTCAGAAAAATAAAATACTGGTTCAGTTACATACGATTTTAGTTGATTCTAAAAGTATCTGATTGCATTTGGGCAAATATTTGCCTAATCTGACCTAAGCTCAAATAAAAAAGTCTTTTTTAACTTTTTAAAAGTTAAAAATAACTCTTAAATTTTTAAAGTAACAAATAATTCTTTTTCGAAAAAGTTAAAAAATACTTATTTCTATGGGAGCTGGCCTAATCTCACCTAACAAGATTCACAAAAAAAAAAGCACAAAGACTCTGCTAACCCCTATTCACCTAGTTTTATTGCAATACACAAAAATGTTGTTCCTGTTAAAAAAAATTCAAAATATAAAAAAAACAAGAGAGTGGACTATCTTCGGCTATACCGAAGTTGAAATACCCCCACACAGTAGGAAGAAGTACCTCGAACATATAAAAATGTGGTCTCAAGATCCTATTTTGAGCCAATTATAGGTGGTTTTGGAGCCCGGACCATATCCAAAATCCATTTCTAAAAATTTCCAATTAAATCCACAAAAAAAAAAAAATTGGTCTCAAGACCCCATTTAGACCCTTATATATGTGGCTTCGGAACCTCGGACCATGTCAAAAATATGTTTCTAAACATTTCCAATCAAATACAACAATAAAAAATTTTTACCTTTTTTTCGGTGTATGGGAGCCACGCCCAGTTTTTGTCCGATTTGGCTGATTCTCGAACTTGATCTCAGTATTCACGAGAAAAACATGTAAAAAAAGTTTCAAGTCGATATCTCCAAAACTGCGACCGCTATCGTGCGGACGGACAGACGGACAGACGGACAGACGGACAGACGGACGGACAGACAGACGGACATCGCTAAATCGACTCAGGAGGTGATACTGATCAAGAATATATATACTTTTCCATACCGGACACGCCTCCTTATGGGCGTTACAAACGTTGTGACAAAGTTAGTATACCCTGCCACAGTGAGTGTGGGGGTATAAATATAAGGTAGCAGGTAAAAATGGAATCAATAAGTAAAGAGGTAAGGAGGGAAAAGCCCATGGGATACATGGAAATTCAGTGGAATTATTGAAATTATCATGTAGTTAAGTAGTACTTGTTGGAAGTAATTATGGTTTCCAAGAATCATGATTGTAAAATCACTCTGCGGTCTTTTCTATGAAATTTGTGAATGAGTTAGGTGGGAATTTTATGGAATCATCGCAGCGTTGGTATGAGGAGTTTTATGGTTTGAAAGAACTCTCCTAAGTTGTGTCAAAATTAATATATATATGAATGTGGGGGTATAAAAATGTTGTCTCAAAGCCCCATTTGACCTATTTATAGGTGGTTTTGGAGCCTCAGACCATGTCCAAAATCCATTTCTAAAAATTTTCAATCAAATCCACCAAAAAAAAAATTGGTCTCAAGACCCCATTTAGACCCTTATATATGTGGCTTCGGAACCTCGGACCATGTCAAAAATACGTTTCTAAACATTTCCAATCGAATACAACAACTAGAGAGTGGACTATCTTCGGCTATACCGAAGTTGAAATACCCCCACACAGTAGGAAGAAGTACCTCGATCATAAAAAAATGTGGTCTCAAGACCCTATTTTGAGCCAATTATAGGTGGTTTTGGAGCCCTGACCATGTCCAAAATCCATTTCTAAAAATTTCCAATTAAATCCAACAAAAAAAAAATTGGTCTCAAGACCCCATTTAGACCCTTATATATGTGGCTTCGGAACCTCGGACCATGTCCAAAATCCATTTCTAAAAATTTCCAATTAAATCCACCAAAAAAAAAAAATTGGTCTCAAGACCCCATTTAGACCGTATATATGTGGCTTCGGAACCTCGGACCATGTCAAAAATACGTTTCTAAACATTTCCAATCGAATACAACAATAAAAAAGACTTGAAAAATTTTTACCTTTTTTTTCGGTGTATGGGAGCCACGCCCAGTTTTTGTCCGATTTGGCTGATTCTCAAACTTGATCTCAGCATTCACGAGAAAAACATGTAAAAAAAGTTTCAAGTCGATGTCTCTAAATCTGCGACCGCTATCGTGCGGACGGACAGACGGACAGACGGACAGACGGACGGACAGACGGACGGACAGACAGACGGACATCGCTAAATCGACTCAGGAGGTGATACTGATCAAGAATATATATACTTTTCCATACCGGACACGCCTCCTTATGGGCGTTACCCTGCCACAGTGAGTGTGGGGGTATAATAAACAATTTTTACCTTTTTTTCGGTGTATAGGAGCCACGCCCAGTTTTTGTCCGATTTGGCTGATTCTCGAACTTGATCTCAGTATTCACGAGAAAAACATGTAAAAAAATTTTCAAGTCGATATCTCCAAAACTGCGACCGCTATCGTGCGGACGGACAGACGGACAGACGGACGGACAGACAGACGGACATCGCTAAATCGACTAAGGAGGTGATACTGATCAAGAATATATATACTTTTCCATACCGGACACGCCTCCTTATGGGCGTTACAAACGTTGTGACAAAGTTAGTATACCCTGCCACAGTGAGTGTGGGGGTATAAAAATAATGATAAAAAAAATTACGGAAGACTTTAAAAAAAATAAATAATAAAGTTTTATTCCCATTACGTTCCCGACATCATTTCCAATCAAATACAAGAAACGGCGACCAAATTGGTTAAGTATTTCTCAAGATAAAGGAAAATAGTACAAATTTGGCGGTTATTTTGTATGGGAGATATGAGGATTTGTCGATATTTTATCGAGAATTTTACGATATTTAATGGATAATTTTTCGATATTTTATCGATTTTTTATCGATAATTGATCGACATTTTATCGATAATTCTCCAATATTTATCGATAATTTGAATTTCCTGATCCATTTAATAACTTTGTTCCAATTCCATTGTTTTCCGGTTTGATTCCATTTCTTTCAATTTTCCATTGCCGACCTCATTTCCAACCCAATGCAAAAATCCGCATCCAAATCGGTTCAGTATTTCTCAAGATAAACGAAAATAATACAAATTTGGCGGCCATTTTGTATGGGAGGTAGGCATTGTTCTTATCCGATGTTGCCCATTTTGCCCAATACCGTCCAATAATTCGCCAAAATAAGAGGAATCCCAAAATTTGGGGTCGATAGCTCAAAAGCTACGACAGTTATCGTGCGAAATGACAGACAGACGGACAGACGGACAGACGGTCAGACAGACAGACGGAGAGATGGACAGACGGACATGGCCTAATCGACTCAGGAGGTGAAAGAATATATATACTTTTCCATACCGGACACGCCTCCTTATGGGCGTTACTAGTGTGCAGGGTATAAATATTATAAAGAAGTACATAATTAAACGTTTCAGTAGGAATCATCTATATATATAAAAGAGACGTGTATATTTGTCACCAGTAGACGCGAAAACTACAGCACCGATTCTCACCATAGGATAGGTTTTGACACGTACAATTCAATATGCTACACTTGTGCTTCCAATAAAAATATCTGATAATTGTTTTCATTCATTTATTATGACCAAAGGCAAAAACAACTTTTTAGGGCCAGCAAAGCGGACCGGGCCCTGCTAGTATAATTATAAAAATCAGACAATTTTTTAATGATACTTACCAATTTTTGTTTTCAGGTTTTTGTGAATAACTTCTCAACCAAAAAAACCGCGTAACTCTAACATTTTTTTGTTATTACAAAAATTTTTTTGGTCTGATATAATTATTTTTTTTAGATTTAATTAATGTTTTATGTAGGGAATATATGTAAAAATAATAAATGCAAATAGTAAAATAATATATAAAAAAATTCATTTTATGAGCGAATTTTTCAATTTATCCTCAATATTCCCCACTCCGTTTGAAAACTCATTTCCATTTCCACTTCATTCCCGATCCATTTCAAAATGTTGTTCCAATTCCATTTTGTTCTGGTCCAATTCCATTTCGTTTCAATTTCCATTTCATTCCTGGCATAATTTCCAACCAAATGAAAAAACCGCGTCCAAATCGGTTCAGTATTTCTCAAGATAAACGAAAATATTACAAATATTGTGGCCATTTTGTATGGGAGGTAGGAGTGGTTCTTTCCCGATGTTGCCCAGTTTCAGAGACCCCGAAAACCCCCTAAACCAAATTTCATGTTGTTTCGATGAAATCTTGAAATTTTGGCCGCCATATTGAATTTCGAAATTCTAACATTAAATACGAAATCAGAGACCCCGAAAACCCCCCTATACCAAATTTAACAGAAATCCGAAGAAAAATACATATTTGGCCACTTTTCGCCGTCTCCTGTCCCATTGTGATCTATGGTCTTTTGATTCCTACATGGAACATCACTGTTACTATCAAAATTTCGGTAGATCAAAAGTAATTGAGAGATCCTGCTCTTATAGGCTTGCCACACGCAGTGTTTTTGCTTAAACATTTGAAAATAAAATACACATTCTTTCATTCGAGTCACCTAGCTTATCTTATTTAATTATTACTTCGATAATTTCGATTATTTTGACCGAACCAAGTGCTCTGGGCTCTACCCAATAAACTTATCGGTTCTCAAATCTCCAACGTTAGTTCTCAACTTCAACACAAGCGGTCTATAGCATTCTCAACTTAAAAGGACATTGAATTACCCATTCATAACACCGTTCGACAAAAAAAAACTTTTGGTAATGCACATGATTGCATTTGAAGGTATCAATTATTTCTAGTCTAGCGTAATGAGTTTACTTCGAATTGTAAAAAGCTTACATGTTTTTTGCAGGTATGTTTTTCCCCTATCAAATGCATATTTAATATTTAAAATCCTATAAGAACTGTATTTTTGAAGAATTATTATGTACATTTAGTTTCGAACGGTGTAATATATCGTATTCGTTCTAACAGAAATCTTTAGTTCCATTTTTCTATTTGAAAATAAACTAGTTTTAATATGTAAAAATATTTTTCGTATTTTTTTCGTACATTCGATTGTTGTTTCGTTTACGACCAATGTTTGATAAACGAAACAAAAAATGTTCAACTTAGACAGGATTTGAACGCGGGACGTAAGGTTTGTAAGTTCCCCACATAAACGCTGTGCCACTGAGCTTATATCTAATTCGATTTTAATAATGTAAACGTTTATTAGAAATTAGTTTTTAATTTGCACCAATTTAAGTAAGTTTCCAGTAAAAGTAAAATACAATACTTTTATTGGAAACTTAATTAAATTGTTGCAAATTTATTTATTATTTGCGGGAAAACAACTAATTCGGAGCAAATGTTTTTTGTTTGTTTTTTCGTTTAAGTTTGTATTCAAAAGTAGTATATTCGAAGCAAATGTTATCCAAACATATTAATTCTTTGAGTGTAAGAATTATTTAACAAACTTAAGTGTCTAACATACAAATATAACGAATTTTAGTTAAAGCTTTGCACAGTAGAAAATGATATTTGATTACCTTTTCAATGAGCTCATAAGTGTATTTCTATGTTATATGGTTGAAAAGTAATTCACAAAAACGTAAAACCAAAAATTTGTATCAATAAAAAAGTTTATCAATTTTAAAAATGAAATAAGTGGCGAATTAACCATAAGTGCACAAAAAATTGGTTGTCATATTTTTAAGTCCCCAATCGATTTCTAACTTTTGGACCATGTCGACTGTTACACCCTGTATAATATTAATGTTAATTTTAATTTACAATATTATTTTAACTGCAGTGGCATATAGCTTATTTCGTGCACCCTAAATGTGTATATATTTATGGTTTTGCAAATTTAATAAGGTGATTAGACCTTTTCAATTAGGTGCTGTAAGAGGTAAGAGGTTTGACCAACCTATTTCATCCAAAAAAAAACCGCCCATTCGCTGTAAGCCAATGCAAAAATGTGAAGTATAAATTTCTTTATTACTATTTCATTTTTGTTTATAACTTTTTATACTTTGATGAGTTCCTTAGTGGGAACGAAATGCGCATATGAGTAACTACCTGCTGGCACTAAAATTTGTTGTTGTATAAAAATCGCAGTTTTAATTTGATTTAAGCTGCACTTGAGCTTGAACCCGACTATACAAAATTATTATTAAAAAATGATTTCTTTTTTAGATTACATTTTTTATATAAAGGATATACATATATCACCAAGTATAACATAATATATGACAAATAAAAGGTAATGAATAAAAAACCAATATTTAGAAAATATTTAATTGAATATTTTCACATATAAACCTTTTAAATGGGAGGAATACCTTTCAATAAGACCAAGAATGTCATATTTGGTTAATGGGTTTCTGAGATATTGCAATTTTTAGGTTTATTTTTAGAATTTGCACTGACTTGGGCACGCCGAAGTTTGGCAGTTTTTATATGAACATGTAAATAGGCAAAGTATGGAATTGTCAACTTTTATGTTTTTTGTATGGATTTTCGCTGCAAAATTTTCTATCCCGTTTTCACTACCGCTCTAAGAGAATATTTACACTATCATTTCCATGGCGAAGAATCTGAAAATTTTGCACCGAAAATCTATACAAAAAAAAACGCTTCCAAATTGACGGCGCAACATGTCACACAGCTCGTGCCACAATTGATTTACTGAAGGAAACGTTTGGTAACCGCATAATTTCACATTCCGGACCCGTGAATTGGCCTCGATTTGATTGATCGTGCGACTTCACATATCGTGCGTGGATATGTGAAGTCGCTAGTCTATACCGATAAGCCCGAAACGATCGACCACTTGGACGACAACATTCGCCGCGTTATTGCCGATATATGGCCACTAGAGTTGTTTTTTTTATCTTGATCTAAAACGAACTTAAAATTTGTTTTTTTCCCCCTTATACAAGTGTTAGCCGATTTTGGCCAACCTTAAGGCCTTTGCGGGCCGGGTTGCCTTATTTAAGCCACTTTCGAAACAGATCGGGGAAATTTTTTTTTTTAGACAGCTTTAATGGCCACAAATGTTAGAAAAAGTGATTGAAAATTGGATTGTACGACATGTTGCGCCGTCAATTTGGAAGCGTTGTTCAGGCGTCAGTCTATTCATGTTGAAATGCCAAACCAAACTAAACACAAATCACTTAACAGCTGACAAAATGGAAGCCAGTTAAAACAGTGTTGCCAAATTAAAGTTCTCTCAAAAAAACATACTATATATGAAATTATAAAGTGACTCACGCTCACGCACGAACGTAATCATGAATAGCCGCTCACGATCACGCACACTCACGCACGAATTTAAATTTGCAATCACGCGTGTCACACCGTGACACGACAAAATCAGGCGTGACTCACGACACGCGCCCATCTCTACGCTTCACTCCTAAACTAAGTGAGAGCGACACTTTTTTGTTCTTTTGTTGTTCTTATTTTCTCATAAAACTGAACACATTCCAACCAACAACTGTTCAAAAATGCTTTGGGCCGTAAACTAGACTTAATCCAAAGGAACAATTTGTTGATGGTTATTGAGTAAATGGAAAAAGCCGCAAACGACTATATAAATGATGCACACGCTTATTTTTTCAAAGCTCATATCGACACCTTGTGCTAATGCTATGCCAAATTTTCCCAAACTGTAAAAAATTACAAAAACTTTTAAAATTTTATTTCTCAATCCCCATTTTTCAATAACTTTTAGTAAGATTTTCATAAACCGCAATACCCTTAAAAGATGCCGCTTCTTCTCAGTAAAATTTTGTGCTGAATTATCATCTTTTTGACCATTTTGAATCGAAAATCGGTGAGGGGTCCTGTTATCCAAGTTGGATAACTGGAGAAATTTGAGAACATTTTTGTGCCCCATAATAGAGTGGCTCGAACTATGTTTTTCTAAATCAACCATTTTTTTCTTATTCAGATCGTAAATCTTGTTTAAAATATTCCCTGGTTTCCTAGGTACATTCTAATTTTCCTTAACGTATCTTTTCGCTGCATTCATCTACAAAAGTCAACACCTGAGCCCACATAATTTGTGAAGTATTACAAAATGCCGTTGGAATTAAAGAATTTCTTATTCAAAATACAAAAATAAATGTGCCCCTATACTATACCAATGCAACAAGAAGTAGAGAGATTAAACCATAGATATACAGCGAAATACAGACGGAGAAGAGACCAGTGATTACGCGAAAGAAAAGCGACAATGACCCCTTCGCAATAGACACGCGCGCTTTTTAATCTAAAAATTATGCGCTGCGCCAACATAACCGATCTTACAGGGGTGAGTGCACCCTTTTGACCAAGCATTGTCATTGTCCTGCGTGATATCAACAGCAAGCCATTGCCATCAGATCTGTGAAAGAACCGAAGAAAATAGTGACGGCATGCAGGTGACTTTTTACCCGGCTGTGAATTCGACTTTGACTATTAATAAAAAAAAATATATAATAGTTCCAGCGAAACAAAAAGGAAGACAAGTCAGAGCGACGAGACCATCAGTTTAACATATTCACTATCAGAAAAAAGATGTCTTAGGTCAGGCCTGTCTACCAGCCTGCCGAATGAGCAGGAGCGCCTTTTTCGAACGCAATTCAATCAACAACACGAAAATGCTGCAGGTGGGGCGAGTGCGGCTGCTCGCGCGCGAAATTACCGAAAAGATATGAGCAACAATTAAAAAGACAGAACACATACAGAAGGAAAAAAATCGAAAGGTATTTTTGTTGTTGTAAAGGATCTACACATGCACACACTCATATAAACAATCACCCTCGGAAAAAGGCACCTGTAAGCCGTTGTAATGAACGAGGCCGCGCGGGCAGTGGCAGACAAGAACGGATCCTCTTCATTTTTACGACAATCCTTATTTATGTTTATGTCCTTTGCGAAGAGATTTCTCTGCAAGCCACGTTAAGGCAAACCCTAGCCGAAGCCGCCGCCACACCTGCTGTCTTAAATGAATCCTGTCGGCAGCAGGCGCAATATTGAGCCATGCTCAACAACGGGCCCAGAAGCCGGTTTTGTACAAAACATATGCTCTCCTTTTTTCGTTTAACATTTTCTGTTGTTTTTTTTTTGTATTATTAGGTATAATTTTTTTGAGATGAAAATTACAGTGTTGTTTTTGTCAGCCGATTGACGATACATACATATGTGCGCAAGTTGCAATCCTTTCCATAAAAAATTATTATTATCCACACGTCAAAAGCGAAAAAGAGCGAACATTTGATAGCAACCAGCACACGACCACAATCTCTTTTCGGTTTTTCTGCCTCAGATGTTCTCTGCATCCTTTGCCTGCCAGAGATACATTGTCAGCAAGTGTTGTCGCCACCGAAATAACTTCAAGCTGACGCATTTTTCGTTCTTTGAATTTTTTTCCTGTCTCTTAACTGGTATTTTTGTTTGATGCGTCCACCAACAACATCAGATGCACATATAACAGCGGCAGATTCATCACATCCAACAAATAATTTCGTCCGTCTATGCCGCTGCTGCACCTGTCGTGGTTACTCGCAATCACATTGACCCAATTTTGTGTTTGTGTGTCTCTTTTTGTTGGTTTAGGCGGAAGTTCAAGTCGTTGTTAACCAAAGAATTTAAATTGAAATAAATTAAATGCTTCATTAGTCGAATCCGATTGAATTCAGAGTTTGCAATCATTTAATAATACATGTATGTACATTGTACATTAGACCAGTTCAGAATGTAAATCTTTCGATTTTCCTTCGCCCCACCCCCTAAAAATGTACTATTGGACCAAACAATTTTATTCCCAAAGTTTGATCCAATTCGGATAAATCTAGACCAATTGGGTCATACTCATAGTAAAAAAAGTTCTTAATTAACTTTACCAGTGTTACCATATTTACAGATATATCTTTTTTTACAGTTTTTTTGAGCTCTGTCAGATTTTCTCCCTTAAACTACAGATTTTTTATAAAATAAACAGATTTTACAGATTTTTACAAAATAAATTCAATATACTCTGATTTTTCTTCAAATATTTTTTTATCTCAATAAAAAATGCATTTTGGAGTAAATGAATTTCTTAACACATAACTGCAAGAAGCTAAATTTTTGCACTTGACATGTACATATTTTTTCTGTCATTGTGAAATTGAATAAGAAAAAAATTCGGCTAGCTCCGTTTTCTTCTGAGACAGAAAAGGAAATGTAAAAGATTGGCGGTTTGAAAACTTACAAATTCTGAATTGCGGGCTAGTCCGATTTTTATTCTTTAAATTTAGGAGCATTTTTATAACAAAAATTTCTTTTGCAAAGTGGGTTGTTTTTAAATAGTGGGTTGAATAGCGGTTTGAATAGCGCTACCAGGAAAAAAGGACGAAAAGTAGTTAAATATGATTTCCTCGCTAAAGATCCTGGTACTCATTTGAATGGCGTCCAATAGACTTTTTCAGTGGTACCCAAGCTAAAATTCTTTCGGAAGCCAATAAAAATTAATAAAGAAGGCTATACCTAATTTACTGGCCGTTACTGTATGTAAACAATATTTACTAATTGGTATGAATTTAACAATATTTACAATGAAATTATTTTCAATAATTCAATTCAAAAGACAAAATCGGAACAAATAATAATTCACATACCTTAAATTTAATATCTATAACTTCTAACTACTCCGCTATAGCCCTAATGCTTAGCAGAATAGACACAGCTAAAAGTCCTTTCTGCTTAGCTTTATGTTATATCTTTGGAATTACTTGCGCTATAGCCTTCATGCTTCGTGAAACGAAGAATACTTGAACGTGGAAATGCTCCGCACAGCCCTTATGCTTAGCAGAATCAACACAGCTAAAAGTCCTTTTTGCTTAGCTCAACGTCGATCTTTAGAATTACCTGCGCTTAGCCTTCATGCTTAGCGAAACAAGGAATATTTAATTACTTCCAGTATAAAGCCTTTATGCTTACTGGACTATTCCCAACGGGGGACTCATCCCATCCCGTGACTCTTCCATGCAGAACAGTCCGGACTGTTGCTATTAGGCAGACTTGTAAAGTAATGAAATTTTCATTACGCATTACCATTACCATTACCATTACAGGTAATGAAATTTTATTTCATTTCCATTACCATTACTGCAATGGTAATTGTAATGGTAATGGTAATGAAGTAATGAAAATTTCATTGCAATGGTAATGAAATTACCATTATTTCATTACGATAGTAATGATAATGAAGTAATGAAATTTCCATTCCTTCATTACTTCATTACCTATCTGCCCCAATTGCGTTTTTGGCACTTTTTGGGCCAATCATGAAAAGTTTAATTGTAGCTATCACCAAGTGTGTCCATGGTCAATTTTTGGGTGAATCATGTCTGTTGGGACTAGGACAGCTTCTAAGTGCGTCCTTGGACATTTTTTGGATGAATCACGTCAGGTGGGATTAGGCCAGCTTCTGAGTGCGTCCTTGGACATTTTATGGATGATTCATGTCAGGTGGGAATCATTTCAGGTTTTATTCCACCTGACAACAGCCCAGCTGCCACCGAATACATACATACATAAGTGGACATTTTTTGGGGTAATCATGTCTGGTGGGATTACAGCTGCCTTTAAGTGCCTTCTTCATAAATTCATGGAAAAATTTTCGAAAATCATTTTTTTTTACATTTTGAATAGAAACAGTTACAAAACTTTCAAAATAAAAGAAAGATCAAATAGTTTTCGAAAAATTTACATATTTATTTAATAGAAAAATTCAATATATGAAATTATAAAAAAATTATTGGAAAGGCGCACTCAGAAGCTGGCCTAATCCCAACAGACATGATTCACCCAAAAAATGTCCAAGGACGCACTCAGAAGCTGGCCTAATCCCACCTGACGTGATTCATCCAAAAAATGTCCAAGGACGCACTCAGAAGCTGTTATAATCCCAACTGACATGATTCACCCAAAAAATGTCCAAGGACGCACTCAGAAGCAGGCCTAATCCCTACTGACGTGATTCACCCAAAAAATGTCCAAGGACGCACTCAGAAGCTGTTATAATCCCAGCTGACATGATTCACCCAAAAAATGTCCAAGGACGCACTCAGAAGCTGGCCTAATCCCACCTGACGTGATTCATCCAAAAAATGTCCAAGGACGCGCTCAGAAGCTGGCCTAATCCCAACAGACATGATTCACCCAAAAAATGTCCAAGGACGCACTCAGAAGCTGTTATAA
The DNA here is from genome assembly GCA_951394025.1 of Heteromyza rotundicornis. Lineage (NCBI taxonomy): Eukaryota > Metazoa > Arthropoda > Insecta > Diptera > Heleomyzidae > Heteromyza > Heteromyza rotundicornis. The sequence continues at coordinate 61,202,858 of OX596010.1, read as the reverse complement.
TCCCAACTGACATGATTCACCCAAAAAATGTCCAAGGACGCACTCAGAAGCTGTTATAATCCCAGCTGACATGATTCACCCAAAAAATGTCCAAGGACGCACTCAGAAGCTGCCCTAATCACACCTGACGTGATTCATCCAAAAAATGTCCAAGGACGCACTTAGAAGCTGTCCTAGTCCCAACAGACATGATTCACCCAAAAAATGACCATGGACACACTTGGTGATAGCTACAATTAAACTTTTCATGATTGGCCCAAAAAGTGCCAAAAACGCAATTGGGGCAGATAGGTAATGAAGTAATGAAGTAATGGAAATTTCATTACTTCATTATCATTACTATCGCAATGAAATAATGGTAATTTCATTACCATTGCAATGAAATTTTCATGACTTCATTACCATTACCATTACAATTACCATTGCAGTAATGGTAATGGTAATGAAATAAAATTTCATTACCTGTAATGGTAATGGTAATGGTAATGGTCGCTCAATTTCCCAAGTCTGCTATTAGGTCACCGGTCCGTGCGTCATATGGATGTTACTTTCGGTCAGTCAACGGGTAAGTGGGCCGTGAGATTAAAAAAAATTTGATTTGACTACACTGAGAAAAAATGTGCTTAAAATTAAATGTGAACACTTTCGAATAGTATTTAAAGTGTCACTCCCATAAAGCTCATACACAAATGTGTTAAAGTTAAAGTGTTTATATTAAGCATTTATAACTTTTACTATAAGTTAATTTAAAAGTGTTTACTTTATTTTTATATTAAGTTTATAGTTGACCTCTTAGTTATATGATAATGGTTCAGAGCTGTGAAAGAATGTAGTCTTTTGGGACTTAATTGCTTGAAGTCCAAGTCTGAGACTTTATTTTAAGATTTTAAGTCTTAAGTATTTTTGGCATTATTGCAATCTTTGAAGACAGCCTTGCACTCTCTCAAGTCTTTTGTAAGTTCTTTTCATTCCCCTAAAGTCTTTCAATTCCTTCCAAATCTTTTAGGACTTTGGCAGTCTTTTGAAATTTAGCCTACAGTGCACGGAGGGAAATGCTGGCTGAAATCATGCCTTATAGGAATCAATTAAGTAAAAATTAGTCACGATATTGATCCATTAATTAGAAGTCAATAATCAAGAATTCTTAATCATAAGAACAGTTAAAAGTGAAAATCATAGTTTGTGATTTTTGTTTGCTTGATTTGTTTTACTTAAACATGAATTGTTATTTTCCCTTTTGACATAATCAATGACCAGATGGAATAAATTGTGCAAACAAAAATCATAAATTATGATTAAAAATTCATAATTTTAGGCTTAAGTGAGAATAAATGAATCATTCGTAATAATAATTTGAGCACATATTTACAATTAAATAAATTAAAATTTTTTTTATTTGCTAATTTTTTACTTAATTATTTATTTAATTTTAATTTTTTATTTGCCAACTTGCTTAGAATAATTTGTAATAACTTTTTCACAAATTCAGTTTTCCCGGAATTCGAACCGACATCATCCTCTCCAGTCCGGACGCCTAACCGATTCGGCTACCCTGGCATTATTGTAAAAGCGTCTAAATGTATTGTATATTGCTCAGCAATTCATGACAATGAACTCAGTTACTCATAATTCATGATAACACGTGCAGTTTCATGTCCTAGTAAATCATCAATTATTCTTCAAGAATAATAAAATAAATCACGAAATTCAGAAACCCTTATCATAATGTATTCACAATCCATATGCATAGTTTATGTACGAATTTGCATAATTTGTGACTAATATTCACAATTCACAATTCGAACTTTTTTCTTGGGGGTTATAACATTTTTTTGGAAAGCAAAAAGTTGCGCTATTAAAAAAAAAACTTTGTGATAAAAAATTCACCTGAATTTTTAGAATTTTTTGAAAAATTTAGTTTTTAGTAAATTTGTATGGAAATGATAAAATTTTGTAATTTTTAGCCCAAAATTCCACTTTTTGCATTCCAAAAAAAAATGTTATAACCCCCAAGAAAAAAGTTCTAAAAGTAGGTCCATTTTAAACCAGGATTTTCTTGAAGTGTACTTAACGGATTAACGACCACTGTACTTGGAAAAGAATATGCAAAATACTTATGAGAGTCACTGTATGTTAAAGATGCATTTTTGATTTTAAATGAAAAAAATGTGTCATAGTGAAAATACACTCGACACGGGATCATGCATAGGTGTTAGGGATTGGAAAACATTGGATACTACGAATACCCAATATACCTCCAAAATCTGTAGTTTAGAACAAAAAAATGTTAAATAATTATTTTTAGCTCTCCCCTGCAATACAAAAACACAATATAGGAAAAATTATGTTTTCGAGAAAAATTAGTTTGAATTTCTAAACAAACTAATTTTTCTATGAAGTAGCATGAATGTCATGCGATATTTCTGTTTATATCTTCGCGATGGTAACAGATTTTGACAAAGTTTTGCTGCAGAACTATTAAATGTACGTTGAAGATTTAGAAAATACATCCAACGGAAAAACACATTATATGACTACGATGTGTTTTTTCATAGCAGGGGAGAGCTCTGCCATTATTATATCGAATTTCATTTCCAAATGTAATATAGAAAAAATCACCTTTACTACTTTAAAGGCACAAATTTACAATCAATAAATTTTGAAATTTTTCGTAAATCGCTTTAAAATTAGATCAAGGTAAAATTATTATACCCCACAGTGAGAGCAGGGTATTAGAGTGGTTCTTATTTTTCGAGTTTTCGAAATTGAACAAGTGCTCCCCCGCAGTTTGTTCCTGTATGGGAGAGGACCAACTGTGAAATTTTCATAAAAAATATTGCTTTTTAGGTGCCTGTATAGCCCCAAAGTTTGGAAAAATGGAACCCTACTAGGGATGTCAATTTTCGAGACCTTTGCCAATCCCGGGATTTTTTTAATCAACCAAAAATTAGAATAAAAATGTTATAATACATCGAATCGAATTGCTTTTAATATACCCATACAATAAAATTACGCTTTAAAACAAGAACAACATTTTTTAAAAATCCAAAGTATTCGGATTCCCCACACAGAAAAAAACCGTCGGTAAAATTAAACGAATAAAGTTGTTAACGTAAAATTTTTCAAAATGTATGATAATTGTAAATTTTTTAACCGAGCTGGTAGGTTGGATTAACCGAAAAAAAATTGTTAAAATAAATCTTCAAAATTCTACATAAAATAGTTCAAATAATCGAAAAAGTTGTTGCTGTTGTAAGTTCTTGTACCTCAATTGTTGGTTATATGTGCATTTTTCACAAATTTATTAAAAAATTTACAACTTAACCGTGAAAAAAATGGTGCAATAAATGTACCATCTTTTTACCGACTTTTTTTTGTGTGCAGTTGCCCCCAATTGCCCATCTTTTTTGGTATAGCGCTTAGTACTCGATATGGTACTCAAACGAAAGGTATTGATCTAGAAGCTACAAATATGTAAAGAGTTTTATTAACCCTAAAAAGGCCAGATTCAAAGTACAAGTATATTTTTAAGATTAAATTTTGATCTGGCCTTTATAGGGAGTACAGTTGCCACCAAGTGCTTCCTTGGAATTTTTTTTGGGTGAATCATACCGGGTGGGAATCCAACTGCCAAGTGCGTCCTTGGTCATTTTGTGACTGAATGGGATTACAGCTGCCACCAAGTGCGTCCTTGGACTTTTTTTGGTTGAATCATACCGGGTGGGATTACAACTGCCATCAAGTGCGTCCTTGGATATTTTTTGGGTGGATCATGCCTGGTGGGATTACAAGTGGCACCAAGTTTCACGGGGGGAATTAACCATCAACTACAGCGTCTATTGAAGTTGTCGCAAATTCCTATATATATTTATTTAAAAATTATATACAACCCGTGCAAAGCCGGGTATGTAACAGCTAGTTTATTTCATATTTTTTTAAAATATAGAAAAATATTTTTCAAAATATTCAACAAATCTTTTCATATTCTTACTGAAAAAAGGAATCAACAAATAAACAGTTCCTAATATTGTTTGCAAATATCGTTTTAATTTTTTACAATAAGTGGTTAAGGTACTTTATGTTCTCAAAACAATAGAGTGAACTATCTTCGGCTATGTCGAAGCTGAAATATCCCCACAAATTTGGTCTCAGAACCCCATTTTGACCCATTTATATAAGGTTTTGGTACCTCAGACCATGTCTGAAATCCGTTTTGTAAAAATTTTCCATGAAATACACAAAAAAAAAAGTTGGCCCTACAGACCCCATTTTGACGCGTTTTATATAGTTTAGGAAAACACTTGGAAAATTTTCGATTTTTTTCGTAGTTTTACATGGCAGCCTCTTTTGTCCAATTTAGCTGATTCTCGAACTTGATCTCAGTTTAGGCATTCAATCCCGAAGTGTTTTTGAAAATCCCGGGATTTCGGGATTTGAAATTACAATCCCGGGATTTATTCGGGATTTTCGGGATTAAAGAAAAAACTGTTACAACAATATTTTAAGCTTAATTTTATTTTAATTCAACGTAGAAATACTATTTAATAAATATTGCATTAAACAAAACAAAATTTAAAATAAATAAAACCAAAAGTTATTAATTTTAAATTACTCTGATCGAACAAGTTTGATATTTTATGTGTTAAATTAAGTTGCTTTATTATTTATTTTGTCGAATAAAAAAAATTGTTTCAATTTGAAAAAATGTTATTCAGATCGATAAAAATGTTTTGTTCACTGTTATTGACAAAAATTGTCTTAATTTTTTGTGTGTGTAGCACTAAGTCTACGAAAGTGAGTTTTTTGTGTTTACCAATTGTGTTTACCAAGTAAACGCACTGCAGTATTTTTGTGGAAAAGAGTCGAAAATATCTTAAACAATGCATAAAAAATCAATTTTTTGAATCCCGGGATTCCGGACTCAAAATCCCGGGTTTCCGGGATTTAGAAAACGTTCGGGATCCCGGGATTTCGGAATCCCGGGATTGAAAGCCTTAGTTCTAACAAACGATTTTTTTTAGCTGTAGGGCTGGAATTTTGTTCCTAGGTTCGCATTCAAGGAAAAGAGCAAAAAAAGGGGAAAAAAAGGGGGAAAAAATTAAAAAAAATAAAAAAATAAATAAATAAAAAAAGAGTAAAAAACAAGTTTTTTTAAATAAAACCCTTTAACTAAAGCATATTAATCAAAATAGGAGTGACGTTTCATATATTTTTGAGTACAAGGTCTAACCTGTCAAAAAACGTAAACAAAACAGTTTAACCCTTATACGGAACTTTTGCAGCACACAAACGAAATGATTTAAAACCTCCATTTCTTCATACTTTCACATTATATTCTTATTTTTTTTTGCTTCTTCGATCGGCTCTACATGTGACAAAGGGACAGCATCAGGTTGCAGTCGTGATCTATCCGACGCGGTTGGTTTTATCGGACAGTTGATGAAATCGCTGTCCTGAAAATGGCTTGTGCGAAGAGCTATCCAGAACAACCCCGCAGTTCGATATACAACGCTGGCGCTTTGCTTCACAACGAGGCGATTGGAACATTTGCACACCATTACCGCACACTGTACATCGCTCTATATTTAAACTTCTTTTCATTTTATTTCCCGAATTCAAAATTGTCATACAAATTTCTCATTTTTAATTTGAAAATTTATGTTTATTTTGGGTTAAAGTTTTTTTAAGTTTGACATTATATGAATGGAGAAAAAGAGAGAAGTGTCAAAATCACTCCTACTTTGATTAATATGCTTTGCCTTTAGCCGATAAAAGAGCAGAAAATAAATTTCTTTTGAATTAATTTCCGCCATTTCGATTTAAAATTAAGGGTTTTTGACGACTTCAAAATCTGCAATGATATTAGACAAAAACCCTTAATTTTAAATCGAAATTGCGGAAATTAATTTAAAGGAAATTTATTTTCTGCTTTTTAGTAGGTTGAAATGTAACATTTTAAAAAACTTGTTTTTTACTCTTTTTTATTTGATCATGAACTTTTCAAACGAGTCCAATTGATAAAACTGTGATTGGCATCATACGAAAAATATGGAGTTTATCTCCCCCTGTTCCTTCCCCTGTGCCCACCCCCCTAAATACGACCCTGGTCTAAGACATAATTGTTGTAAGTATATATAGTTGTTTTAAGCAATAGTATTGTACCAGGAAAGCTCACTGATGAGTTCCTTAGTGGGAACGAAATGCGCATATGGCACTAAAATTTGTTGTTGTATTAATTTGATTTAAGCTGCACTTAAGCTTGAACTCGACTATACAAAATCATTAAAATCTAATAATTTTTTAGAGCCTATTTACACAGTCATTCCCATGACGCATGGGCATGCCGTTTTTAGAATTTACACTGACATGGGCATGACGAAATTTGACAGTTTTTATATGAAAATGTAAACAAACAAAGCATGGACTTGCCGCCTTTTTTGTATGGAATTTCGGTGCAAAATTGTCTATCCCGTTTTCACTACCGCAGTTCTTATTAGCTCTTTGTCAGATTTTTCGTCATGGAAATGATAGTGTAAATAGGCTCTTAAGAATTCTTGCACATAAAAATGTTTGGTTGGTAAATCTAACCAACAAAAATTGTTAATTTACCAACCCATACAAAAGTTCGGAGAACACGAAATCGGAAACAATTACCATCGGTTAATCTGAACGATAAAAAATTGTTTTTCTACCAATACAAAATTGTTGTTATACTGGGATGCGAAAGCATGATCTATGCATAGAACATGTTCTATTTTTAGATTGAAAAGACTGTTCAGACTGTGCAGAGTATACTACATTTAGACGCACCAATACATGTACGCGATGTGTTCAATTTTTAGATATGTTATATTTAACAGACTTTACAGAGTATACCACATTTAGACGCTTGTTGAATAATATTAGAGCTAGCTCAAACTGCTAAGGGCTTAGCGCGCTACAAAAACTCCCAAGAGGTCCGGGTTCTTATCCCGGGATAAGTGAGTAAAGCAAGTTGAAGTTTTTAAGTAAATAAAAAGTTATTACAAATTGTTATTGTTATAAACAAAAAGAAACAGTAAGAAAATAAAAATTTGTTAAATAAAATAAACAAATAAAACATAATACATTTTTGTTTTTGTAATAAATGCCAAATAACAATTTTTGTGGGTTGCTAAACAATTTTCAAAAATTAAATATATGAGTTCTGTCTTTTGGCAGCATGTAGAAAAATGTCTAAGGATCCTTGTGGCACTCATAACTCTAAAAGCCCGAATTTTGAGCTGTGTCTTTATGGCAGGGAATGAGCGATATGCGATTTAGACGGTTTTAAGAATTGATCAAGAAAAAAAAAAGACACGAGTATACACAGAAAAAAACCCATTGTAGAAATAACTCCGATCGTACTTATTTCTACGTTAAAGCAACATCATTAAAAACAACTTCATTAAAATAACAGTACAATTAAGTTGAAAAACGTCAAACTAAAGTCGTCAAGTTTGAAATAAAATTGGCAATCTAAATTGGAATTGCACCACTTCAAAATAAATATTGTACAATTTTGAAATAATAATGCACCACCTCAAATTGAGCTCAACAACTTCAAAAGAAGTTCGATCCATTTTGAAATGAAATTTCCCAGTTCAAAGTGAGGTTGTTCGTACTTGTTTTGAGTATATTCTACTTTACCAGACTATCAAGAACGTTACAAACTTGATTTAAGGTGGCTCATTTTCGTGGAATGAACAATTTCAAATTGATATTGAACCACCTCAAAAGAAAATACTAAATTTTGAAATAAAAATGCACCACCTCAAATTGAAATTGAAATTTTTGAAGTAAACAGAAAGCAACTTCAAAAGGAAATTGTCCAGCTCAAAGTGAGGTTCTTCGTACTTGTTTTTAAAATTTTCAACTTTACCAAACATCACGGCGGTTTCTAATTGATTTGAGGTGGCTCTTTTTGTTTTTAGGTTTTTTTTCTGGGTATACTCGGATCAATTCAAATATGGTTTTATTATACGAAAAAATGGCCCACACTGTGCAAATTATTGGTCTTAGATATTAAATACATTTTTGATTTGAAAACGAATCAAAAAAAACCTTGTAATTCGATACGAAAATTTTTTTTTAGATTTGAAACTTTTTGCAAGAAGGGCAAGTATAGCCGTGTCAATACTTTTTATAATTCTCGGATCAAGAGAGTAATAAAGGCCTATACTAAATTTTGGTTTTAATCGTAGTGTATAAGCATTTTGCCAAACACTCCGTAAGCCACCGACTGAGATCTACAAACAAGCGCTTGAATGGAACCCATAATGTAGCAGAAGACGTGGAAGACCCAAATGTGCCCGGAAGCGAACTCTGGAAAAGGAAGCTACTGGGAAGTCAGTTAGCGAAATCAAGAAAATACCGAAGGACCCCCGAAATCTATGAAGTAATAGAAAAATGTATGGAATTGTTATGAAATTCAACAGAATTTAAGAGAAACTTCCATATCTCCTTGACATTTTATTTTATTAAAAACTTTTGTGTACCAAAAACTGTAAAAATTCCAGTTCTAGCATTCGTTATTAAGCATCCCGGTTTACATTTACATCAAAGTGAAACACCTTGAAAGTTTATAGTTATTCGAAATTTTGCTGTGAATCAAATGAAAGTGTTTTTACAATGAAAGCAGGGACGCACCCATGAAGGGGAGGGGGTTTTATGGGCTTTAGGGTGCCGAAACCTCCCAAAATATTAGAACACGTCGATTTTTTCATAAACTTTCCTTTCCAATTTTTTTCCAAATTTTTTTAATCTATTTTTTTTTTATGAAAAATTAAAAGATTTATTTTGAAAAAAAGCGATCTGTTGTTGATTTTAATTGGGGTTGCATTTTCTAGTTTTTTTCTTCTGTATAAGTACAAAAAAATGAAACTTGTCCCGAAAATCCCGGGATTGATCAGTGCGAGTCCCGGGATTTTCGGGACTAACAAAGAGGTGGTATCCCGGGATTGAAATGCCTACTACATACCTGCCTCGTAAGTCGTTTGATCTACAAACAATTCAACAAAGCATCTGAACTAACGTTGATGTCCCTCAGACACCGCAACCTGCTGCTCAGAGTCCTTTGGAAAGAAGCACAATTTAAGAACTTAAGCGCACCTTTTTGCGACAGGTGCTGCAACAGCCTCTAGTGAGCGGCATTTCCTTATTGCCACAAGCATATTCGAGTCCTTTCGCATTTCGTGTCGATGGTTACTGCAGCATTTTTAGTTCATTGTCCCATAGCTGCTGGTAGTGTGGCCAGATTGGTCTTTTTCCGGCTAGATTTAGCGTTTTATTAAGATGAAAAAAAATCCACTTCCATAAGCTAATGTAATTTATTTTCGTTTCCATTTCAATGGGCATATTCAGACAAAGTTAAAACTGGGTTGTTTTTTGTACTTTGGAGAGATATTTTGACAACCCCCAAAGTAAATGGAATAACCTTTACTTGACTTTGCAAATAGTTTGCTCTAGCGCCGCAATCACTTATTTCTAATTATACCCCCACACTCACTGTGGCAGGATATACTAACTTTGACACAACGTTTGTGACGCCCATAAGGAGGCGTGTCCGGTATGGAAAAGTATATAAATTCTTGATCAGTATCGAAAACTGAATCGATATAGCCATGTCCGTCTGTCCATCCGTCCGTCTGTCCGTCCGTCTACACGATTGCGGTCGCAGTTTTGAAGATATCGACTTGAAATTTTGGGAACATGTTTTTTACTTCAAAAGTAACAGCGAATATCGAATGTCATCCAAATCGGACAAAAACTAAGGTGGGCTCCCATATAAAAAACAAAAATGTGTACAACTTTTTTTTTGATTGTTGTTTTTGATTGGAAATGTTTAGAAACGTATTTTTGACAAGTTCTGAGGTTCAGAACCACATATAGAAGGGTAAAAATGGGGTCTTGAAACCAAATTTTTTTTCTGGATTCGATTGGAAATTTTTAGAAACGGATTTTGGACATGGTGCGAGGCTTCAAACCACCTATAAATGGCTCAAAATGGGGTATTGAGACCAAATTTGTTTATGTTCGAGGTACTTCCAAATTTCTACTATAAGGGAATATTTCAGCTTCGGCATAGCCTATGATAGTCCACTCTCTAGTTTTTATTAAACTTTATTGAAAAAATTCCAAATTTGAATTGTCAGAAAATGTTATGTGTTCGGAACTGTTTGTGTCTTTGCAGCCAATTTGGTAGTTATCTCGAGATTGGCTGATGACCTCTGGAGAGTGGTGATATATATCTGGACATCCGGAAAGTGATATTTTTCTGACAGTTATTCTTCGCCACCGTGCACAAAACATAAACTTGAAAACTTCTTTTTCGTTTTCTACAACTTTGGAAAATAACACATAACAATGAAAAATATTTGGCTTATTTTGTGTTGTTTCTTTAAACTGCAATTTAACATTTCTAGCATTTCTTTTTACAAGTTAATCTGGCCACACTGGTTACTGGTCCTGAACCTTTTTTCGTAAGTCAACGCTTTTTTGTATCAGATTGATGTTCGTGTTTGCTAGTTGCGTTTCGTAGTAGCCTTTATGGGCTGGCCATGTTTTATAATTCAACAGATGACACGAGCCAAGGCAGCCGCAGTTACTATAACGTATTTTGTTGCGGCTTGGCACTTGCCACTTGGATTTTTTGAATTGGTGATTTGTTTATTTTTATACTCTGCACATTACACTAAAAGAATTTTTTCGTTGTGGTTTTGTTTGCGACCAACGTTAGATAAACGAAAACGAACATTTATTTCAACTAAGACAGGATTCGAACGCGGGACGTAAGGTTCCGCACATACACGCAGTACCACTGAGCTCGAATTCGATTTTAGCAATGTAAACCAGTAGGTGTAGGGTATATAAGTCGGCTTGCCCGACTGAAACTTACTCACTTGTTTTTTTACATGTTAATTCATTAATTAATTGGAATAAGTAGGGGATAGTGCCTACCTACTGGCACCTTGAGGCCACAACTTTCGTTTGAAACATAATTTCGCCTAGCTCTCGGTTTCAAAAACCCCCCTATACAAAATTTTATACTGTTTTGAATTAAAAAATTTCGACATCAAAATCGAAATCAGCGACCCCAAAAACCCCTAGATACCCAGTTTGGAACTATTAATGTGGAATTTAAGTGAAAACTCGATTTTCACTCATACGGAAGGTATGCGTGGCAGTAGACCGATTCCGCCCATTTTCTATACCTTCCACCTTCTAGGGCCTAAAAGGGATAAATCCAAAATTTGGTCCCTAGCTTTCTTCTAGCTCCTGCAATTGTGTTTACAAGAAAAGAGGACGGACTGACGGATAGGGCTAAATCAACTCAGGAAGTGACGCTGATCAAGAATATATATAGTTTTCTATAGCGGACACGTCTCCTTCTTGGTGTTACAAACATCAGACCAAAGTGAATATACCCATACCTCAGGTTTCCGTGAATTACTTCTAAGACATGCCCGATAGAAAGACATGTAAGGCCTAATAATGAGATTTCCCTTCAATGGTGTATAACTTTTAGGCACTAAAGTTTGCCTTATATAATTGTTGTTCTCCTATTATCACCGTATTAACTCTAGTTTATTTTAAAATAGAATTATTGCTTTAAATTTCCTTTATTTTGATACCATGGCTTGTTATAATATTATACTCAAAGATTAAATTATAATAGCAAATATTTTGTAAAATAACATTAATACTTTTTTTTGCCTAATGTATAAATTAATTTGCCATGCAACTTGGTTGCTGGGACTTTGAAGAAATCCTTCAACCAGGCATTATAGTACGTTGCTTGCAACAACAAAGAAAAGATTCAGTTTGATGCATTTTTCCATTCGGTGTTTCAGTGAGTTGGCGTGACGCAAAGGGGAAGCAATTCTCTTGTGCGTTATACTAATGCTTTTTTAAAAATCTCCAAGAGCCATATTATAATAAACCATGGTATCAAAAAAAACGAAATTCAACAAGCCATAATTCTATTTGAAATAAACTAGTATACGGTGATAATTCCAAAAAAACAACATGAATCCAAAAAGAGTCATAAGTAGACGGATAAAACAACACAAACTATTATGTCTCAGCACCCCATCCCAGTAGTAAATTTCGCAAGGCCTCTCAGCTAGAGACATGCCAGCACGCGCTTCTAGTGGAGGTATACCGGCCTGCGCTAGAAGGGAGATAGGGTGGTGTCATTGGATTTTCTATGCAATATTGCCTGCCAGCAGGCATACGCATGGAAGCGACAGACGTAGGCCTGTTTATTTGTCCCGTTTCATATAAAAAAGAAGTAAAGGTTGGAAGCGAGGAGGACAGGCATCCGAGCTCCTAAAGAGGCATACTGGCATGCCTGCAGACACCTTCTTTTGACCACTGAGATTTATAGATAGTTTTGGAGCAGCGGACAAAATCCACAATCCCGATGGCACAAATTAAGTGGAGCAGTTTTAATTGTATACTTTAATTTAAAATTGACGACTTTAGTTTGATGTGTTTGACGCATTTCAACATTATTTTAAAGTTATTTTAATTAAGTTGTTTTTAATGAAGTTATTTTAACGTAGAAATAAGTACGATCGTAGGTTTTTATACAATAGGTTTTTTTTCTGAGTGTATTCTTTAAAGATTCACATTGTACACATATATATATATGTATTTATATATATATAGAGAGATCCAAGGTTACATCCCTATCACTATATCCATATATCCCTATATATATTATAAAATCATTTGTGCGTATGTTTGTCTGTTTGACCATCAATCACGGCTAAACGGCTGAACCGATTCTCTTGAAATTTTGAGGATAGATTATGTAGGTATCGACATGTGCTATAGGTTGCCGAACCCCCTGGACAAAGGGGTTCGGCACCTCCAATACAACACAAAATATGTCTACAAGATAATTTAGTAACTATTGAATTGAATATATAAAGACAAAATTTGGCACGGAGTTGCATAATAACTTGGACATAATTTGGGTCACGGGGGGAATTGGCCACCATTGAAGTTGTCGCAAATTACTATATATATTTATTTTTTAATTTTATGGAACCCGTGCAATGCCGGGTATGTAACAGCTAGTCTATAATAAAATATAAGGATAATCTATCCTTATCCATGGTCATCACTGGACTGACAATTGTTTTTGACAATGGCTTACTTTAGTGGCTTCGAACCAACTCCTAGAGCTATGCTACTGGATGTGTACAATTTTCAGATCCGATTATGGGAAATCAACCTAAATGGACACACAAAAAACCAGTTTATCCAATCATGTGACATGAATCACTGAAAAAACTCCTAAGGACGCACTTGGGAGTTAGTCTAATCCCAAGCTGAGAAAACGGATGCATATGGTGGAAGAATAGCGGTGGTTATTGTGGAGTTTACATATACTACGCTGAATCCGACAGTGTCTTCGGTTTTTTAGCCGTCAGTAAAAATAAGTTTCAATTTTAGATGCCTATATCGGGTGTTGTTAGGGTTGCCACATGCAGAATGCTCAGTGGGCATTTTGCACGATACATGTACCACTTTTTGATACAAGATGTATACACATTTAGACTTTTCTCAGTTTTTAAAGGCGTTGAAAGCTTTACAACTTTAGTTTCAAAACAATACAATTCTATTCTTTCCACAAATATTTTGTAGTACAGGGTCGCCAATTTACTTGCTTTTTCTGTTTATAAGTATGTTGAATGAAGACAGTACATTATAGTTTAGTTTTATAATTCTTTGGTCAAAAGCAAGAACACTTAGGACAAAACAAAGTTCGAAGATAATCAAATTTTGTAGAATGCCGTATACAGTATAATTCAATTCATGCTCATGTAGTTAAGAGAATACTGCAATTGGCCGCATAATTAGATCACATTTTATGAGATTAACCATCATTATATTTCATTCCTTAGGGTACAAGTTATGTAGATGGCTAAAAACTCTTTCACAGTAATTTGAAAAACTATAATTATTTGACAGAAAACTTTATCTTTTTAATAAAAACGAAAATACTATTAGTCCGTTGGGTTTTCTGACTTATTTTAGTTATTTTTTACTGAAAAATATCAGTGAAAATTTTATCTGGACAAATTATTGAAAAACTGTATTCTGAACACAAGATACAAAATCTGGACAATCCAGACAAATCCAGACCGTGTGTTATTATACCCTGCACACTAGTGTCCAAGGGTATATTGTTTTTGTAACACCGTTTGTAACGCCCATAAGGAGGCGAGTCCGGTATGGAATAGTATATATTCTTGATCAGCATCAAGGTCAGGACCTCACCCGAAATGGTTGATCTTAAAAAAATACATGGAGAAAAATACAAAATATATTTTGATATATTTTCCCAGCGGCTCGATCAACAAGCACTATGATAAGAAGAACTTTTTAATCGCTTTTGATTTCAAAAAAACACAAAAAATCTTATCACAGTGTTTGCTGTAAAACAAAAACCAAAAGAAAAAATAATTGGAAATTCGAAATAAATTTTTACATGTAAATTTGTAAAATGTCTTTCAGGTCTGGAGTCTACATCAAATTTGCCTAATAAAAATAATGTTAACGTACGAGTAGTCTCCCAAAAGAGTGGAGACAATTGGCCATCATAACATTATGATAAAGCATGAGAAACAATTACCAAAATATTATTAAATTTTGATTTTAAATTCCTACAAAAAAGCTACTAAATGTTCCATTTGTAAGGCTTGATTTCCCGATAGGTTATTCCATATTACCTGAACGGAAAATCTTGTATATCAGGGCAATTTAGTGTCAAATAGAAACCATTTTTGAAAAAATGACCACCTTTTCGATTTTGATGAAATTTGGATCAGCAAAAAAAACAATACAATTTTAAAAATATTGAAATAATAAAAAAAATAAAATTGTTTAGGTCTTTAACTTAAGATGGAGCAACGATGGGAAGAATATTTTTTTGTTCAGAATCAAACAGGCAATAAAGTATGCATCTTCAAATTCTTTTTAAATTTCTTAATAATTTTAACTCAAATACATCTCCTTCTACAGTATTTGCCATGTATATATTTCAGGGATACTCGGAGAGTGTAATTGCAAAGCCTTTTTGATTCTAAACAAAAAAGATTCTTGGAATCATTGCTCCATCAGTTATTTATTTACCTTCCGAATTTCTATAAAATCGGAGAGGTAGAGTGATTTGATATGGAATTACTAATCTTAAATTTGGTAAAATAATCTTAAAAATTGAACTATTGCAAAAGTTTATAATAACTGATCGAGAAAGAAAAAAAAAGAATTGTTTTAAATTATTTTACATAAGAAATTGGTGTTGGTTATCCCATTTTTTATGCTATAAGATAGTGTTACTTTTTTGTATTTTTTCGGAAAATTTTTTTTGGGTTCGAAATGAGGTCGGGAACTAAATGGGAATGAAACTGGAACGAGATGGAATTGGACCGGAACAAAATGGAATTAGATCGATAAATTATCGAAAAATTATCGATAAAATATCAATAAATTATCGATTTAAAATCGACAAATTTTCGTAAAATTATAGACAAAATATCGAAAAATTATCGACAGAAATCGATAAAATTTTGAAAAATAATCCATTAAATATTGAAAAATTTTCGATAAAATATCGATAAATCCTCATATCTCCCATACATAATAGCAGCTAATTTTGTACCATTTTCCTTTATCTTGAGAAATACTTAACCGATTTGGTCGCCGTTTCTTGTATTTGATTGGAAATGATGTCGGGAAGGAAATTGGAATAAAACTGGAAAAAATAGAATTGGAACAAAATTGTAAAATGAATCGGGAATGAAGTAGAAATGGAAATTATCGACAATCAATCGAAAAATTTTAATAAAATATCGAAAAATTATGAATAAAATATCCATAAAATATCGAAAACTATCAATAAAATACCGAATTCCGATTTTCGATAAAATTACTAACACATGGTCTCAGAATGTATCGTACTCGCATGTGCAGGGATAATTCTCTTACTAGTTTTTTTTTGTATTTGGTTAAATATCCACGGTACAGCATATTGTGGAGGCGGTGTGGTGGGTTTGATGAAAATATCCATGTCCCTGGCGGCGTCCATGATTCTTTGAAGCGTTGATTCTTTACGATTTTTTTCCTTCCATTTCGTTCGATTTAATTTTAGTTTGAGCCGTTTGAATGTATTGCCTTTACAACCATCCGTCTTGCCATGTGAGTTAGTCTGTCTGTTAGAGCGGGAAGTCCTGTCTCAGTCAGGATGTTAATAATTGGTGCAGTACGGAAAGCTCCCAGTGACAGTGATAAACCGAGTGATAAACCGAGGATAATTTATTCGAATTCCTTTGTGATGTCATGCCAAAAATTGGTAAGCCGTAATATATTTTTGATAGAATTGTTGCTTTAATAATATTTACAATTGAATTTGTGTTGCTTTCTAGTTGAATACCACTAAGGCATTTTAAAATGTTTAATCTCTTGCCAGGCCCGTAGCCAGGATTTCGGTTCGGGGGGAAGATTGAAAAAAAAATTTTTTTTAAAGTATATTTTTGATTCTAGTTTTGTTCCCAGCTATTATATTGATAACCTTTTGGAGGATCAGTCGTAACATCCCAGTGAAATGAGATCGTGGATAATGCAATCATAATATAATATG
This sequence comes from Heteromyza rotundicornis, assembly GCA_951394025.1. Lineage (NCBI taxonomy): Eukaryota > Metazoa > Arthropoda > Insecta > Diptera > Heleomyzidae > Heteromyza > Heteromyza rotundicornis. Next base: position 61,186,186 of record OX596010.1, on the reverse strand, counting down.
TACCGTCGCAATACAGCAATACTTTCAAAATTTCTGTGGAAGCATCACAAAAGACTAACGGTCGCAGTGCAAATCCCCTTTTATTATTATTAACAAGGTTAGGTGAAGCAAAGCTAGAAGAAGTATCTGAAAAAGTTACCCATTCGATATATCGCTCATTCCCTGCAATAAAGACACAACTAAATAAAAAAAGAGTAAAAAACAAGTTTTTTAAAATATAACCCTTTAACCGACTAAAAAGCAGAAAATAAATTTAATTAAAATTAATTTCAGCAATTTCGATTTAAAATTAAGGGTTTTTGGCTACATTGCAGATTTTGAAGTCGCCCTTTCCCCCATTTTTTCCTCTTTTTCCCGAATGCGAACCTCAGTAGCTTACAAAATACGAAAGTTAGAACTTTAAATTGGCTCTATCCCGCTCCCCTTTTCCCCCACACCCCCTTTCCATCGGGTATAAAAGTCCATTTTGTGAAATAAGAACCCACCTACACACCTTTGGTGAGTTCGAACCCCCCCGAAATCTAAGAAGTAATAGAAAAATGTATGTAATTGTTATGAAATTCAACAGAATTTAAGAGAAACTTCCGTATCTCCTAGATATTTTATTTTATTAAAAACTTGTGTACCAAAACTGGAAAAATTCCAGTTCTAGCAATCGTTATTAAGCTTCGAATATCACGGTTTACATTTACATCAAAGTGAAACACCTTGTTGAATCAAATGAAAGTGTTTTTAAAATGAAAGCAGGGACGTACCCATGAAGGGGAGGGGGGGTTTGGAGGGCTTTGAGGTGCCGATCCTCCCAAAATATATGAACACATTACGTCGATTTTTTCATAAACTCCCTTTCGGGTTTTTTTCCAATTTTTTTTGTTTTTTTTTTTTATGAAAATCCAAAATTTTGATTTTGAAAAAAAACGATCTGTTGTTGATTTTAATTTGATTTTCATTTTCTAGTTTTTTCTTCAGTATAAGTAAAAAAAAATTTATGAAAACCCTCCCCGAAATTTATTCCTGGTTACGTCCCTGTTTTACAATATAAATTTTTGTTAAATTTTATTGTCATCCAGTTTTGGTTAATACTTTTATCTTTTTCACTTTCACATTAAATTTAAACTTTTTTGACATTATGGAACCGATATTTTAAAATCTCTGGGAACCGAAACCGATATATTTTTAAATCTGAGAACCGGAATCGATATTCGTTTCGGTTCCAGTCCCTGCCTATGATATATTTTGAATTAAACCTCAATGCAAGATATAAAATATTCTTCAACGGCTGAAGTGCCAGGATGTGAACGTGATGTCTGCTTGGGAAGTTTTGGAAGCTGTCCGTTTGGAAAATATTTACGCCCAGTTTCGAAGCAAAATTAAAATTTGACTTAAAAATTTCTTTGGCATTTTGCCGATACTTTTGTAGGGTATCCAATAATATGTTTGCATTTTTAAGCGGTGTTGTCAAATACATGGACTTTTCTTGAAGAAATATACTGGCAATAATGCTTTAATGATAAAGTTTGAGTCCCCTTACTTCCTGATATTCAGTAAAAAAAAATCGAAAACATTTCGGGGGGAGGGGCTTCAGCCCCTCAAGCCCCCCCCTGGCTACGTGCCTGTCTCTTGCTTAATAAATTTATAAAATAATTTGTTAATTTATTTACATTAGTTATAATTAGAGACCGAAATGGCCGAAATTTTTAATTTTTTTTTCGGCCGAAACCGAAATGGCCGAATTTTAATTTTTTTAATTTCGGCCGAAACCGAAGACGAAACCGAAAAAATAAAAGAAACAATTGTGAGTTTTAATGTAATAAAATGGTACATAATTAAGCTTATCAGTAGGCTGAAATCGATGGTGCATATTCATAGTCAAATTTAGAACCAGCTTAGTAGCTGCCAGTTCAGTGTATTATCTGTTAACTTAGTAGATTACTAAAGTTAAGTTGGAGCTTAATTTGGCTATGAATATGGGCCGCTCATTTTAAGTTCAGATCATGAATTAGATGAATTTAGAAGCAAACTATCAAATGCGTGGAAATCAACGCTTTTATCCACTTGGTTGTTCCTTATGTATTTTGATACGCTAAATCCGAAAATAATAATTTAGTTTTTCCAGCACCATTTTTCCGCAAACGCCACAAAAATTGCATTTTTGGTGCTGTAACAATTTCATTATTATTATTTTCGTATCCAGCGTGGCAAAATACATAAGAACTTGTCTACCAAGTATATTTAACACACAAAAAGTTCAGTTTTGTCGGTCAGTGTAATCTTTGTTACATTTTTCTATCAAACCGAAGTTTTCGGAGGAAATATAGATATTTCGGCCGAAAACGAAATTTGGCCGAAAGCAATATTTTATTTTTCGGCCGAATCCGAAACAGGGCCGAAACAGCTTTTTTTGGCCGAAAAGCCAAAAAACCGAAACCGAATTTCGGTCTGTCTCTAGTTATAATAGATTTTTTTTACAAATGTGAATGTGTTTAGATTTTTCTTTTGAGATTTTTGTACCACCAATCTGGCACCAGTCTGTTATTATTATTATTATTATTATTATGTATTTGTTATTAGCATATAAGACTTATCTTTTGAATGCAACAGACAAAACAAATAATCAACAGATTATTTTGGTATAAATTTATTTAAATTGGTTTATAAAGATTGTTGGGTTTTTGGACTTTAGAGAAAATGTACAGATCATCTGCGTAAATAACGTGCTTAAAAAATGTATGGTCGTCAATAATACGGCTTAACCTGTCGTACGCTATCAGAAAAATTGTGACTGACAAAGGCGATCCTTGAAGGATGCCGTTCTCGAGAGACCATTCATCCGACAGTGCATTATTAAATTTATTGCTAATTTTACGATTTATTAGAAAGTGACGGATATAATTATTAATGAATTTTTAAGAGGAGACTATAAAATTGGCTACTTTTGGCCACTCTGATGATCGTAGCTTATCTATTTTTGATCCGATTTTCAAGAGTTTGGTATTGTTTGAAAGGCGAAATCTTTTCCAAGTCCAAAATGTAATAAAAAAAGAGTAAAAAACAATTTTTTAAAAATATAACCCTTTAACCGACTAAAAAGCTGAAAATAAATTTCCTTGAAATTAATTTCAATTTAACTTCGTTGGTTAAAAAACTCGAAATTTAAAAAATTTTCAATTTATTAAAAAAATTACGAATAAAATTGTTTGTGCTTGAAATTTATTCTTTAAGAAAAAATTAATTTATATTTATTTCTGAAGAAAATTGGTATTTTCAGTCTAAGCGAACGCACAAAAATGAATTGCTTAGTAAAAATAATTAAGTAAAACTGAAAACTGATACAAAAGGAATTTCAGAAATCTTACTTAAGCATATTTTAAATTGAATTGTGTCGTTCCTAAAGAAACGGAAACTCAGATACTGAAAATAAAAAAATTCATTAATTTGTACCTTTAATAATTTTAAATTAATGTTTATTTATTTAAGCTAAAACTATAAGTTTTCCATTAAAACATATAAAAAACCTTTTTTTATTTTTTTAAAATGCATTTTGCTTAGTAAAGTAAAAAATCCAGAAAAATTCCGGGATCCCGGGATTGCAATTTTCAGTCCCGAAAATCCCGGGATTGCGAAAAGCCTTCGGGATCGAAAGCCCTAATACCAACACCGCAAGCTAAGCGATAAGTATAAAGCAGAGTTGCATAAAGAGCGTACGTGTACGGAATCGGTTTTTCCGATTCACACCGATATAAGCACATGTACACAACTTGCTTCGCTCAGTTGTCGCTGAGATTCCGTATGAGCAGTTTCGTGAGCAGTCTGTGATGCACTGAACAAAATGTTTTTGAGGAATGGGAAAATGAATTTTTATTGGCAGAAAAAAACTCAAAGACGAAAAATATAAAGTTTATTCTATGTTCGGTTCCACTTATTCCTGTGAGGTCTAAAAATAATAAAGGGTAAATTAAGAAATCGTCTCAATGACAATTCAAAAGAAAATTTACTCCGCATTAAATGCACGACGTCAACATAAACGAAGTAATGGATTACGAAATATAAATTAAAGTAATAGAATTATAGTAATGTTATATATCGACCATATGAACGTTACAAACGGTGTGACAAAAACAAAACCTAACGAATATGCCAAAGCAGAAACAATCTCTTATGAACACAAATTTCTTGCAGTGCAAACTCAAAGTTCTCACCACGCAAAATGTAACAATATGTTTTTGGCCATCGCTGGATTAGACCAGTCGATCGCATTCGACTATTCGATTAACCGTCCATAATATTCATAATATTAGTCGAATATTATGAAGTTAAAAATCGAAATCTTCAGTGAAACACTCAAAAGAGAAATTATATGCAATGTGCGACGCTTAGCAAATTCAATTTCGTTTACAATTTCCGTTTTGACAGTTGAAACTTTTACTTTTGATTTCGATTTGAACTCTTATTCGGTTAACCGAATATGAACGGTTAACCGACTAGTCGACAGTGAACGGTTAATCGAATAGTCGAAGCTGAGCGACTAATCGAATATCATTAACCGAATAGTATTCGTACAAACGGTTACTAATCGGACGTTCTGTTAACCGGTTTTTTATTACTCGAATAATTTCAAGAGCCTTATACTTTTCCATATCTGACGCACTCATTTTTGTATTGTTGTATTCGATTGGAAATGTTTAGAAAATGATTTCGGACATCGTCAAAGGATCTAAGACCATCTATAAATGGGTCAAAATGGAGTCTTGAGACAAACAATTTTTAATGGATTCGAGTGGAAAATTTTAGAAACGGATTTTAGACATTGTCCGAGTTTTGAAAACCACTCAGGAATGGATCAAAATGGGCACCTGAAACTAAATTCTTTTTATATTCGAGATTCTTATGAATGTGATATTTTGTGTGGGGAGTATTTTAACTTCGGCAGCGCCGAAGATATTTTACTCTCTAGTTTTAATTCAAACAAGATTCCGTTTAGTCTTTGTCATTTTAATTGTCGTATTTCTTCCGCAGGCACCACTTGAAATAAAGTAAACAATGTTTAAGACCTCATCACCGTGGTTTTTCGCTTAATCTTTTAAATAGATTTCTTGATTCCTTCTTCAGTTCATTTCTTCGTTTTGTTACTTTATTTTGTTCGTATGACATTTTAGGGTTTTTAAATGTATTTGATTTGGATTGTCAAGACGGCCATTGTATTTGCCACTTTGCCTTTTTAGCTTAAATCGAAACGGATTAAGATTTCGACAACAACAACACAAAATAAAAAAAGTTAATCTGTTTCAGTCACTTGTGTGGATTCCGATTGATGGCAAAGAATATACAACTTATTGATTTTATATACAAGTATTACAATTTTTAAAAGCATTTTAAATTAATTAATTTAGGAAAAGCTGTGAATGAACAGAAATAGAAGAAACTAAAACTTTGACTAGAGATTACACACAAGATGCATTTCTTCAAACATGGCAGTTACAAACTTTATATGTTTAAAGAAGTAGCTTATTTTTAAATAAATTAGATTTGTAATTTGTTGTACCATTCGCATTTACTAGCATTTTTTTTAATTACTGTATAGATTACACTGACAGGCAAAATAATTCTGGGATTTTGACAGTGTTGCCATATGGCAACGCTAAAGGTAGCTTCAGCAAAAGATTTTTAAAAAATTAACGACGGTTCCTAAGAGTACCGCTAGTTTTTGTTTTGTATGACTTCATTAGATCATTTGTAGTTCTTTTGTTATTGTAATGCAAAAGAAAGCTTTGAAATAAAATATCGAAAAAGTGGAATTCGAGCCTCATGGAAAAGTAAATATAATTTTAATTATATTTAAAGTTAATAATCAATTAGTTTTTGTGATATGGTTGAGTCTAGATACAGTGACTCACAAAAGTATTCGTACACCCTTTTCTTTATGTGTAGTGGCTCACTGACACAATTTTTATTATCAATATTAGTATCAATGGAATGAGTACCTTTGACACCTTTATCCGTTAAGTACACTTCGAGAAAATCCTGGTAGAAAAAGAGCTAAATTTTTTCCACGGTTCTATACATATTTTTTGGGGATCCAAAAAGTTACGCTATTCGAAAACAAACAACTTTGCAAAAGAAAGTTTTGTGATAAAAAATTCCCCTGAATTTTGAGAATTTTTTAAAAAGTTGAGTTTTTAGAAATATTGTATAGAAATGATAAAATATTGTCATTTTTAGCACAAAATTCCATTTTTAAAAAAATTCTCAAAATTTAGGGGAATTTTTTATCACAAAACTTTCCTCAGCAAAGTTGCTTGTTTTGAAATAACTTTTTGCATCAAAAAAAAATATGTATAGCCCCCAGGAAAAAAGTTCGAAAAGTAGGTCCTTTTTCTAACAAGATTCGAAAGGTATTGAATAGACCTTTCCATTGATACTAATATTGCATATGGCCCCACTAGGCAGTAATATTTTCGTAATTTTTACATTTTTTATACTTTCAAATTTTTTTGAACTTTTTGTATGCAAAAACCTGTAAAAATACACAAAATTATGAATCACTTTAACTATTTGTCTTTTTCAATTTCTTATGATTTTTTTAGAAGTTTTTTAATGAAATTTTGTATCAATAGACATTTTTTTTTTAATCCTAGAATTCTAGGATTTTTTAAACATTTTTATACCACAGGTTACAAAATATGTAAGAATAACAATCTCTATCATCATTTCGCTCATTCCCTGCAATAAAGACATAACTCAAAAAATCACAATATTGGGAAATCACGATTTAAAAATTTTACTTACATTATTTTATATGAATTTTAGCAGTTTAAAATACATTAAAAACTAAAGATATGAATTCTGTCTTTAATCTGAATTCTGTAGATTAATATCTGAGAACATTCATAGCTCCAAACACCCGAATTTTGAGAGATGTGTCTCTATTGCAGTGATTTGTCGATTTACTATATTTAAGAATTTACGAAAAATAAATAATGTTTGTTCTTAAATAACGTAAAATTCAAAAACAAATATTTTGAAAAACATTTTAGCTGATATTTAATTTTTGTATAAAAAAACTTTTTTTCTATTTTTCCTTAAATTTTTTGACAAAAACATCATATTTTTGAATTTGAAACATCATATTTTTACAAATTCGGGTTTAGTTTGGAGAATTTGCTCTCGTACACAGATAAAAAAATACAGGTTAATCTAACCAAAAAACGTGGTAAAAAGATAAGAAAACCCCTTTACCGTACAGCTGTCCAACATTCCAATATACAAAGCTGGGCATAGTTAATCGAGAATTTAACTTCGTTAATAAAAAAAATAGTTAATCCAAAATTGTACTTAGATTTTTTCCTGGTTACGTGCCTGAGATACGTAACAAGAAAAAATGCGGGGTTTTCAAAAAAAAAATTTTTTCTAATACTGAAGGAAAAAAATAGAAAATGCCAACCAAATTGCAATCAACGACAGATCGCTTTTTTCAAAATAAATCTTTTTTTTTTTCATAAAAGTAGATTAAAAAATTTGGGAAAAAACCCGAAGGGCAGTTTTTGAAAAAAGGATTTATTCTAAAATCGACGTAATGTGTTCATATATCCTGGGGGGGGTTCAGCTCCCTAAAGCCTCCAAACCCCCTTCCCTTCATGGGTACGTCCCTGTAGGAAATTGTATAAGTAAAATCAAAGACAAGTTCCAAAATCGGATTTGTATGAAAAACTATTGATCGAATGGGCCAAATTATTTAAGAATTTTTTTGTAGAGAATTTTCCATGGAATCAAACTCCATAATTTTTAAAACAATAATAAGATGTTTTTCGATAAAATTTGATTTTAAAAAAAGTTGAGGAACAAAAACGTAGCCGTCTGATTATCATTTTAGTCACAAAACATTACAATTTCAGTCGCGAAACAACAAAATTTCAGTCTCAATTCATCAATGAAGAAAGCTAGAGGGACCAAATTTTGGATTTATAATTTTTTGCCCTCGAAGGTGTTTGTTTAGAAAATGGGCGGAATCGGTCGACTGCCTACATCCCATATAAGTGAAAATCGTGTTTTGCAAAATATGAAACTTAATTCCACTTGAATAGTTCCAAACTTGCACTCTAAATTATTTGTTGAAAGTTGTAGTTGAAATTATAGTAAATTTTTGCTGAATTTTCGGCTGTTGGGTAAAATTTGTGACTTATTTCATACAAAAAAGCAGAAATAATCTAATTATAGATACAAATTATTGCAAAACGTTGAAAAATGTGTTGCAATGAAACAATGCCTAATTTTCTCCACACAAAATAGTGTGAAGTCAATAAATGTCAATAAATGTTGATTTGTAGGCACAGTGGCCCGTATGCATAAAACGAGTGAACACTCCTTTCAGTAGTGATCACTAGGGCTTGCAATTTTGGGACGTTTTGGCAATCCCGGGATTTCGGGATTGAAAAATTTCAATCCCGGAATCCCGGGATTAGTCTTGGGATTTGAAAAACTGAGAAAAATAACTTTTTTTTTCCCAGAAAATTATATAAAATCTATGGAAATCATATTTTTTAATGAAAACTTGTCCAAATGAATGAAAATAAATTTTAAAAAACGCAATTCACTTAAATTTTTTTCAATAAAAAGTGGCTTTAAAAATTAAAAAACAATCCAACCCCTAATCGCCAGTTTATTACATGTGGTACATTTATCAAAAATCTATCACAAAACGATCTCTTCCAAATACATAGAATATGCAAATTCATAGATCATTTATCGACAAAAAAACCGTTTGCTGTAAAATTTCAAAGATCACACATATTGTAAATTAACGAGTTTAAGTTTCCTGTATATTTGGTCCCCTAACCAAACTTCAACAAAAATAAAATTAAATCCATGTTATTGTTCAAAATGTATGGAAACATTCGGAAAATTTAACCAAATTCTGTAATTTTTAAGCAATCCCGGGATTTTTGGTAGTCCTTACAAAAGTCCGGGATCCCGGGATTGCAACCCCTAGTGATCACTCAAATATTTCACAACGGAAATGTCAAACTCAGTGTTACCATATTTACAGTTTTATGTTTTTTTTTACAGATTTTTTTGAGCTCTATCAGATTTTAAGATTTTCTCCCAATAAAACAGATTTTTTATAAATTTAACCGATTTTACAGATTTTTACAAAATAAATTCAAATATGATTTTTCTTAAAATGTATTCTTATCACGATAAAAAATGTATTTTGGAGTAACTGAAGATCCTGTAACACATAACAACAAGAGAAGCTAAATTTTTTCACTTGAAATCTCCATTTTGTTCTGCACTGGTACTCATTCAAACTATGTTTTCAGTAGTACCCAAGTTAAAATTCTTAAAATTTCGGAAGCCAATATAATTTTTTAAAGTAGGCTGTACCCAATTAACTGGCCGTATATAATATTTACTAATTGGTCTGAATTTAAAAACAATTTCAAAAAATAGTACCAAATCTGTAGAAAAAGTACCAAAACTTCAATGTTCCAATTTTGTAATTAAAATAATTTTGTTATATGAACAGAAAAGATATTAATATTCAAAAACGTTAACAAGTTACATATATTTGTAAGCAGGGTTGGCAACCGAAACCGTAACCGAAACCGAAACCGAATGAAACCGATTCATTTTAGGGAGCGAAACCTAAACCGAAACCGATTCGTTGTAACCGATTGAATGGGTTCAACCAAAACCAATTGAAAAGGTTAGGGGTTTTTAATCGGTTTTCGTACACAAAATTGACTTGAAGTTTTTTTTTCCTAAGAGAAAATTCATCGTATTTAATTTATTTATTTCATATATTTTTAAAATATAGGAAATATTTTTTTAAATATTCAATAAATCTTTTTATAAGGCCTGCGCACACAGAGGCGATATTCGCTTTATAATTTCAGAACCATTTCCATATTTAAAAAATCTAGCTTCGAAAACGCAAAGTGCCTCACACAGGCAGCGATTTCACAGCAGTAGATTTTGTTTGTTATTTATTATATTGCTATGGAAACAATCTAAAAGTCTGACTGAAATGGTTCTGAAAATGACTATTTTGTTTGTTATTTATTAGACTACTATGGAAACAGTCAAAAGGTTTATTTTCAAACTGATTCGAATTGGTTTTGAAACTGGCTTTTTGTGTTTGTTATTTATTGTATTGCTATGGAAACAGGCTGTATAAAAAACGCTATATTCTCAAAAATACAATTATTTGTGACAAATTTAATTTCGAAACCGCCTGCGACACGAATAACGCCTCTGTGTGCGCAGGCATTTTTATGGTTTTTGAAAAGACTTGGAAAATTTTCGCTATTTTTTCGTAGTTTTATATGGCAGCCTTTTTCGTCCGATTTAGCTGATTCTCGAACTTGATCTCAATTCGGAGATAAAAACGTAAACCTAAAGTTTCACATCGATGTCTCAAAAAAAAAACATTCCAGCCTGTATGGTGACAGAAAGACGGGGATATGGCTAAATCTGTTTTCGATGCTGATCATGAATATATATACTTATCCATACCGGACATGCGTCCTTATGGACGTTTCAAACGTTGTGTGGGGTATAAAAACTAAAAATTTAAGCAGAAATTTGTTTGAAAATGCGATTAGATAAGGAAATTCGGTAAATTTAGTTAGATTCAGCACCCTTGATTTATATTGAATTGATATAAAATTTCCTAATATTGGGCCATCTAGAAACCTTTCAAAACCTAAACCGAAACCTTTTCAATCGCTCCAACCAAACGAAACCTTTTCAAAATCAAGGAGCGAAACCGATAACCAAAACCGATTGGCAAGTGGGAGTAAAACCGAAACCGAAACCTTTATTCGATTCGGTTGCCAACCCCGTTTGTAAGCATACTTTAATTCATAAAGCTTTTAACAAAGAAGTTTTAATAATAAAAAAAAATTAAATGAGCTTTTGGCATCAGTATCCATATATGTAATACTTCTATATTGCCAGTATAGTGAAAGTCACTGATATCAAGAGACAAAATATATGAAAAAGTACATTCGCAGTTCGTATTTCTCTGTCAAACTAATACAAAATTCAATGCTTGCTATTTCACTCTTACAGTGAGCTCAAAACATATTGCAGAGATAGGATACTGGCAATATAGAAGTATTACATATATGTCAGTATCAATAGAAAAATAAAAAGTTACACAGGCCCAATTGGACAGTTCCTAAGTGTTGACTACTTCTATAGAGTTTTTATATATAAATGAACCATTCTAAATATAACCGCATTCTCAGGTTTTCGCCATCACGTTCGTTAGAAAATTGCAAAATACAAGCATAGCTTTTTTTTATTTAGCACAAAATACTTTGTTTTCATAAAGACCCATTTATTAACGTAAAGGTAATGTAAGTGGTTGGGTATCCACTTATCTTTCCAAAATGTCCGGTGGCTTTCGATGGCTGCCCAACTCCCCTCACGTAAAGCCATGTAGACATTTCATTAACACCCTACCCCCCCCCCCCCTACCAACCCGGCATTACGTTGTTTATGGAGAACCCCTTATACAATTTCTTTTTTTTTCTTGAGTGACGCTTAAAAAGTGTTTTCACTAATTTTATAGCGATTTTTTGTGAATTTTAAAAAAATGCAGCAACACAGCAAATTTAGTCCAAAAATATAGAGAAATACATTTTTTGAAACCAATTTTGAAAGAAGATTTAAATTTTTTTTTAAAAACCAGATTGAGCGATTCTATCCTTCGATTCGTTTGGCCATCTCTACTTGCAATACGGACGCGATTTGGATATTTGTCAGTTTTATTAATTTTTATTATAATTTAAATTCATACGTATGAAATGAAAGCCCTATGAAATGATAGAATTTCAAAGAGCCTATTTACACAGTCATTCCCATGACGCATGGGCATGCCGTTTTTAGAATTTACACTGACATGGGCATGACGAAATTTGACAGTTTTTATATGAAAATGTAAATAAACGAAGCATGGAGTTGCCAACTTTTACGTTTTTTGTATGGATTTTCGGTGCAAAATGTTCTATCCCGTTTTCACTACCGCAGTTCTTATTAGCTCTCTATCAGATCACAAATTTTTTTAATTCCACATATTTTAGCTAGTGATAACTTATAAGGGACGACGGAATGCATAAATGTAGAAAAGCTCTTATGTGCAGTGTTGCCAGAAAAAAAATTTTTAAATCATCCAAACTGGGATTTAAAATCGTTATTTGGGGCTTTACATCGTCATACGAAGTTGCGGGCCAAGTTTTTGATAAGGAGTCGCTCAAAGTATTGTTTGTCAAGGTGCGCTTAAGCTAAACCGTTAACATTTCCATTATGAAATAGCTGATTTTTTATATGACATAATAATGGACGGTCAAATTAAATACTACAAAGAATATAAAAAAGTGATAAATTTATTTCACATTTAACAATGCAAGTACACTTTCAAGGTTTTCCACATTTTTACACTACCTTCACTCAGTTCTAAAATTTGTGTGTTCTTGTGAAGTGCTGTACATTTTTCCACTGATGTTTGGAGGAAAGTACAATTCTACTCAAGTATGCCGATTCGTGAATAGAGAGTGAACTATCTTCGGATATGCCAAAGCACACAGTATGATCCATTTAGAAGTACCTCGAAAATGAAAATTAATTCTCAAGACCCCATTTTGAGCCATTTATAGCTTGTTTTGGAGACTTGGACCACGCCCGAACTTCTAAAAATTTCCAATGCAAGCCACAAAAAAAATTTATCTCACCCCATTTTTAACCCATTTATATGTGGTTTTGGAAGCTAGGACCAATTTAAAAATCAATTTCTAAATTTTTCTAAGCGAATACAGCAATAGAAAGACTTCAAAAATGTTTATCAGAACTACTTTCATTGCAGCTGCGCTCTTAACAATCCATACTTTTTATGGTTACAATGATTTTTCGCCAATTATTGCAATAAAACACGACGACCTGCACTGTAACTAACTCATTTCTCAAGTAGGCAAATATCAAAAAATCAAAATATTTTATCCAACTCAAAACTTGTGGCGTAGTGTTTTAAAACTGAAAACTTTGTTTTTGATTTGTGTATTTGGTTTATTTTCAAGTTTTTCACCAAAATTAAGTTTTCTAGTTTCTTTTTAAATGTTAAAAAATCCATGAAGAGGCGAAAATAACATTGATCTTATAATTGAAAATTATTAATAATAAGTTAGATTTAAGGACTGTATACCAGGATTATAATTTAACATCAAAACGTATCTATTTTATAGCTGCATCTACATAATTGCATTTTTTTACCAAACCACTAAATAGATTGGAACCGAGCCCTCTTAAGTGCACATGGAAAAGATCATAGCATTTTTTGAGACCGACATCAAGATTAAGAAATGCTGCTGAAAGCCGCAGGTGCTTTCAAAAGTATTGCAAATAACCAAATTTCCCAATATTTGAGGTCAGTATTCTCAAATACCATAAAATTTTTAAACTTGAAACCATGGGATCTTGTGATCTTTCAAAAAAGCCGTCAATGACATTGCTACCACACCTGTGAGCAGCACTACTGCTTTAGAAAGGTTAGCCTGATAACGGAATACACCCTTAAAAACAAAATTCAAGTAACTACATATTTCGAAGTATTGACTACTTCTATATTATCGTCTACTTAGTATTAGGTGAGTAGAAATTTCTTTCTTTTTTAATTTTTTCTCTCTCGAAAATGTGTTGCTGACAGTAGAAGTAAAATTCAACAGAATTCGCTTAGAATGTGGTATATGGGGGTTTTTGGGGTCGCCGATTTCGAACTTGATTTCGTTCTTGAGTTCGTTCGGTCTAAATGCACCTTAAAAGACGGGTTTTTTTTATATGATAAGGTCCCTACTAGGGCTTTCGATTTCGGGATCCCGTATCCCGGGATCCCGGTCCATTTTTAGTTCCGAAAATCCCGGGATATTTTTTCCTTTATCCCGGGATTTTCGGGACTACATTTTAAATGAATTAGTCCATAAAAAAAGTTTAATACAAGAAAAATACAACTTTTCATCGCTCATAAAATATAAAAAAAATCGTGTAAGCAGAAAAATAGTTTCTGACAACATTTGGACAACCCCAAAATGAAAAAAAATTTTGTTAGAAAACACAAAACTTAAAAATTTTTAATTTATTAAAAAAAATTACATATAAAATTGTTTGTGCTTGAAATTTTTTCTTTAAGAAAAAATAAATTTATATTTATTTCAGAAGGAAATTGTTATTTTCAGTCTTAGCGAACGCACAAAAAAGAATTTCTTAGTAAAAATAATTAAGTAAAACTGAAAACTGATGCAAAAGTAATTTCAGAAACCTTATTCAAGCATATTTTGAATTGGATTGTGTCTTTCCTAAAGAAACGGAAACTCAAATACTGAAAATAAAAAAATGCATTAATTTGTACCTTTAATAAATTGAAATTTTTGTTTATGTTTATTTATTTAAGCTAAAACTATCAGTTTTTTATAGGTTTTATTGCAAAAACCTATAAAAAACGTTTTTTTTATTTTTTTAAAATGCATTTTGCATTTTTTTAGTCCCGAAAATCCCGGGATTGCGAAAAGCCTTCGGGATTGAAAGCCCTAGTCCCTACACACAAACGCGAAATTTCGCAGACGCGGCGAAACTTGCTCAAAAATTGTTCTTGAAATGGCGATATTCGAATAAAAAAGATTTGTTTGTGGTGAAAAATTTCATAAAAACAAATAAAAATGTATATCATTTATAAATTTTGTTTAAAGGAACGCACAATCGCATTTTCAAGAAACATAGCAAGATCCGCAGCAGCTGCGGAATTTCGCAGCTCGACAAATTCCATTTTAGAGAAATGACATATATTTTGTTTTATATAGGCAAAATATTTTTTGACATTTCCATTCTGGAAAGTATAATGAAAATATGAAAAAATTATTGTGAGTGATTGTGCGGCTAATAGAAATGGTTTTCGAAGCAACATAAAGGTCATTCCATTTATTTTGCTGTGCGGGTTGCCAAAAAAGGAACTCTTTTTTGCCTTCTCTGCCGGAATGAAAATTTTGTTTATTTTTCGCTTCGTTTTTTACATAGGTTTGCTTATAGGAGCGGATTTTTTTCACATCTGCATAACAAGATTAAAACAGAATTTGCAGCGGTTGACGGTTATCCGTTGTAAAAATTAAAATACACGCAACTAGATGCGAATGCGTGGAATTGGGACGGAGACGGTAAAGCAGTAGAGCGGTAGCCGCCGAACTTAGATTTATTTTATTGTCGTACAATCAGTAATGACAAAATATTTCAAATTCGCTGAAGGAGCCGAAAAATCCGTCTAGTTTAATACAAATTCAATCAGGGAAATTTGTATCAAACTACGGATTTTCGGCTCTTTCAGCGAATTTTAAAATATATTTTTTTTGTTTGCTATTAATTGCTATTTAAATAATTCTAATAGATTTAAAATTAGATCAATGTAAGAAAATTGCAATTGTTTTTTTTAGTTCATGCTTGCAATTGTGTATATCGACTTGGCTTCGACAAATATGGTGCCGAATGTATTTCGATAGTGATCCGACCTAATATCAAACTTAAACGAAACCACACGGAGGTAAATGCTTGCTGAAATCATGCGTTATAGGAATCAATTAAGTAAAAATTAGTCACGATATTGATCCATTAATTAGAAGTCAATAATCAAGAATTCTTAATCATAAGAACAGTTAAAAGTGAAAATCATAGTTTGTGATTTTTGTTTGCTTGATTTGTTCCACTTAAACATGAATTATGATTTTCCCTTTTGACATAATCAATGACAAGATGGAATAAATTGTGCAAACAAAAATCATAAATTATGATTAAAAATTCATAATTTTAGGCTTAAATGAGAATAAATGAATCATTCGTAATAATAATTTGAGCACATATTTCCAATTAAATAAATTAAAATTTTTTTTATTTGCTAATTTTTTACTTAATTATTTATTTAATTTTACTTTTTTATTTGCCAACTTGCTTAGAATAGTTTGTAATAACTTTTTCACAAATTCAGTTTTCCCGGAATTCGAACCGATATCATCCTCTCCAGTCCGGACGCCTAACCGATTCGGCTACCCTGGCATTATTGTAAAAGCGTCTAAATGTATTGTATATTGCTCAGCAATTCATGACAATCAACCCAGTTACTCATAATTCATGATAACACGTGCAGTTTCATGACCTAGTTAATCATCCATTATTCTTCAAGAATAATAAAATAAATCACGAAATTCATAAACCCTTATCATAATGTATTCACAATCTATATGCATAGTTTATGTACGAATTCGCATAATTTGTGACTAATATTCACAATTAATGATTATAGTTAGTAATTAAGTAACAATAATTTTATGGACTCCATAATCGTAAATCATGAGCCAACATTTCTCTCCGTGTATAATGATGAAATACAATCGATTTTGTTTGATATCACCTCAGATCTTATTGGCAATATTCCCTCTTAGTTGGGGTATTCCCAACTAAGAGGGAATATTGCCAATAAGATAAAAAAAGTTAGATAAGTGCAAAATATTTGGGACCGACCGAAATTCGGTTTCGGTTTTTCGGCCATGTTTCGGATTCGGCAGAAAAATAAAATATCGTTTTCGGCAAAAATTTCGATATTTCTGCCGAATTTTTCGGCTTGATACGAAAAATGTAAATAACAAAGATTCACTGATCGACCAAACTGAACTTTTTGTGTGACTTGATAGACAAATTCTTATGTATTTTGCCACGATGAAGCCGAAAATTTTCCAGCACACATCAAAAAAGCAATTTTTCGAGCGTTTGCGAAAAAATGGTGCGTGCTGGAAAAATTTAATAATTTTTTTCGGATTTAGGGTGGCAAGATACATTAAAAGCAACCAAGTGGATACAAATTTAGCTACTGATCAAAGTTTCGAAGAATCTGAAACGACAAAGAAGTCCTCTATTTTGTATTGAAAAAAGGAAAATTTAAAACTTTGAAACTTATTTTCTTGAAAGAATGTGTATGTTACACTAGCATTCACCCAGAGAAGCGAACTGGAAAAATTCCCCTCCCGCACACATAGCTTGAAATTCCGCACGAAATGGGTAATTCCCCACAATCATTTCCAGATCCTCAGCGTTCGGACTTTACTACGACCATAGTAGAAAATACCCCCGGTGCGACGGGGGATTTTGATACAAGGGTAGCAAAGCCGTCATCCGCCCAACCGTCAACCGCTGCAATTCTGTTTAATGAATTAAGGTCCTCACACACCATCGCGGAACTTGATCAAAAATTGTTCTTAAAAAGGCGATATTTTAATAAAAAAATCTGTTTGTGGAAAAAAATTTGTATTCTGTATTATTTATAAATTTTGAAAATACCGCTTATTTGAAATGTTCGATCACTGCAGTTACCAGCAGTGATGCCAACTGGAGGGTAAATTCCCTTTTTTAGGGATTTTTTGGTAGGATTTTGCTTAAAAGAGAAAAAGGTATTTTTTTATCCATCTGAAGAAAAAAAGGGAATTTGTTAACATTGTTCTTTTATATATATCTTACTTATTTATTTTTTTATTTTTGGGCTATAGCTCATTTTTACCAAAAAATTATTTTGTCAAAATAGGTTGTTACAAATCTTACTTATATAAAAGTTTTTTTTCTCATAAATGATGCAGTTTTGTTCCTTTGAAGTTTTTGTACAAAGTACCTTTTAATAATTTTCTATCTACGACGAAACGCAGGGATCCCAAATTTTGGATTTATCCTTTTTAGGCCCTACAAGGAGTTGGTATTGAAAATGGTCGACTGCCACGCCTACCTCCCATATAAGTGAAAATCGTGTTTTCACTTATATTCCTCTTAAATAGTTCCAAAATTGGTATCTATGGTCGCTGATTTCGAATTTGATGTCGGAATTTAAAGATTCAAGATGGCGGAACCAATATGGTGGCCGAAATTTTAAGATTTCATCAAAACAGTATGAAATTTTGTATAGGTGGGTTTTTGGTACATAAAAACGAAGCGTAGTACGAATTTTTGATGATTTTAATCGGATTCAGCGTAAAAAAATACAAAATCGCTTTAGTTTCTCAATTAAGAAAATAAATGTCGATTGGAAACAAAATTCTGCTATTTTATAAGAGCAAAACAAAATTATTACCAATTTTATGCGTTTAAGTTCTCGTATCTTAAAAACTAAAAGAGATACAACAAACTATGTTCTACAAAGTTGTAGGGCTGAGAATTTTCTATAAAATATTTTTAAAACTTTAAAAATCAGTGTGACTATTCGAAAGATTAGTCACACTACATTAGTACTAAAACTACAAAAAGTGAATTTTTTGAGTTTACGGCAAAATGGAGCGTGCTTGCATGATTGTGTTCGGATTAAGCATATCAAAATACATAACAAACAACCATATGTTATCGTGTAACAAAAGTACTGTAGAACAGGGATATGTTTCACTGGACTGAGACCCGTTAGACGAACATTGTTTTATTTTTCGTATTTCTTGGGAACAGATAGGACAAATTGCTTTGCACAGCAGTGTTGGGCTACTCAAGTAGATTAATACAAACCCAATAAGCACGACAAATCTGTTTCTCCAACGTGTGTGAAATGTGGTTCAACCTCCACTTGATCTCCAACCCTGAGAATAATTGTATTATTTTATAATATGGCAATACCGTTCTAAAGCAACGATAATATTTGTCGCACCTGTCAATGCTTTAAAAAGTATAATGCAGTAAACAGAATTGCAACAGTTGACGGTTGGGCGGACGACGGCTGGCCGCTGTCAAAATTAAAACACGCAATTCACGGAATCGGGGACGGAGACGATAAAGCAGTAGAGCGGTAGCCGCAGAACTTAGATTTGTTTATATTTTCAGGTCGACGGCTGACGGTATAGGGGTTGCACCGAGGTATCAGTAATGCTAATATTTTTTAAATTCGCACAAGCGGCCGAAAAATAGGCCGAATTAAATACAAAATTCCCTGATTAATCTTAAAATATTAAATTTTTTTGTTTAGTTTGCTGTTCTTTGTTATTTAATTAATTTTAATAGTATTTGAAATTTCTTACTATAGAAAGGTGTACAAAAATTTCAATTGGTTTTTTATTTCAGAGATGCAATCATGTTTTCGACTTGACTTCGACAGCTAATATGGTGTCGAATGTGTTTCGAAAGTGTTCCGAGCAAATATCAAACAAAAAACGAAACACAAATGATGGAATACGGTCGATTTCGTTTGATATGAAGATACGCGAATGAGAACATATAATTGCAGCAGTTGACGGCATGCCTCGCCAGACTTGTCAAAAGCGAGAAACAGCTGATAGGAAGAAGAAGAACAACACCATAGTGTGAAGTGAAGATGGTTACAATGTACCTATGTAACCGGTACTTTTGCTTTGGTACTCGAGAAAAAAAAAGAATGAGGCCCTAGCTTCAGTAGCACTTGTGCTGGTGAAATTCTGGGACTATTGATGAAATCGTTATCAAAGAAGTGGTAGCAAAATTTATTGCGTACTAGTCGACACACTAGGGCTCTTGTTATTCGAACAATCGATTACCCGAATAAACCGGATACCTAACTATTCGACTATTACCATTCGATTAGAAGTATTCGGCTAGTCGATCGCATTCGACTATTCGATTAACCGTTCACAGTCGACTAGTCGGCTAACCGCTGATATTCGGTTAGTCGAACGTTATGAATTTAAAATCTAAATCTTCTGACACGCTCAAAAGAGAAATTATATGCAATGTGCGACGCTTAGCAAATTTAATTTCGTTTGTAATTTTCGTTTTGGCGGTTGAAACTTTTACTTTTGATTTCGATTTTAACTCTTATTCGAATATGAACGGTTAATCGAATAGTCGACAGTGAATGGTTAATCGAATAGTCGAAGCTGAGTGACTAATCGAATATCATTAACCGAATAGTATTCGTACAAACGGTTACTAGTCGGATGTTCTGTTAACCGGTTTTTTTATTATTCGAATAATTTCAAGAGCCCTGCCACCCTCTCCTCACATGTTGAACCTTTGAAATCTTGACAAAGATTTTTTCCGCTCAACGGAAAAAACCGACTACAAAAACTCAAATTTTTCATAGCTCTAATTTGAACATCAGCTGATTTTGACAGATGAGACCATGAAGGCTGGTTCGAATTTGAAGCTGATGCAGGTGCTGTATACTGTGGTTAGCGATAGCTGAGGAAAATACTGGGATGGAGGTCGACTTGAGGATTGGCTTAGAGTTCAAGTGGATATCCAGCCCTATCTCCATTGGAGAACCAACGTCCATTTCCTTAGAGAATTACTATGTTCTCAATTGGAGATCAAGTGGAGTTACAATGTTGGAGATTGGAGAAGAGCACTGGAGTTACAATTGAACTCCAATCCATCGCCAGCCTTAATGCTTAATGCCTTAATGCTCGTTTTTTCCTTTTTAGTACTTAGACCCAATAGACTTACAACCTTTCAATTGGTCTGAGTTTTGTTGTGAGATTTTTTAATTGCATTGCGATTAAAAAATCACACGAAATAAAACATTTTATGTGAGATTTTTTAACAGCTGTAAGATTTTTTGTGTGAATTTCAAATGCTGTGAGATGTTGTCTCACTCAGGGTTTAAATTGCTGCAGTATTTTCGAATACTGTTACTTTGATACAGTAAGCAAGAAATGTATTTTTGAAATACTTTGCTTATTTTAAAGCATTTTAGAAAATATCTACAACCCTCGAGGGATTTTGGCCGAGCTTCTTAATGCAATTATCATGGGCAAGTGTATATGATAATTGATAATTGTGGACCTACAGTTTATTATGAATAGCCATACTGAATTTAACAGTTAATTTGCACAATCGAGCTCTTCCGAGTCACCTTTTTTTTATGCATACAAAGCAATTTGAAGCAAAGGAAGTATTCAAAGCATTGAAAAGGCAGTAATTTGACGGTATTGTGTCACGAATTTTTCGACGCGGTAAACTGTGGTCAAGGTATTTTCTAAAATGCTTTAAAGTAAGCAAAGTATTTCAAAAATAAATTTGTGTCTCCTTGTCAAATCAAAGTATTCAAAACTGGATTGTTTTCTTTTGATCCCTTTGCTTTTAAACCCTGGTCTCACTTGAGATTTTTTTAAATTTTTTATGAGATTGTGATTTTTTTTGAGATATTCATCTGGCAACTATGGTGTGGTGTGTTTCTAAATTTTTTAACGTCATCACTGTTTTTTGCTGGTTTTTTATTTGACATTTTGCTTTAGAGTTTTAAATTGCATTCGTAGAAATAATATATAAATGAGAGATTTTACGAAATTTCTAAAAAAATTTTAGGTACGAATGCACGTCTGAAAACAGCAAACATAGAATAAATGCAATTTTATAGAATATAAAATCACAAATTCGGAAAAAATGCGATTTAAAATTTGGTTGTTTCTGCTGACAACCGGTGTTGTTTCCAGCTCAAATAATATTAATCGTAATGTACGCGCAATAGTACCAGACAGCGGTAACAGCATCTTCGACAACAGCCATTGCCAGGAACTACGCAATTTGTGCTCCCACCTGAAATCCACAGACGACAATGTATCGGTATTAGAATGCGTCAACACGTTAAAATCGATAGAAACCTTGCCCGAAAAATGTCAACATGCCGTCTGGAATCAGCAACGGACGATGCTTACCGGAAAATGGCTGCATGAGCAACTCATTCCCCGCCATTGTTTAACAGAACGTGAACAGCTTTTGCCTTGTGCGAATGCGGTGAACCAATGGAGTTGCTTGAAGGAAACGGTGGATCATTTGGAGCACGGAAACGGTTGCCGCACATATATACGACGGGCCTTCGCAACGTTCTTTCCAGATTACGAGGTGCTCGGCGACTTCTTTGCCGCCTGCGGAACAGAAGTGGAACAGCTCGAATGCGGCAGACTCAATCCCGAACGAAAAAGTGTATCTCAGTTGGAGACAGTGCTGTGTCTACATGAATCTGGTGCCGATATGTTGAATGGTGCTTGTAAAGCGGCCATTGGCCGTATTGAGCAGCATCAAGCAGACATGGAATTCTTCGAAATCTGTTCAGCCGATTTGAAACGTCTTTGCGTTCAGGTTTGTTGTGTACATCATACTTCCATTCCTCTCATCACTTACATTTTTTTCTTGAATGTAGGAACGGTCTGGAACTCCGTCCGCCTTCAAATGTTTGGTAAAAAACAAAAGCCATCCTTCACTTTCGCGCCGTTGCGGAGAACATATTGCGCAACGTGACCGTGAAATTGCACGCGACTATCGCATTTCGCATGGACTTGCCAAGGCCTGCAAAGACGAGATTAAACTGCACCATTGCCGACGTGGTGTCTCCGAAGATAAACAAGTGCGCTTGGCCCAAATCCTGCTGTGCCTGGAATCGATAGCCAAAAACGGTACCAAACTAGTATCTGAGTGTCACGCGGAAATTGATGATCATCGTCGAATGCTAATGCAAGACTACCAACTTTCGCCCGAAATTCTGAGTGATTGCGCCGATGACATACCAAAATTCTGCGGCGATATCGAAAAGCTACAGCCAATTGGAGCTGCCAATGGTGGTGGCGAAATCATTCACTGTCTCATGGAGCATGCGCGCATTAAACGGCGCAAAGATCGCCGTGTAACTGCACAGTGCCAACGCTCACTCGAAGTGCTCATTAAAGTTAGCGACGCTGGTGAGGATTGGCGTGTTGATCCAGTGCTGCGTCGAGCGTGCAAACCCGTTGTTGATGTTGCTTGTGGCGATACGGACGGCGGCGATGCACGAGTTATGTCCTGTTTAATGGAACGAATTGGCACACCCGTAATGCATCCCGATTGCGAGCAAGCGCTGCTGCTTATACAATACTTTGTGGCTCGGGACTTCAAATTGGATCCACAGCTTTACAAACACTGTCGCGATGACGCAATTAAATATTGCCGCGCTAAACGCGTTTGGGATGATGTTACCGATGCTCAAATGGATCCAGAACGTGGACCATTAATTTTGCCTTGTCTCCATCGTATCGCGTATAGCGATGATTCGCAGGTGCTGCTGCGAAAGGACTGCTTCAAAGAGGTGAAGCGAGTGATGCGCCAACGAGCCATTTCAGTTGATTTAATACCAGAAGTGGAGGACTTCTGCATCGAAGATTTGTCCATTTATTGCTTCGATCGCACAGAAAAGGGTGCTGAAATGGAGTGCCTTCAAAATAATCTCGAAAAACTACAACCTGAATGCAAAGTTTGTCCGGCCATATTTGCAATGTGAAGAAATCTATTTACCTTTTGATGTTCATTTGTTTCACAGTCTGCTGTCACTACATACACCGAGGAAGAAGCGGCACATATCGAGCTCAATCCAGTAATCATGTCAGTCTGCACGGAAGCAATGAAAGTGCACTGTGAACCCATAATGAGAGGAGGCAAGGATAAAAGTAAATAACTAGTAAATTTCTTAATTGTGATATGTAAGGGAGGGGAGGGGGTTTAAACCCCAAAACAGCCTAGCGTATGTGCCTGATACCAAAACACATCAATTGGTTTAGTACATATCGAGATAATCATGCTTTAAAATGGAACCCCTTTTTATAACCCTTATATTAACTTGCTTTGGGCGGACTATATATATATATATATATATATATATATATATATATATATATATCCTCAAATCTGCGGCGAGCGTTTTCATACACTTCCACATGAGCTAGAGAGCTCAAATTTGGAACAATGATAGAACCCCGGTGACAATGCATTCTATTAAATTTTGGGGTTCATCAGAGGCGTAGGGGGCCGTGGGGGACTCAGACCCCTTTTGTTTAAACATGCCATAACTTCCAATTCCTTCAAGCTACAAAGATTATTGTAGGTGGGTTCTTATTGGCAAAATGAAATTTTATACCCTTTGGAAAGGGGGGTGTGGAGATAAAGGGGAGCGGGATGGAGACAATTTAAAGTTCTAACTTTCGTATTTTTTATGCTACAGGGCTAACATTTTTTACTTAGGTTCGCATTGGGGAAAAAGAGTAAAAAACGGGGGAAAAGAAGAGAAAAAAAAATATTTTTTTTTTAAAAAAAAGAGGAAAATAAAAGAGAGTAAAAAACAAGTTTTTTAAAATATAACTCTTTAACCGACTAAAAAGCAGAAAATAAATTTCCTTGAAATTAATTTCCGCAATTTCGATTTTTAGTCGGTTAAAGGGTTATATTTTAAAAAACTTGTTTTTTACTCTTTTTTATTCCCTTTGTGGTTGTACATTTTTTTTTTGATGCAGTTTGTTTATTTATCAACAGTGTTGCCGTTTATCTTTGTGGCTATATTTTGTAATATTCAAACAATTCGAAAATTTTTCATTTTAATTTATTTTTCTTAACAATTTTGACAATTTTTATTCAATGTTTTAGTTTAATTAAATTGTAGCTTTGCACACAACAGGTGCTTAAGTTACCGTTCTTACTTCACGTCAGCGTCCCTCCACTTTCAGTACAACTATAAAAAAATTGTTTTTTCATAGAAAAAAAGGCCAAACAAATTTTCAATTTTATTTTTTTAAGGATTCCCGGTGGACCTAGAGAGCTGGAATTTCACACATATGTCCTATGCAACCATGGCTTGAGGCTCTTGAGCCGGATTTTTTATTTTCGAAAAGTTTAGAAAAATTGTGGCAGATATAGTATCTTACCTAGCCTAGGAACATTTTTAGAAGTTGGCCATTGTACTCGAAAGAAGAGAACGTCCGAAATTCGGGATTCCGGCCAAAAAGGGCTGTTTCGGCCGTGTTTCGGATTCGGCCCAAAAATAAAATATCGTTTTCGGCCAGATTTCGTTTTCAGCCGGAAACAAGCCCGAAAATATACATTTTTTATCAATATTCAATCATAAAAAAAAATGTAAACAATTATTTTGCAATCACTTTAGGTTTGTTAGAAGTTGCTGCATCAAACCTCGTTTTCGTTCAATATCGAGGTACGCGATTACACCCCAGGGTTTAATAGTCGAGATGGTCCAAAAGGTAAAAACCGATTGGGGACCCAAAAATATGACAAACATGTTCTATGCACTTATGGTGAATTCGCCACCCACTTCATTTTAAAAATCCGGCTACTTTTTCGATGAAAAAAATTTTTTTTTATGTTTTTGTGAGTAATTCTTGGTTCAGAACAATTAATTTTTGAGTACTCACTCACTGTCATTTTTCTGCTCATGAGCAACATCTTTTTTAATGGTGACCAGCGGCTTTGGAATTTGTTTTGGCTTTCTATTT
Organism: Heteromyza rotundicornis; assembly: GCA_951394025.1. NCBI lineage: Eukaryota > Metazoa > Arthropoda > Insecta > Diptera > Heleomyzidae > Heteromyza > Heteromyza rotundicornis. The sequence goes on along the minus strand of OX596010.1, from coordinate 61,160,915 downwards.
TGTTGTATAAAATGGTTTTTTGTGCTGTTAACAATATTAGTTGTTATTGGAATCAGTATGTATGTGTTAGTTGTGTGGAATAATGCATACCCAGCCAATAAATTTAAAGGTAAAAATAGATTGTTTAAATAAAGAAATCTTAAAAATATATAATTTCAATCATTTCATATATGAATTAGACATAAAAATGAGTTTTCGTGTTAACTAAAATTGTGCTCTCTTCAGTTCATGAATTCACAAGAGCCAGATTTGGTGATCTAGCGATGCTCAGTAATGCTTCTGCTCGTGCCGCAGCAACGTGGACAAAATTGTAAGAACGAACTTTGTTAACGATCAAACAAATATAAGTGGAAATCGTGTTTTCACTTATATTCCGCTTAAATAGTTCACTTATATTCCGCTTAAATAGCATTTCAAAATTCAAGATGGCGAAACCAATATGGCGACCGAAATTTTAAGATTTCAACAAATTTGTGTACAATTTTGTATAGGGGGGTTTTTGGGGTCGCTGATTTCGAATTTGATGTCAAAATTGCAAGAAATTTCTGGGGAGAAGCATAATTAAATCATTATGTTGGGAATTGTGGACGGGAAACCATCTGATTTTCTCTTAGTATTGATAAAGTTGTAGAAACGCTTAGGGTCCGAAATTAAACAAGATTTCATTTTTCGTAGGTAATCGAGATATAGAGACTCGCAGAGATCAGAAAAACTGGTATAGACGCCTTGGTAGTTGGAAAAGTCAGAGTCAGACCGAGATTTTAGATATACAAGCCATAATTGGTTTCTTGTATTACGCAGTGAGCGCAATTCTTTGTTATACCGGGGTGGGGATGACGAATAACTTCTATTTGGCACAAATGGCACACAGTTTGCAAAACACTTATAGATTTCGCTGTAGAAAAATTTAAGAGCATGATTGATATTATTGCGGCTAATATCAATAATATGGTTAAAATTTATGTTGCGAAGCAAATTGTTCAGTATTTCGAAATCAATATTACGAAAATTAAAACTGAATGTGAGTTCGGTCGGTACCTTTTCGGAATCGTTATCGTAGGAAAATACAAGAGATAGGGGTGGATGATAACGGTCTAAAGTAGAAAGGAGGTGACTGCTTTCTGAAACTATGCTGTTGTCAACTTTAGAAGAAAAAACCAGATCGAGTAATCTGCCTAGGTTGTTAGTGGTTCCGTTAAGTTGGAAGAATCCAGAGTCAGACAGACAGTCAGTAAAGAGGATTTCTTTACTTGAAGATGGATTTTCAGCGAGGAAATGCGTATCATCATCAGATGGTGCCCATTGAAGATTAGGCAGGTTGAAATCGCCCAAAATTACGATAGTATCGCATGGGTTTACGTTATCTGATATAGAGTCGATGGCATCTATGGCCAATTGATAACCGTGTATTGGTTGTGAGGGACGAATGTAGCCGCAAAAAATGTATAGGTATCGTTTTGAGACAGCTATTTTGGCACAAATAAACTCAAAATCTGTAGTGTTCGACGATTTTACTAAAGTAGGGTCATAATGATTATTTATTGCTAGAAGAACTCCACGACCGTGTGAATTTACATCTTTGTCCCGACCATCGTCGCGAAACACTACAAAGTCGGATGCAAATAATTCTGCATCTTTATAGTCAGATGAAAGATTTGTTTCAGTGAGAGCAAAAATATCATAGGGAAGCTTTTGTGAATTGAGAAATACGGATGCAATTTTGGTTCGAAGGCCTCTTACATTTTGATAATATAAGGATACAAACTGGGGAGCAGGTCTATCAAGATTTATAGTCCACGTTGCTGCGGCACGAGCAGAAGCATAACTGAGCATCGCTAGTTCCCCAAATCTGGCTCCTGTGAATTCATTAATTGAAGTGAGCACAATTTTAGTTTCTGACTTTGTAGAGCTATTAACACGAAAACTAATTTTTATGTCTAATTCATATACGAAATGATTGAAACTATATTTTTTTAAGATTTCTTTATTCAAACAATATTTTTGTTTGCCTTAAAATTTCAGTTACTTCGAACAATTTGGTTTTTGTTTTTAAAAAGTTCGAAATTGCCACCTCGGAATATTTCAAAAATATTACAATGGTTTCTTTTAATAGAGGTATTCACGTGAAGGTGTATTTGGTTTTATATTTTTAATAAATTTAGTAATTGTAGTAAACTGAAAAAAATGCAAGTAAAATATATATACCCTTTTAGCCCGGTTCGCAGATGCGACAAAATTCCGTTTTGGATAATTGACATATATTTTGTTTTGTGTAGCGAAATATTTTTTGACATATTAATTTTTGAATTTGGTTAATAAAATTTAATGAAAATGTGAAAAATTGTGAAAAAATTATTGTGAGTTATTGTGCGGCTAATAAAAATGGTTTTCGATGCAACATAAAGGCCAATCCATTTATTTTGCTGTGCGGGTGCAAAAAAATCTCTCAAAAAAGCAACTCTTTTTTTGCCTTTTCTGCATACGCTAGCCGGAATGAGAATTTTGTTGGTTTTTCGCTTCGTTTTTTTACATAGGTTTGCTTATGGGAGCGGAATTTTTTCCCATCTGCATACCGGGCTTTACCGAAAATATAACTTTGCAGGCCTGTTGTACTTTTTTCACCTCTGGTAATTTTCAGCAATAATATAAATTTTTTACTTTTCTAAGAAATACTTGCTATTTTTACGCAAATATGTAAAGAATGTATGTGGTGACATCTCCGGGTAACTTTTCCCATCTCTGTTTCGAACTTTTCGAAAACTATTATTCGAAATAACTGTAAACAAAATGGATCATTGAAAATAGCTCGTAAAAGGATTCGTAAACGAAGTCGTTGAAGATATTTTATCGAAGAAATTCCGACTATCGTAATATACGAGTGAGTGTCTGACTTTTCTCAACTATTTTTTATCGAGAAAAGTTCGTAAAAAAAAAATGACTGCATACCGCATATGACCCTGTAAGGAGTTATAGGGCTAAGTGTGCTAAAAAATGGAGAAAAAGGTGTTTTCAATGTTTTTCTTACATCTGAATTACTGCTAATTCGATAACGAAAAAAACGGTATAAAATACGCCAAAATTCGATACACATAATAGACATAAATAGCGGTAATTTATTGTCAAAGTCACCATTTTTTTTTTGGGGAAATTTTGTGTTTAAACAAGATTCTTTCGAAAATTTTGATTACATTTTTTTATATAAACTATGCAGTTTTGTTCCTTCGAAAATTCTCTACAAAATACCTCTTAATAATTTTTTCTCTCCGATCAACAGTTTTTTCTTTAAATCAGATTTTCTGAACATACCTCTGATTTTGTTCATACAAAAATGCATTCTTAAAATTCTAAAAATGATGTCCAATTTTGATCTTAAAAAAGTTGAATTAGATTTTCAACCCGCCCAAGTATAGCCTTCTAGCTGCAGTAATTCAGAAGTAAGAAAAAAACATTGAAAACACTTTTTCCACATTTTTTCGCACACTTAGCCCTACAACTCCTTACAGGGTCATTTGCGGTCAATACACCACCCCCCCTACTATTTTTTTTCTTTTCTCGACCAGAGGAATCTACTGGCGGATGTTTGTCGTCTTAGTCAGGGACACCCTGTATAATACCATGCTATTTTTTTTTTACAAAAATTCAAAATACATTCAATTCCGCTTTCAACGATCAAAAACTGGTTGAAATCCGTTCAAAATAGACTGCATTATTTTATTTTTCGCTGGAGCATTTTTGCTGATTAGGGTACAAAATTTTAGAAATTATAAACATTTATTTTTTTCGATTTTCGATTTATTTTAAAACTTTAATTTTTTTAAGCTAATAATTTTTCTATACCTATTAAAAATACTCTCATATTAAAAAAAAATCTCATGCGATAATTAAATTTCCATTAACCCGGTAACTCAATCGCGACGAGCGAGTTCGGAACCGTGACAAAACGATACTGCTATACCTTATCCCTGGGCGACACCAAAACAAAAAGGTTCAAAACTAGAGACTTCGGCCGAAAACAAAATGTCAGGGTTCCGACATTTTTTTTTTTCGGCCCAAACTGAAATGACCGAATTTTCTTTTTTATTTTTGGCCGAAACCGAAGCCGAAACCGAAAGAATAAAAGAGAAAATTGTGAGTTTAAATGTAATAACGTAGTACATAATTAAGCGTATCAGTAGGCTGAAATCGATCATTTTAAGTTCAGATCATGAATTTAATGAATTTAGAAGCGAACTATCAAATGCGTAGAAATCAAGAGTAGTAGAAATTACTGTCAGGGTAGTAGATTTCAAGAGAGGGGAGTAGATATGGGTTTATGAGTAGAGTACTAGAAATTCTACGAGAGTAGTAGAAATTTCTGTCGGGGAAGCACATTTGTAGGAAAAGTAGTAGTTTTGTAGGAAGAGTAGTAGTATATCTTGAGGGAAGTTGAAAAATTTACTACCGTAGTAGAGGAGTAGAAATTTAAAAATCATAGCAAGATTGGTAGATCTACTCCGATAGGACCCGCTTTTATACACTTGGTTGTTCCTTATGTATTTTGCCATGCTAAATCCGAAAAAAATAATGAAATTTTTCCAGCACGCATAGTTTTTCCGCAAACGCCAAATTTTTGGTGCGTGCTGTAAAAATTTCATTATTATTTTCGTATCCAGCGTGACAAAATACATAAGAATTTGTCTATCAAGTATATTTAACACACAAAAAGTTCAGTTTTGTCGATCAGTGTAATCTTTGTTATTTCTCTAACCGTTAGCAATAACATCTTATGTCGACATAAGTAAAAATCGAGATTTTTTTTGGCAATACTTTCGCACTTAGGGTACCTACAATTCTGTGTCATCGGTTTGCTCCTATTGCAATTAGTTGCTTAGTATTTTCAATTTAGAATAATATCTTAAATCACTAAAACCTTTAAATGCATTGAATTCTTTCGTCCAATTAATCTAAAAAATGGTATGTAAGATGAGCATCCAAAGTTGTAATCAACAAAATTTTCAGCTAAGACTTAGTCAATTTGATAGCAAATTGGTTGATGTTTTTACAATTTCGATTATTCCGATTTTTTGCTCTCCTGAAAAAGTTGAAAAACAGACTTAAGATGTTATCGCTAACGGGATTTATTTGTTGCATTTTTCGTATCAAACCGAAATAATCGGCGGAAATAGCGAAATTTCGGCCGAAAACGATATTTTATTTTTCGGCTGAATCCGAAATACAGCCGAAACAGCTTTTTTTGGCCGATTTGCCACAACAAACTACTCCAGCTGGTGGATATTACACCAACACAGAAAAATATTCCCTTTCGCTCAACATAAATCCTCAGGGCGCCAATCCAAAATCCAACGTCGTAACTCCAAAACACTATCACTCGTAATTTAAAACTACTACTCTTAATTAGAGATGGGCGCGTGAGTGAACTTCTCTCACGTGAGACAAAAAATTAATCACGCACGACAAAAAGTCAATCACGCACACTCACGCACGCTCACGCACTACTAAAAACCACACACGAACCGTTAAAAGACACTCACAAAATGTCAATAAGGCAAATCAATATTTTAAAAAAAATATTTTTACTAAACACAATTAGATTTTTTTGCATCTAACATATCTGTGGCTAAAAAGCAGAAAATAAATTCCCTTTAAATTAATTTTCCCAATTTCGATTTAAAAGGGTTTTTGGCTGGTTTGTTCCTAATATCAGATTTTGAAGTGGCCAAAAAACCCTTAATTTTAAATCGAAATTGGGGAAATTAATAAAAAGGGAATTTATTTTCTGCTTTTTAGTCGGTTAAAGGGTTATATTTTAAAAAACTTGTTTTTTACTCTTTTTTAATTTCTTCTTTTTTTAAAAAAATTGTTTACCCCTTTTTTAAAAAAACACCCCCCAACCCTTTTTTCTTCCCTTTTTTTATTTGTTTCCCGAATGCGAACCTAAGTACAAAATATTAGTCCTGTAGCTTAAAAAATACGAACGTTAGTCCATCCCGAACCTTAAAAAGGCTCCATCCCCCTCCCCTTTAATCCCACACCCCCCATCAAAGGGTGTAAAATTTTATTTTGTCAATAAGAACCCACCTACCAAATTTCATTGTAGCTCGAAGGAATCGGAAGTTATGCCATGTTTAAGAAAAAGGGGTTTGAGTCCCCCCACGGCCCCTACGCCTCTGATGGACTCTGAATGCATTGTCACCGGAGTTCTATCAGTGTTCCAAATTTCAGCTCTCTATCTCATGTGGAAGTGTATAAAAAAGCTCGCCGCAGATTTGAGGATATATATACCGATATATATATTTATATATGTATAGTCAAGCCAAAGCATGTTAATATAAGGGTTATAACAAAAAGTAGAATTTAGGAATTCATACTATTTTTGAACTAGTACATTTAATTTAAAAATTTTTTCACAAAACAATTAAATACATTTGCCGATATATTTCGAAGTATTTTATATTCTATTTTTATGTATGAATGGACCATTCTAAACACAATGGCGTTCTCAGCCATCACGTGAGGTTATATCGTCGGGATGTTTACATCGTATTTTCCATTTCTCAAATTTCTCTTAACCAAACTTCATTCGTTTCATTTAATATTCTAATAAAATTTGTACGCTTTTATATGAATATAAGTAAAATGTTTCATACACAAAATTTCGCTTTTGATAAAAATTTTTATCATTTTTATACCCCTACACTCCCTGGCTCCGAAAAAAAGGTCAACATTTTTCAAGTCTTTTTTATTGCTTCATTCGATTGGAAATGTTTAGAAACGTATTTTTGACATGGTCCGAGGTTCCGAAACCACATATATAAGGGTCAAAATGGGGTCTTGAGACCAATTTTTTTTTTTGGTCGATTTGATTGGATGTCCAAAATCCGTTTCTAAAAGTTTCCAATCAAATCGACCAAAAAAAAATACTATTTATAGGTGGCTCAACATGGGGTCTTGAGACCACATTTTTTATGTTCGAGGTACATCTTCCTACTGTGTGGGGGTATTTCAGCTTCGGTATAGCCGAAGATAGTCCACCCTCTAGTTTTCTCTAATATCGAATTTATGTGTTAATTAACAAAATATTTTCTATTTTTAATAAATCTTTTAGTGTTATATTTTAACAACCATGGTTTCGAAATCAAGAAAATTTAAGAAGCAATAATTATATTTGGAAATAAAATAGTGGTAATGGGGTGAAAATGGGAGAAACAAAATTATTTAAGTCAAACTTAGTTTTTAAAATAGAGAAAATTACAAATTGAAACACAATAGTGCCTTTAAAAAAACGAATGTAAATTAGAGCCATACACAGTTATAAAATGAAATGATCCCAAAAGTGCATTTCTATCTTATATGGTTGAAAAGTTATTCACGAAAACCTGTAAACAAAAATTTCTATCATTACAAAGTTGCCTGATTTGTAAAATGAAGTGGGTGGCGAATTCATATTTTTGGGTCCACAATGGATTCCTACCTTTTGGACCATCTCGACTGTAACACCCCATGGTTAGAGATGATTGAGCCAGGTTTTGGATTTTTCTAAAGGGGGGAGCGTTGCAATCGAAATTCGGGCCACAAGTTTACATTTTACTAAAATTTTGTACACATATTTACGAGCATCATATAAGTTTCAAATATTACAAATTTTAGGCGACATGATGGATTGCCTCATCTCTCACAAGAACGATGCAGACTTACGACAGGATCTCAAGTGTCGTGCCGCTATTGAACACTTTCAAATTATTTCGCTAAAAAATTATCATTTCACTTACAAGTTTAAGGAAGCATGCCGTCCATATGTTGCCCGATTTTGCACTTCCAGCACCACAAAGAATGAAGTGGTAGCATGTTTGAGCGAAGTAATGCGCAATGATACGATTCGTGGCCAACGACATTCGATACCGAAGGAGTGCCGGCAGCAAGTAAAAGCGCAACTGTACCAACAACGGGAGTCCTTACTTTTGGATCCGAAATTAGCAAATGACTGCAAAAAGGAAATAGAAGAGTTTTGCGCTGATGAAAAGGGCCCAGGCCAGGTGAATATTAAGAATGCAAGTTCATTTTGATTGTGGAAAATAAGTTTTCAAATTCCTTTTGTTACAATTAGTAGTTAAACAAAATGATGCAAATATCACTGGTAGACAAAACTGAACTTTTTGTGTGTTAAATGGATTTGATGGACAAATTCTTATGTATTTTGCCACGATGAATCCGAAAATAACCATGAAATTTGTTCAGTAAGCACCATTTTTCCGCAAACGACAAAAATTACCTTTTTGTGGTTTTCATACTGTAACTTTAAAATGGATAAATTAATTCTAAACATTTCAAAAGATTTTTAAAGAAAATTGTCAGCTTTACAACTTTGTCGAACATAACTTTTTTGTACCTTTTATGGTTTTTAAGATACAAGAGCTCAAAAAAGTTGTATTTGACAAAGTTGTAGTTGCTGGCAATTTTCTTTAAAAATCTTCTAAAATTTTTAGAAATAATGTTTCCATTTTAAATTTACAGTATAAAAACCGTAAAAAGTGCATTTTTGGCGTTTGCGGAAAAATGGTGCGTGCTGAACAAATTTCATGGTTATTTTCGGATTCAGTGTGGCAAAATACATAAGAAACAACCAGGTTTTATCATTTAACAAAAGTACTGTCGACTAGTGTATTTGTTCCTTATCCTGTATGTCAGTCAATCAGTAACTTTTTATAACTGTTTATTCACTTCGTTTTACAAACTAAATGAGGAATTTGGATTTATTTTTTTTAACAAAATACCCGTGACTTTTTATATACTGTGAGTATAAGAGTCGAAAAGTTTCAAAAGCTAGGAGTCAGTCGTTTGAAGCCTCAAAAATATGAATGCATTTTTGTTATCAGGTTTCTGTGTATAACTTTTAAGACAATTAAGGGCTCATGAAAAAAAGGAAAAAATGTGCTTTCAGAATTTTTAAAAATGAATTTCATAACCAATTTTTGGGTCCTAAACGGCTGGGAATTTGTTGATACATTTCATAGGGAAGCTTCTGGTAACATTAATATTGTAAATTTAGTGTTAAAAACATTTAAAAATTTTTCAACTCGATTTCTCATTTACTCTTTTTTATGCAAAAAGTTGACTAGGCAAAATAAAAAAGAGCAAAAAACATATAACCCTTTATATTTTAAAAAACTAGTTTTGTTTACCTTTTTTTTAAAAAAAATCCCTATTTTACCCCCCTTTTTTTTATTTTTTCCCGAACGCTAAAGTTCAAAATTTTAGTCCTGTAGCTTTAAAAATACGAACGTTAGTCCCCCTCCCCTTTATCCCCACACCCCCCAAAATTTTATTTTGTCAATAAGAACCCACCTACCAAATTTCATCATAATAGTTTGAAGGAATCGGAAGTTATGCCATGTTTAAGAAGAAGGAGTTCGAGTCACCCCACGGCCCCCTACGCTTCTGATGGACCCCAAATGCATTGATGTACCCTAGAATGCATTGTCACCGGAGTTCTATCAGTTTTCCAAATTTCAGCTCTCTAGCTCATGTGAAAGTCTATGAAAAACCTCACCGCAGATTTGAGGAGATATATATATATATATACATATATATATATATATAAATATTATATAAGGGTTATAAAAACGTCATACTCAATTTTTCCAACGAGTACTATACTTTCTTCGACCATTTTAGTTAATTTTACCTAACATTTTTATGATAATTTTTCGAAAATAATTGTCGTATCTGACATTTTTAATTATAAATACTTTACGCAGGTGTAGCGTTCACCACGAATTATGGTTTCCTATAAATTCTTTTACAGTTCGAAGTTTACATTAATTAACTTTAATATTTTACCGTCTGAAAGCAAATATCTAATTTCGATCCACTATTTTTCAACACTGCCCCACTCATGGGGTAAACCGCCACGCGGTTTTGGCAAAATCGCCAAGAAGTACAATTTAAAAATTAAAATTCCGTAAATAAAATATTTTATTTAAGTATTAAATATTAAAAGCTTGAAAAGAAAAATACACTATTTTTTTAAAACTTAAAAAGTCATAAATCTCAAAATTTTTCGCAGCACCCAAAAAAAAAACAAACAAACACGTATTGCCGGGATCACTGTTGATAGAAAGGTCAGGTACTTAGGGAAGAAACTTTATCGATATATGCACAAACTGCCCATAGTGTCAATTTCAAAGAGGTGTTAGATTTTTAAAAAAGTGAGGGTGGCATATGCGCTTTAGTGGCATATCCTACGACTTACGCTGCTGGGGAAAATGTTAGTATTGCCTTTTTATGACTCTTCTTTCAGATCAATTAAAAGACTTGTGTACTTTTTTGTATTGCACTGTGTAATAGTAAAGATTGTCATTTAGGAATTATCTCTTTTCAGGCTATTGAATGCCTCGCAATGAATACCGCTCGATTAGGCAACTCCTGCCATCATGCCATATTCCTGGTAAAGAAATCTGAGCTTGGCGACAGCGCAACGGATTATACACTCGTCAATACATGTAAAGAAATGACGTATAAATTCTGCGCCAATACGGATTCCATACATTTATTAGACTGCTTAAAGACCTACAAAGATGATCCACTATTTGATCCGCGCTGTCATTTGGTGGTAGTGAATCGTATGATTGAACAAAACACCGATTTTCGTTTCAATCCAACGCTACAATTGGCATGCGGCAAGAACATTGATCGATTTTGTTCGGACATTGTGGCGACAGCGCAACCGAATGAGGAACTAAATGGAAAGGTAACTACAGCCAAAAACTAGGAAAACTCATCATTGTAAAAATATTAGGTCAATTCACGAGTTGTTGCAAATCAGATTGGAAAATTGTGCAATTTTTCGGTTTTCGGGTTACTTTGCAACAGCGGTTGCATACCAAATAAACAGCTGATCTACTTGTATGGTAGTATTATTTTGTTGACATTACGGAAATTTTATTTTATTATGCCGAAAATAATATGCAGAGCTTCTTGCAAATGATTTAAAATCATTTTTATCACCTCCTCCGTCCACCTTTTGCTGGACTTTTTCCTTTTCATTTTGGATTTAATTAGTTTACATTTTTGTTGTGAGAAACAGTGTTGCACATTAACATAAAATGTTCACTAAGATGGCAGCACTGGGTGTTGCATTGGCATAGCATATAGAAGCTATACGTTTTCTGTGTTGCAAACTTGCTCGAGCGTAGGAAATGCAAATATATAATATATAAATAATATTTTGTTGTTGTGATGACAAAGTATGCAAGAAATATTTGCATTTTTACTTCTGCAAGGCCATTTGCACCAACTCGTGAATTGCCCTATTGTATTTATGATGTGTAAGATTAGACTCACAAGTCGGTTAGTCTTTCCAAAGCTTAGATAACACGATTGCCCCAATGCGTCGATCACGAAACAATCTCTTCGGCTCATACGGTTTGTGTATCGGGTTCTTTGGTTGGTGCCTGAGTAGCGGAATACGATTTTTTAAGATTGAGTATAATTTAAGCGAATTGGAGCAATCGTGGGATTAAATCATTACGGAGTATATAAGAGCCGAAATATTATTTTTCTTGACTCGTAAGAAAAACATGGGCGCATTCAGCGGAGACAATAGTTGCCGTAGCGCTACCTCTCTCAGCGCTTAATTTTTCAGAATGCGTTGCCACTTCATACTTCAGAACAACAACTCAAAATTAAAAAAAACATTTTTTTTTGATACATTTTTTTTTGGAAATGGAAATTTCTGTAAATGATTTATTTATGAACGATGGACTAGGTATGGTCATACTGCGCGGTATAGCGGGACTTCCCCAGCAGTTGCCTGGTCAGATGAGTAGGGAACGTGAAGATAAAACCTCGAAACGAGCAATATTTCGAAGACACGATTCCTTGCCCAATTGTTTATTTAGTTTTTAGCTGACTGACATGTGATTTGAAATATCACTTGACGTAGCTCACAACAGTTGTTCAAAAGTAGCATATAAAAGGGTTGCTACCTAAATTTGGTAGCGCTACCAGAAAATGTCATATTAGCGCTACCAAATTAGTGTCATTCAGTGAATAATCACACAACTGTTGTCTCTGCTGAATGCGCCCCAAGTAGAGCTATGATACAAAAAAATGGTTTTATTGGCTAAAATTTTTCTTTACTTGAGAAATTAACGTTTTGGTTAACTTGAGCTCGATAAAATTGGAAAGGCGCACGATAACTTTAAGTCTCGATATTGTCGAGTTATAAATGTCAACACGATCCTACCCAAATAATTGCCGTTCCGATTACAAAGTCCCTTCAAGCTCGAATCCCCAAACACACTACAAACAGGACACCAAAACCATCAATAAATGAGTCTCGGGCCAAATTTTTCTGCTCGATTTGATTGGAAGTTTTTAGAAACGGATTTTGGAACGAGGTTCTAAAACCACCCACAAATGTGTTAAAATAGTACCGAAAAGAAACTGCACACTTTGATTTGCTTATAAAGTTAAGGTTTTTAATTTTTTTCGAGAATTTTTTGTATTAAAAAGCAATTTTTTTAAATTTACTTTTCATTAACATTTGAAAAAATTGGTAATTATCTTAATTTTTGCCGAATTTTTTGTGTAGGCACCTTTATTAAATTCTGCACAACTGCAGACCTTTTTTTTATGTCCGAGGTTCTTATAAATGGCACATTTTAGCTTCGCAGTACCGTAGATAGTTCACGCTCTACGGACTGTGACGGTCACCTCAAGAATTTTAGACTTCCCTTTCTGTCCGTCTCTCCGTCAGCACGATAGCGGTCGCAGTTTTGGAGATATCGACTTGAAACTTTGGGTACGTGTTTTTCTCGTGAATACTGAGATCAAGACAGACGGACATCGCTAAATTGACTCCGGCTGTGATGCTATCAAGAATATATATACTTTTCCATACCGGACACGCCTCCTTATGGGCGTTACAAACGCTGTGACAAAGTTAGTATACCCTGCCACAGTGAGTGTGGGGGTATAAAAAACAGAACTACAAAAAACTAGAGAGTGGACTATATTCGGCAATGCCGAAGCTGAAATACCCCACACAGTAGAAGTTTAGAACTACCTCAATATAAAAAATTTGGTCTCAAGACCCCATTTTGAGCCATTTATAGGTGGTTTTATAGCTTCGGACCACATCCAAAATCCGTTTCTAAAAACTTCAAATCAAATCGACCCAAAAAAAATTTGGTCTCAAGACCCCATTTTGACATATTTATATTTGGTTTTGGAAGCTTGGACCATGTCGAAAATCCATTTCTAAACATTTCCAATCGAAAACAGCAATAAAAAAAGTTAGAAAATTATTACTTTTTTTGTCTTATATGGGAGCCCACCCTAGTTTTAGCTGATTCTCGAACTTGCTCTTACTTTTGAAGTGAAAAACATGTTCCCAAAGTTTCAAGTCGATATCTTCAAAACTGCGACCGCTATCGTGCGGACAAACGGACAGACAGACGGACATGGCTAAATCGACTCCGGTGGTGATGCTGACCAAGAACATACATACTTTTCCATTGCGGACACGCCTCCTTATGGGCGTTACAAACGTTGTGTCAAAGTGTCTGGGGGGTATAAATATACAGGGTGTAACAGTTGATAGCACAGTCGCGAAGCGTGGGATTTAAGCCGACCCTCGCGGTATGGTATCCCCGGCCGAACGAACAACACGAACACGCGAAAACCTGATAACTAAACTTTTAAAACCCTACACCGAAACTGCCGCAATATATATATATATAAATATATATATGTATATATATAAAAGAAACGGAAATTTTCCCGACACCAAGAAAATAATACCGAACACAAACCCTTTTCAAAATTGACACAAAACGACAAATACCCAAAAGAAATTATTTATATACCAAAAAATTATATTTTTTTAAAACGCAATTGATTTGCGGGACCAGACCGACCTGTCTGAAATCCCTCGCACGATTCTTTGCAGAATCTATTCACCAGCTGGACTTCGATAAAATTCGATGTCCAGCAACAACTTGGCTCAGATGCGGGACGACACAAACAAAAAAAAGGAATAAGGAAGAGGTAGGGAAAAGGCCAAACAAATTCCAAGCAAACTACTTGAAATTCCCAGGACGGAAACACTTCACCAAAACAAATCACGACCGAACACAACCTGTCCAACTCTATTGAATTCCTCAAATTCAAAACACTAAATGGCCGACTGCCACAAATAAAATAAAGCAAAAAAAACACTAGCTGGCAAAACTAAACCAGCGCGCAAAAATACTGCCTTTGGAACACTTGTCCTCCAGCCACAGTCCGACGATGGCAACAGCTCCACTTCACCACTCCAAAAATACAATTAAATAAAAAAAGAGTAAAAAACAAGTTTTTTAAAATATAACCCTTTAACCTACTAAAAAGCAGAAAATAAATTTTCTTTAAATTAATTTCTGCAATTTCGATTTAAAATTAAGGGTTTTTGCTACTTTGTTCCTAATATCATTGCAAATTTTTAAGTAGCCAAAAACCCTTAATTTTAAATCGAAATTGCAGAAATTAATTTAAAGAAAATTTATTTTCTGCTTTTTAGTAGGTTAAAGGGTTATATTTTAAAATACTTGTTTTTTACTCTTTTTTTATTTTCCCCTTTTTTTTTTAGATTTTTTTTTCGGTATATTTCTTTCCCATTTATATTTTGCCCGAATAGTTTTTCTTCTTAAATTTTTACATTTAAAAATTTTTTTTTGGTTTAAAAAAAAAAATTGTTCTTCCCCTTTTTTCCCCCCTTTTTTTTCCTTTTTTACTCTTTTTCCCCAATGCTAGCCTAAGTGAAAAATTTCAGCCCTGTAGCTTAAAAAATGCGAAAGTTAGAACTTTAAATTGGCTCCATTGCGCTCCCCTTTGCCCCCACACCCCCCTTTCCAAAGAGTATAAAAAATCATTTTGTCAATAAGAACCCACCTACCAAATTTCATCATTGTAGCTTGAAGGAATCGGAAGTTATGTCATGTTTAAAAAAAAAAGTTTGAGTCCCCCCACGGCCCCCTACGCCTCTGATGGACCCCAAAATAATGCAATAGAATGCATTGTCACCGGAGTTCTATCAGTGTTCCAAATTTCAGCTCTCTAGCTCATGTGGAAGTGTATGAAAAAGCTCGCCGCAGATTTGAGGATATATATATATATATATATATATATATATATATATATATATATATATATATAGTCCGCCCAAAGCAAGTTAATATAAGGGTTATAAAAAAGAAAGAAAATTATCCAAATTTTCCAAACAAAAAATTTAAGATTCAATTAAATTAAAAATCTAAAGCTTTATCACTTTCCTTCTTCCCTGCTCAAAAAGAAACCAAAGAATCAGAAATTATGAGCGCCTATGACGCTCACTTTCCATTTATTTTCCCACATACATAGAGTGCGGCTTACGCAGAAACCAGTGTCCGCAGTCGGGGCTTTACCCATACCTATATGCGAAAAATCTCTTCAGATTTTTCTAGCAAAACATTTTTTTAACAAAACATTTTAACAAAATATTACCAGAATCTATTCATTTACTTCACCTACTTTTTTTAGGTCATACAATGTTTGAAAAATAAATTTCGTGAGTCCCGACTAGACAACGAGTGTGCTCAAGAGATGATTAAGATTTTACAAGAGCAAGCTATGAACTACAAACTGAATCCGCTGCTACAGAACTTCTGTAAATCCGAAATTGAAGTGCTCTGCAAGCCGCATACACGTGGTGAGCAAGAGCATGGTCGCGGTCTGGTTGAAGAGTGCCTGAAAACAGCGTTTCTCAATCAGAAGATCGTCAACCGCGACTGCAAAATTGAAGTGGCAACGCTTATAGCCGAAGCGAAGGCAGACATACATGTCGATCCGATACTAGAGGATGCTTGCACGGTAGACTTGTTGCGCTACTGCCCGAATGTTAAGAGTGGAAATGGTCGCAGTACGTAAACTAGCTTTTATTTTAATTGCTGTTTACAATTTTTTAATTTGGAATATTTTGTTGTCTAATTTTTAAGAGCTAAAGTGTCTGCAGGTTCTCTTACAAGATCAGTCCAAAGCAATGGAGGTGGACTGTCGCCTGAAGTTGCAGCGACGCATTGAAATGTTCCGCAATGCGGATACGGTAAGGAAATCCAGCTCTTTAAATTCAAAATATATTGCTTTAATACAATGCGTGCTACCGTTTAGGTTTTGGCGCAACCTCCTGAGAACATGGAGCAACTTGTTAATCAAGTTGTTACTTCGCCGGCTAAGAAATTTTTTATTGTAATTCTGATGACAGCTGTAGGCATGGTCTTTCTGATGGGCATCTTCCTTGGACGCGTTACAAAACGAGCAATGAACACCAAAAATAAATAAATTCGAAATCTACTTAATTTTTTCATTATGTTTCAACTTTTAAAAACTCCTATGCAATTTCTTTTACTTCTTACATAGGATTGTATTTAACACGTTTTGTAATTTTAAGCAATGTTTCTTTCTAAATCCTTCATTTGTTTTTTGTGAAAATTAGGGTTTATACTTAAATATATTTTTTATAAAAAGAACTAGTTTATTGTTAAAAGTAGTGTAATAATAAATACAATGCTTCAATTAATTTTGATAACTTTAATAGAATTTAATGGCGTTTTCACTCTGGAAATGGTGCAGTCCGGGCTTACATACGGGAATTCCAATGTTATTTAATGATTAGCCGATTAATCAGTTAATTATTTTTGTAATTGTATCTGTTTTAAAGTTTTTCATTTAGGATTTTGTCCATAGAAGATCTTGGTACAATATTCGCACTGGTGTATGTAGTGTAAAGGTACAAAATTCATGTTCAATTTATTTTTTAGAAAACGGACATCTGGTCTGGCTGCAGTCTTACAAAAAGTTAACATAACGCCTTTAGGTCTTTCGAATCTCCGACTACATCATGAATACTTCAATTTGGAAAGAATTGTGGGCAAGAGATGAATTAATGTTACATACCATCTCCATCCACTCACCGCCTTCTTGTTATTCAATTGCCTTTCCAAAACGGCCAAGGACGGATTAGTAGCTACAGTAGTTCAATATTGTGGCTTAAATGTAATGACACCTCCGAGTGCCATTTTTCGGCATACTTTCATCTGTAGATCCTAACTGGGGACAGATGGACCACCCCATACAATTTTGTTTGTTGTGTTGACCCCAGGAATCACATCCTGCACTATTTGTACTTAAGCGGGGGACACCCTACGAGCGAGCTTTTTCATACACTTCTACATAAGCTAGGGAGCAGAAATTTGGTACCCAGATAGAACTCAGTTGACAATGCATTCTATTAAATTTTGGGGTACATCAGAGGCGTGGGGTACATCTGGATTCCAAGGCAATCCACGTAAACAAAACATTAAAAACTGTTTCTGTACTGATTCTATGGCATTGATGTAACAGTTATAACGGGGGCACCACACAATAGATGCGTACTCCAAAATAAGACGGACAAGAGAAAAATATAAAAGTTTAGTTATATAAGGACCATCAAACTCCTTTGACCAGCCTATAACACAATTTGCTTTGTTGATAGTTTTGATCACATGCGTGTTGAAACGAAGTTTGGGATCCATAGTTATTCCAAGATCTTGAAAAGAATTTAATGTTTCAAGTTCTTCGTTTTCGATTTTATAAGTGTGTAAGATGGGGTTCACTTTTCTAAAAGTCATTTGTTTGCATTTATTCAAGTTGAGATTCATATTGTTTATTTTACACCAGTTACATAGCTGGTCAAGGTCCGTCTGTAAAATTTTTTTTAAAGTATATTTTTGATTCTAGTTTTGACCCTAGTTATTTAATTGATAACCTTTTGGAGGATCAATCGTAACATCCCAGTGAAATGAGATCATGGATAATGCAATCAGTCTGTTGGTGTTGGTGTCGCGAGTTGGTGTTTTATTGTACGAAAATATGTACCGTCGCAATACAGCAGCACTGCAGTGGAGGAATCAAAGAATAAAAATAAACAAAAATTCGCAGTTTCCTTCAATTTTTTTTTAATAAAAAGTGGATTTTAAAACTTTAAAAAACAAATTAACATAATATTGGCCATTAATCGACAATATCTCGCAAGTGGTCGAAAATCATATTACAAAAGAATCTCTGCTGCATCTTTCCACATACTTAAAATATGCAAATTGTACATGAAACAGACATTTATATTTTATCGTCCAGATATTCATGAAGATTTTCCAATTTATTAACATGGTTAGGTCACAAAAGAGCAACGGTTGCAGTATAAATCCCCTTTTATTATTATTAACATGGTTAGGGTAAGCACAGCAAAGAAGAAGTATCTGAAAATGTTAGTAATTCGATATTTCGCTCATTCCCTGCAATAAAGGCACAACTAAAAAAATCATATTGTTGTGAAGTTATGATTTGAAATTTAAAATTTCCGTATTTTATGTGGATTCCAAGTTTTTAAAAAAGGTTAAAATACATCAAAAATTAAATGTACGAATTCTGTCTTTTGACAGCATGCCGATAAATATCTGAGGATTCTAGTGGCATTCATAACTCCAAAAACCCAAATTTTGAGTTGTGTCTTTATGGCCAGTTTGGTTCCTTTGTATATAAAAATGACTTATGTGAAATTTAGAGCCATACGGATAAAGAAAAGCCGGCGCGGAATGCACTACTTTTTCCCCATACAAAAATGAAAAACGGGAGCGGGTCAAAATTCCTCTGTCCAAAATTCACAGTCTCGAAATTCACCCTCACAAAATTCCCATTTCCAAGATTAAACTTTGTCAAAATTCCTCTTTTTCAAAATTCTCCTTTTTCAAGCCTCCCTGGCTACGTGCCTGCCCAGATGTAACATTAAATTCAGTTGATTTGATTGTTTTCTATCTAGTAAATATGAATTGATCCATTTTAATAATCATGACAGAAATCCAAATTTTGGCAGTTGCAAAGTTAATAATTTCTGGTTTACTACATCAAAAACTTTGCTAAAATCAGTGTAAATTACATCAATTTGCAATCCTTTTTAAAAATTTTCAATTACATGAGATGAAAATTCTAAACATGGCATAACTTCCAATTCCTTTAAGCAAGAATGATGGAACTTGGTAGCACAACACCCCCCTTTCCAAAGGGGAGGGGGATGGAGCAATCTTAAAGTGCTAACTTTTGTATTTTTAAAGCTACAGAGCCCAAATTGAACTTAGATTCGCAAAGAGGAAAGGGTGGAAAAAGGGGAAAATTTGCGGAAATTAATTTAAAGGACATTTCCTTCTCTGCTTTTTAGTCGGGTTACATTTTAAAAAACTTTTTTTTATTCTTTTTTTTTCTTTATAAACTAGTAAATTTGCCCGTTCCATGCACGGAAAAAAACACACTAATTTGAAAAATTAAATGTTTACCAAATATATTTTGTATATTTAGATGCAGAAATATTTTCTATGTTTTTATATGTAATTCTTTTTACAGAAATTTGTGAAATATGTGAACTTTTATTAAATTTTGGAAAGAATAGAAAGACATTTTTTTTTATGATGTAATTGTGGCGTAATGTGGGAAGTTGAACTGTTACATTGAAAGGTTAAAAAAAGAAAAAAACTAGAGAGTGCTTCGGCTATTCCAAAGCTGAAATACCTCCACACAGTATGATCCATTTAGAAGTACCTCGAACATAAAAAAAAATGTTGTCTCAAGACCCCATTTTGAGCCATTTATAGGTGTTTTCGGAGACCCGGAACACGCTCAAAATCCGTTTCTTAAAATTTCCAATCCAATCCACCAAAAAAAATTTGTATCTCAAGACCCCATTTTGACCTATTTATATGTGGGCTTGGGAGATCGGACCATGTTAAAAATCCATTTCTAAACATTTCCAATCGAATACATCAATAAAAAAAACTTGGTAAATGTTGACCATTTTTTTCGTTATATGGGAGGGCCACTTTTTGTCCGATTTTGCTGATTCTCGTACTTGATCTCAGTATTGAAGAGAAAAACATGTACCCAAAATTTCAAGTCGATATCTCCAAAACTGCGACCGCTACCGTGCGGACGGACGGACGGACAGGCGGGCATGACTTAATCGACTCAAGAGGTGATGCTGGGCGTTACAAACGCGGTGTCAAAGAGATTCGAAAAACAAAATTTTGTGGGAGGACCTACAATAAAGGTCCTACATTTGACAGTACATTTTGAGAATTTCTATGAAATCGAGTACACCTAGATAAAAAATCTTCTTAAATTAACCAAAATTCAACCAATTTTGTGGGTAACATTTTTTAAAACGATCGGACGTCGTATTCGTTTATGTTATTTTTATTTCGTAATTTGCCCAGCATTCTATCGTAAATTTGCAAAATTATCATTTCGTTGAAAAGTTAACTTCGTTAAAAATTAAATTAGTTAAATTTTCTATAGAAAACAAAAAAAAATTTTTTTACAAAAAACATAAAAAATATTTTAACTATATTCAATTTAATGCCTGAACTCATAGACCCATTTTCCGATCGGTTTCAGCCTTCTATATGCAAATTTGCTTTAAAATAAATGATACAAATTTTTATCAAAAGCGAAACTTTGTAAATGAAACAATTTATTTATATTCATATAAAGGCGTTCCAAGTTTATTAGAATATTAAATAATATTAATGAAACGAATGAAGTTTGGTTAAGAACAAATATCACAGGCCATTCTAAACACAATAACGTTCTCAGTTTTTCGCATTTCAGAAATTTGAGAAATGGAAAATACGATGTAAACATTCTGACGATGTAAACCTCACGTGATGGCTGAGAATGGTCCATTCATACATAAAAAAAGAATATAGAAGTAGTCGACACTTCGATATATATGTTGGACCGTGTATTTAATTGTTTTGTGAAATTTGTGAAATATCAGTTCGACAATAGTACTTTTAACTTTTTTTTACATTTAAAAATAAAAAAAATTTTCGTTTTTAAGTTAACTAATGCTGGTTAATCAAAGAAATTTAACTTTAATAAATTAAAAAGTTAATGGTTTTCGAAATTGTAACTTCGTTGATTAACTATTTACTAATTAACTAGTTCATGCCCAGCTTTGATGAAAACAAGTTATTGGAAGTTTTGTTGTAGTCTCAAAAAATTGTAAAAATTGTGTTTTTTATATCTGCATATTTTTTTATTTAAAGCGGTGTTTTGACCTTTTTTCCTATATGTTATTTAGCAACGTTGCTAACTGGACGCAGGTGAAATAATTGTCAATTCGGAGGCAATACACAAAAGCTTGGACCCGAAAAAAGTATCAGGACCGGACTAGATAACACCCTCTATGATAAAAGAATTGCCAACAATTGCAATAGCCTAATTATTGCAAATATTCAACGCGATTTTCAGAACATGTCACTACCCAGATGATTGGAAACTTTCTCAAGTTACAATGATTCTCAAACCTGGAAAAGATCCCAGTAATTCATTCCATACCGTCCAATAAGTTTGCTCTCTTGAATAATAGAAACTTGTAGTGTATTCATACTGAGCTTAGTCGACCGCTCAATATGAATCACTTAAGGACTGAGTGAGAAAAAAATTAAATAACTTTAAACCACTGTAGCTTTGAAACTCTTTATTCGAATTTAAAAATAATGCGTTGAAGAAATTCTGATTGAATGCAGGTAAAATTTTGATGATATGTGCATTTTTATATGAGTTATGGCATCGGAAATGGAAAGACCCAATTTAGTTATTCGATTATTTCGAGAAAATCTGCGTTGGAGCCAGAAAACCATTGCAAATAAGGCAAAAGTTGGACAGGGAAGTGTATCGACAATTCTCAAAAGATTCAATAGAGATATAACAGTTACTAGAAAAGAAGGTTCTGGAAGGAAAAAAAGGTGTTGCGAGCCCACAGAAGGAGAAGAAAGTCGTTGCTCTTTTGGAGAAGAATCCGGGGTTGTCGAATCGAAAATTGGCAGAAAAAGTGAGTTGCAGTGAGGCTACAGTTCGCAAAATTAAAAGAGATGCGGGCTTTAGAACATATAAAGTACAGCTAGTACCCGACAGGAACGCAACAAAAAACTTCAAAGCCCAGAGTCGGGCAAGAAAGTTGAAAACTGATTTTTTTTTTAAATTTGATTGTTGTGTTATGGACGATGAAACATACGTTTTGTCTAAATTTTCTCAGTTGCCATTCAAGGAGTTTTACACCGCACAGAAACGAGGAGGAGTTGAGGCAAAATTTAGAACAATAACAAAGTCTAAGTTCCCGAAGAAGTTTCTCGTGTGGCAAGCGATTTGCAGTTGTGGGCTAAGGAGTGAAAGTTTCGTAAGCGAGGCACTGTTAATAGCGAAATTTACGTGAAGGTGTGCCTCCTTCGTTAGAAAGCACAATGTGTCTACTTTCTTTTGGTCTAATTTAGCTTCCTGTCATTACAGCAAAGTGTCCCTGGAATGGTTTGAAGACAATGGTAAAAATAAATAAAATGTACATAAACACCACACCATTTGATCAGCAATTTAATTTACTTTTCAAAACAGTATACATTTTTTCATTCGAATAAGGGGTTTTAAAGCTACAGTGGTTTAAAGTTATTTAATTTTTTCTCACTCAGTCCTTACTTGAACAAACTACAACGTCAGCAGAAGTGCTGACACATGTGCACAACAGTGCAATCCACTACATTAGTTGTTTGATGCAATAATTCAGTTCTGCTGAAGTGTAATTTGAATCCTTCAGCTGACCAATTTATTGTTGTTAGTGTAAAGGTAAAAATCAATTGAAAGTGTAATTATGCAAATTAATCAATATTGTACTAAAAAAAGGCTTAACTAAATCAGACTTGATTGGAACTCAAATTTAGACTCTTCTCTTTGGCCTGGTAAGCTTTCTAATTTACCTTTTGGCAAATGACTAATAGTCTGTGGCGTTTACGCCGTGCCAATCACCGTTTCTTACAAATTCTTTTACAGTTCGAAACTTACATTTATTAAGGGAGTTCACAATGGCGCATATTCATAGTCATGATTCTAAGTTCATACCAACTAATCTCCAACTCAAATTTAGGTTCCAACTTAAAACATGTCTCTATTCTAGAGCCCGACCGATAAGCATTTTCAGGCCGAAGCCGATGCCGAAGGTTAATTGGCAGCCTATTACTTCGGCCGACGCCGAAGGCCTATACCGAAGCCGTGTATTTTCATTCAAATTCGAGTATATAAATACACATTTAGTTTTTTAAGGAACTAAAAATGTATTTAAACAAATAATAAAAGTAACCAAAAGAATTCACAAACAAATCCTAGGTCAAAACTAACAATAGCCTCAAATTATCCCATATATCCCGTGTAAGAACAATTGGATTTTTTTAAAATCACTTTTAAAAATTGGGAGTAAAGCTTAAAATAATGGGAATTTAGAAGAAATGGTAGAGAATTCTTTACAGAATAAATCCATCTAAGTAGCTGTTTTTTCAGGACTCCCCAAATCCGTCAGGTGATGGGCAAAGGATGTTCTAGTTGATGGTAAAAACCACCTGTGAAGCTTTGAACTTTAAATGTAAAATTTTACCAAAATCGGTCCCGGATTTGAGCACCAGAACTACTTTTCATATATGTTGGCGCAGCAATTTGGGCTACATTTCTAAAAGGTAGAATCCTTCCGTGAGCCTCCTACCCCTATATTTGAAATTTCATACAGTTTACCAGGACTCCTTTTAACATAGACATCAGGGCAAGTAGTAGCTTCTAAATCTATATTTAAAATACAGTAATCCACCCAGAAAATGTCCAAGGATGTACTTTGTGGCAGTTTTAACCTCGTGCCACGCAATTTGAGGCGAGATTCACTCAATATTCGATGATTACTAATTTAAATTTTGATCATATTTTTTGTTTTGTGGGCCTCTTATGTCCCATTGGAAATTCCATCAATTACACAATTTTACATTCAAGTCTCAAGAAAATCAGTAAGACCGTTTAGATGTGATGTGGGCTAGAAAATCGTATCGTAAAAAATTAGTTTTGGTTTTCGGTGTCGCAAAAATAAGGAAAAAAATTGAAAAGCTTCGGCCAAAACTTCGGCCATTTTTCGGAAAAACCGAAGCCCAAGCCGAATGTGCATTTTCGGCCGATAACAGCCGAAGCCGATGCCGATTAATCGGTCGGGCTCTACTCTATTCATAGTCGATTTTTTAGCAGCCACTAAGTAGTACCAACTTAGAAAACAGCTGATAAATTCAAGAGATGAGTGCAGTGTAGAATTTATCGATAATTTTTTTTGCGATAAATGTCAAGCAGTGTTGCAATATAAATTGGAACATATTTGATGCATTATGACAGTTTTCAATAAAAAACATTTTTTAATTTATTAACTTGTTATTTTAACATTGTAATATACATGCAAACTTAACAATCAGGTTATTTTATAAACAGTTTTTTCGATACCAAATATGATATCAAATATTGATATCGAAATAAACACATTCCTAATTTTCATTTGTTTTGATTTTGTTTGTGGCTGCCGGATGTGCTGTTTTGACAATGGATACAAATGTTAAGGTAATTTGAAATAAATAAAACAAAACATTTGCAAAACGACACCAAAATGATTGCCAAAAAGAAGGAGGCGTGGGGCAAAATTGTTCAGCACATGGAGGCGGCAGGTTATAGCAGGAGTGTCCACAGACTCAAACAACAGTGGACGCGTATGAAAACGCATGCTAAATCTAAAGTGGCTGAAGTGCGTAGAGCAACTGCAGCTACTGGCAATTGTGTTATTTAGTTATTTAGTACTACTTCACTTAAGTATTTCATTATTTTGTTCTTTGAGTCCAGAAGACTCCTTTTTTTTTTGTTTAGTTTTACGATTTTTTACATAGTTTTAGTCATGAAGACTGATTTTTTTATGGTTTTTTAAGTATTTTTTTTTGTATTTGAAGACTGAATAAAACATTGAAATGTTATGAATCAAAAATGTCTATTAATGAATGCTGTTCTAAAAGCTCTTCCAGATTCCAAATCACTACGGTTTTCGGCAAAGTTTTGTCGATTTTCTGCTGGCGTCTGGTAGTTGAATTCTGTACCCAAGACTGCAAATTATTGGGACCATAATTACATCTTCCAAAATCAATAAATCATCCAAAATCTGGTAATCGCGCTGAACTTGCTCCATAATTTTTTTTTTCGGCCGTGTCATCTTTTTGACGTATAAATGTCACTTTGGTATTGACTTAATAATGGCTGCAGCTGTTTCTAAATATTTAGAAGCTACTAAGTAGATAAATCGATACTAAATCGACTATGAATGACTTAGTCAACAGCTTAGCTTAACTCTATACTTAGAATGATACTAAATACGACTATGAATATGCGCCAATGGTCTCATATTGGTCATAAAGTCATATTGTTGTATAAATATACAATAGTCGTAAAAATGTTGTTGCTTTTTCCATACAAAAAATTTTACGATTAGTACAACTCAGCAAGCTGTGTTTTTCAACTCTCATACTCACTATTCCTCTCATTTTAAAGTTGTTGCCAAAAAAGTTGTAGGAATTTGTGAAAATTTGACTTTGGGACTATTTTTAATGCATAAAACGAGCACAACTTGCTGAAAATATTGCAACAAAGATCGTGGAGACTCTTCCGACCATCAACTTTGACGAAATGGCCACTTGCACAACCGGGCACACGAATGCCAGGCCCAGAGGATTTTGAAAGCTTTTTGAATACATTAAACATGTGCTTGAAAAATTGAAACAGAGCACACGAGAACCACAGAATTACTTCCGACCGTACGCCACCTCCGCGATTGGTGGCGTGCACCCCGGGGCCAACAAATTAGGTTAGGTTCGACATTGGAATGTAAGAGAATTTATTTTGAAATGAGTGCGCTCACAACTATCGTAGTTTTTTCAAATATGATTATATGGCAATATGACTATATGATTACTTGTGAACTCCCTTATTAAGTTTAATATTTTAACGTCTGAAAGCTTATATCTAAAAGCCAAAATGGCGAAACTGCCCCACCCATGGGGTAGAATCGCCAAGGGGCGATTAAAAACGCGCAGACTTTTTCGGCATATGTAATATTTTATCAGAAGCTAAAATAAAACATTAAACAAATGCCTTAATTATTTTGTTATGAACATTTTTTCACAAAATGTAAAAAAAGTTAGTAAATGAGATCCGAGTTAAATGCAACTTTCCAAACGATTTTTCTAAATAAATTGATGAACGTAGATTATTAATTTTTATTTTTCTCTTCTTTAAAATTTTGTTTGGTCGGTTTTGTTATACCAAATACAGTGACGTATATGCCCCAGGTGCGATTTGGCGAATGTGCACCAGGTCCCAAGTAACACAAGTAGTTCGTGGCGCTGTCTGTCCGCAGAAATATTTTGGTAACATGAGCTGACAAAAAATCTTAGTTTTGAGTCGCTACTATTTCTTGATCACAGCAATTCACTGCCTACACTAAACATACAACTAATGGTTTAAGTAGCGGCTACTTACTTATTAGTAGTTTTCGCAACGAAAAAAGAGACGCATATATCATATAGATTTGCATGAAATATGTGTTCTTTTTCTGTTTCATTACTTTTGCTATAGCGCCATTTTGATAGTAACAGTCAGAGCCGTGGGAAGGAGGGGGCGGAGGGATATCTCGCCCCGGGCGCCACATTCAGGAGGGTGGCATTTCAGCGACAATCTTTTTTTTTGCATATGTTTTATACTTTTTATGTTAAATAAACTGACGGCTTACATCTTAACGACGTTTTAGTTAAACTTCACACGAGTTTCATCTCTTATCTTGAATCAGCTATCTATACCAGTTTAGTATAAATACTCTCTTATCGATACCTTTAAGCACAACCATCCTATGTCCATTTTTTCAAAACTGTAAGAAAATGAAAAACAACTTTTAAAATTGGTATGTTTTGTATGGAAATTGATTTTTATTTCCTCATTTTTCAATTACTGTCATTACGATTCCCTCAAACCACTATATCCTGTTCTCAGGAATCCAAAAATACCAAAAACTCCACTTTCATGAAAACGGACATATATCCTATAGGATGATTGTGCTTTAAGGTATCGTTGTGTATTTTCAGGCGTGCCAACAGGGTCATTTTGACCCGGAGACTCCGGGTTTGGAGGTCAAGTTCCGGGCTCCGGGTTTAGCAGAACTTTCTCCGGGTTTCACAAGTTTAAATCTATTTTGGAAACATTTTATTTATATTAATATTTTAAAAGATATAAATCAAATAATGTATTTAATAAACTTTTTTGTCCGCATTTTATATTGCTGCATTTTGGTTTGTTACTGTTCAATAAATGCAAGTTTTAAATTATCAAGGTATTAATGATCTCTTCGCTGGAGTCCTAAAATGTGATAAAATTATGTTTTTGGCAAAAGCCCTCAATGGTGGATAACCCACTATGGTGGATAATGTGTATTAAGCTATTGGCCTGTCAGTATGACCCAACATTTTGGGATTCGATAACAACAAAGGAAGGACTGAATAACCACGAATGGCGGTTTATGTGAGGCAAATCTTAAACACTTTAGCCTAACCGAAACCTTGGTCAATACAACATTTTTATTATTAGTTTGGGGTCATTTCAAAACCCGTAACACCTTGTACACCTTCAGAAATACTTTCATTGAGTCATATTCAAATTAAACAACTATAATTTCAAAAATGTATGTGATATATTCATGATGCAATAATCACACTGAGAAGAAAATGTTTTAAAATTGAACGATTTGGTTTTTAAAATACAGCTTTGTACAGATTTGTTCAATTTCAAAACACGTGCGCTTAAAACCAGTTTAAAAACGTAGTTTTACAATTTTAAAACAATGTACTAAAATCTAATTTTAAAACAAACTCGTTCTATTTGAACATTATTTTTTAAAATTGAAAACAAACATTTTTAAATTGAATGAAATTGTTTTTAAATTTGATAGATTTCAAATTGGTTTTTAGCACAAAGTTTTAAAATTGAATGACTGCGTTTTCAAATTTGTTTTGAACGCACGTGTTTTAAAATTAAACAAATTTGTTGTAAGCTCTATTTTAAAAACCAATGCACTAAATTTTTCTTTCTGTGCAGAGATTCATGGTAAAATAACATGAAGTATTTTTGGTTTATCTAAGTGACAAAATGGACTTTGGAGTAGTGAATATTTCAGGAGGCATCATTTCGATGTGATAATTTTGGAAATTCACAATAGAATGGTGGATAAATTACGAAATAAAATTAAGGTAAACGAATACGACGACCTATAATTTTGAAAAAAGTTTTGTTAAACATTAAACATTGACTCTTATAAATTAAATTTGTAATGTACATAGAAACGTTGAAAAAAAAGGGGCGGCAAAATCAGATTTGCCCCGGGCGCTACAATGTGCTCCCACGGCCCTGGTAACAGTGATGTTCCATGTACGAATCAAAAGACCACAGTGTTGCAAATACACTTTTAATTTTACTTTTGTGTTAATATTTTTTTCTTCCCTTTCATCAAAATTAATTTTTTATAATCAAAATTCACAAAATTAAACATTTGACGAACCATTTCAAAGACAGAAAACTAGTTCCGAAAAATGGTTGAATGCTTAAAGTATAAAATGAACATCAATTATTAGGGCACGCGCGAAATGAAAACTGTTGAGACAAAACATTTTTTTTTTACTGACATACATTTTTTTTTATAAACTTGAGTTTAAATGATGCAGTTTTTTTCTTTGAAAATTTTCTACAAAATACATCTCAACGATTTTTTCTCTCCGAACAGTAATTCTTCTTATAATTTGGATTTTGTAAACTTTTTGTTTGAAATAATCAGAGGATAGTTTACAAATTTGCAATTATAGGAAAAACTATTGCTCGGAGAGAAAAATAGTTAAGAAGTATTTTGTAGAACTTTTTCCAAGGAAAAAAACGGCATCATTTAAAAAACTATAACACTTTTTTTTAAAAAAAATTTGTGACTGTACAAATAAAATTTTTCGTCGCCACAGTTTGCATTTCGCACATGCCCTAATAAATTGATGTTCATTTTATACTTTTATGTTTCCTCAGTGAGACTGATACTTTAAATGCCTGGATTAAACAAAAAAACATTGTAGAAACATTATTGTTGTGCAGGAAAAAGTAGAGATTTCTTAAGGCCGATAATTGATTTCTCCGGGCCGATTAGGGATTTTTGATAAAACGTGGAACATCACTGATATATATTTTGTTTTTCTGTAAAATATTTTTCCAAAATATTTGTAAACTTTAATTATGACCAAACTATGTTGAATTGCAAACACCAAGAAGTGTTTTTATTTTCGAAAAACCACATATATCAACATAACAAATTTTGCGTTTTATGGAAGCGCATTAATTTTAAGTAGAGACCGACCGAAATTCGGCTTTTCGGCCAAAAAAAGCTGTTTCAGTCGTGTTTCGGATTCGGGCGAAAAAAAAAATCGTTTTCAGCCGAAATTTCGATATTTCCGCCGAAAATTTCGGTTTGATACGAAAAATGTAACAAATAAATAACAAAGATTACACAGATCGACAAAACTGAACTTTTCGTGTGATATACTTGATAGACAAATTCTTATGTATTTTGCCACGCTGAATACAAAAATAATAATGAAATTTTTACAGCATGCAAAAACCATTTTCGTGCAATTTTCATTATTATTTTCGGATTTGGCGTGGCAAAATACATAAGGAACAACCAAGTGGATAAAAGCGGTACGTAACACAAATTTAAGTATTGATCATAGTTTCGAAGAATCAGAAGCGACAAAGAAGACAAGTCCCCAATTTGTAGTTAAAAAAGAAAAATTAAAAACTTTGAAACTTATTTTCTTAAAAGAATTTGTATGTTACATACCGTCTTCATCCATTCACCCCTTCCCAGCGTTCTCACTCTTCTGCTATCAGAGTAGATCTGCTACTGTCGATTTTCAAATTTTGACTCCTCTACTACGGTAGTCGATTTTTCTACTTCCCTCAAGATATTTTCTACTACTATTGTAAGAAATCTTCTCGTCAAAATATTATGTGAGTTTCATAAAATGCAAAACTACTACTCTTTCTACAAACCTACTACCCTGACAGCAATTTCTACTACTCTCGTAGATATTCTACTACTCTACGTAAAAAACTAAATCTACTCCCCTTTTTTGAAATCTACTCCCCTAAAATCGAATATCTACTACTCTCGCCGTAGCAAAAAAGTAAGAGCCATGCCCCTTCACTTGATTTCCACGCATTTGTTTCTAAATTCATCTAATTTATAATTTGAATTTAAAATTATCGATTTCAGCTTACTGATACGCTTAATTATGTACAAGTTTATTACATATAAATTCAAAATTTTTTCGGCTTCGGTTTCGGCCGAATTTTAAAAAATGAAAATTCAGCCATTTCGGTTTCGGTCGAAAAAAATAATTAAAAATTTCGGCCATTTCGGTTTCGGCCGAAATGAAAAAAGCGATTTCGGTCGGTCTCTAATTTTAAGAATCAAATGTCATATCAATTTGCTGTAAAAACTATGTTCCCCATCAAATTTGTGTACGAATTGACCATTATTTCGCATTCAAAGTCTTGCGTTTGTATATGAAATTAAATTATTTCTTGTTGGATATTTTAGAACACAACTCTGAAATGGATGCAATCGTTAGTTTCCTTTTTCTTACATTATTTTCATAATATTTAATATTTTTTGTTCATTATATATCCGTTTCACTCGCACATGGTAATTATTTTTGACATTTGGTTGTCATTTGTAGTATAGACACAAATCTCACAACTTCGCTCACTCTACACTGAGGGAAAAAAATAGTGAAATCAAATGAAAACGTATTTAATTCAAATATAAACGTATTTGATAGTGCTAAGCTGTTTTTATTTACATAAATCAAATATGCGCGTATTCGGAATTCGAACCGACAACCCCTGGAGTTTGGAGTGCGCTCTAACCGACTCGTCTATTTCCGGCATTATTCACAAGCGTCTAAATGTTTGTATATGTATTGCTCAGCAAGTCTTATAAATTGAAGTTTTCAAATTAAAAAAAGAAATTTCAATTATGTATTGCTCAGCAAGCGTTGATATTTTTCTTCCAAAAATGTAAACTTAAGTTTTCGAATCTAAAAATAGAAACTCACAAAAAAACGTTGTTTATTTTCTGCTTCATATATATTTCAGTTTAGAGTCTAAACTTTAGACACAGATGAATTGTGCCTCTGATAGGTCAGTGTGAATTTCTTATTTCCATTTGGCAGAGGTCGTAGGTTCAAAACTGGCTGGCGGCAATGAAGTTTTTTATTTATAGAAAACAATTAAATACGCGCGTATTGAATTTCTATATGAGATACTGATTTCCAAATATTAAAATATTCAAATCGCATTTAAATAACAAATATTTAATTCTACTATTCTTCGCTCAGTGTAGCTAACCATTTTCTGAATTTTTATAGAGTGAATTTTTCTCTACAATGAACAAATTTTTTAGCAGAAAATTGAACTCTCATGCGTTTTTGTCTCTATATTACGAATTTGTTTACATCCTATCGTAAAAAGTTTACATGTTTTTAATGGTATGGTTTTCCCTCTATCAAATGCATAATTAAATTTTGGGAACTCTTATGTGCAAGTTAATACCCTAATATACTTTATAACGGTACTCCACATTAGCTTTAAATTCATCCATAGTGGAGTCAGCGAATTACAATATACATAAAAGATTTACATTGAAGGTTCTGGAAAATTCCATATTTATAAAGAAATAATGTCTTTGGTGATGAACATAGAAATTGTGATGTCAGCAACTTAATACTTATGAATACCACTGTAGCTAGAAGATGGGGTTTAGTCGTCAGCAGATTATAATACTGAGTTTTCATAAAATAATGTTTGTATTAATCAAATTAAATCGGCTTTTTTTGAAAACCCGAAAATCCCAGGAATACAAAATTTTTGCATGGGAAAACTGCATTGAATGAAACTCACATAATATTTTGAGGAGTAGATTTCTTACAATAGTAGTAGAAAATATCTTGAGGGAAGTAGAAAAATCTGCTACCGTAGTAGAGGAGTACACGGTCGAAAATTCAGGTTTAATTTTTCAACCTTTTAAGTTAACATATTTAACCAAAAGTTAAAAATTTCAACCTTCCTGGTTTTTAAAATTTTGACCACAGTTAAAAATTTCAACCTTGATGGTTGAAAATTTAAACCAAAAGTTCAACATTTCAACATTTTTGGTTGAATGTTCAAATTTGAATTTTAACACCGCTTCCGCATTTGATTGGCTGAAATGAAAATAACACAACAAAATTTTATACTTGGGTTCCCAAAAACACTAATAAGTTCTCAACTTTTTGGGTTGAAATTTTCAACCGCAGGGTTTAAAATTTAAACTTTTAGGTTGAGAATTTAAACCTTTAAGTTGAATTTTTTGACGGAAATAAATTCTCAACTTTTTGGGTTGAGTTTTTAAACCAGAGAGTTTAAAATTTAAACTTTTTGGTTGAGAATTTCAACCTTGAGGTTGAAATTTTTGACGAAAATTAATTCTCAACTTTTTGGGTTGAGTTTTTCAACCTCAGAGCTTAAAATTTAAACTTTTAGGTTGAGAATTTCAACCTTTAAGTTGAAATTTTGATTATATACTTTTTTCAATCTGTAAAGTTTAAAATCTCAACCCGAAATAGTTGAAAATTTGAATTTGAACATGAAAAAGTTTAAGAAGGTTGAAAAATTAAACCTAAATTTTCGACCGTGTAGAAATTTAAAAATCATCGCGAGAGTAGTAGATTTACTGCGGTAGGAGTAGAGTAAGAACGCCTTAATGGATGAAGGCGGTAACATACAAATTCTCAATGTAACATACAAATTCTTTCAAGAAAATAAGTTTCAAAGTTTTTAATTTTTCTTTTCTAACTACAAATTGGGGACTTGTCTTTTTGTCTCTTCTGATTCTTCGAAACTATGATCAATACTTAAATTTGTGTTACATACCGCTTTTATCCACTTGGTTGTTCCTTATGTATTTTGCCACGTCAAATCCGAAAGTAATAATAGGTCGATTCATTTAAAGTGGGAAACCCCTCGGAAACGATTCAGTTGTACAGATGAGCAGTCAAAATATTTTAAGTAACTGCGCGTTTTTGAGGGATGGGACACTTTAAATGAATGCCCTTAATGAAAATTCCACAAAAATTGCATTTTTGGTGCGTTTTAAATTTTTTATGTTACAGATTTTATGCACTCAGCTTTTCAATTCTAACATACTTATGTAAATTTCTTAAGAAAAGGCTCCAAAAACCGGCCAGTACTTCGAATTTATAAATTTATCTAATTCTTGTTCATTATTTATTTATGGTTTCAGCTAATTTATTTAAAAAATAATTTTGGAAAAAGTGGGTGCAACAACAACAAAAATCTCAATTTTGGCAGTATAGAGCAGAGTCGGATTTAGGCACAAATTCATAAGCTATGCTTTTTTGAAATAAATTGAGTAATAAATAATGAATAATTTTTTTCATCTCGAATCTGAATTTTAACTTTGGGTATTACTTTCAAAAGTATTTATGCGAGGTTATGGGTGAAAAATGTCAAATGGGTATCACTTTCATACAAACTTACAAAAAACCAAATTTTTTTAGCACAAAACTTTCTTTTGCAAAATTTTATGTTTTTGAACAGCGCAACTTTTTGCATTCCAAAAATCTTCACGAAAAAAGTTAGGAAAGTAGGTATTTTTTCAATTATGAGTTACTGCATGATTATGAGTTACTGCAAATGTTTAATAATGAGTTATTTTTTAATTATTTAATTATTTTTAAAATTTATATTAAAAAAAAATTTTTTTTTCGCAATTAAATAGTAATTTGACTTTGAAAATCTTGCCGGAATTTGGAACAACTGAAATCAGTGGCCGGAATTGGGAGCATTTTTTTTGTTCTGCTCACAATAGTTATAATTATTTATTTTTATTAGAAACCTCAAACATTTGGAAAAAAGACTTATCTATATATATAAAAGAGACGTGTATGTTTGTCACCAGTAGACGCGAAAACTACAGCACCGATTCTCACCAAAATTTATATGTGTGTTCTAGGGGTCGTGAGTCGTGACATAGGATAGGTTTTGACACGCCCACTTTTACCGCCCACAAGTTAGAAAATACGTATTTCTCTCACATTTGTGAATCTTTTAAAGCAAATACCATATGATCAACAATCAACTTGGTTGCCACCTAGGACTTCATTTTTCCCACCCAAGCAGTGTTACCATATCTGCGGGTTAAAAAACCCTTTCGGTTTCTTTCAAAGTATGAAATCGATTTGCTAAAGTATTTCAGTCGATGTACCAATCACAAATTTCAAAAATACACGATATTTTCAACATTAAATGCAGCAGGGAGTAATAATTAAGGTTATTTCCATTTGATTGCATGTAACTTTTCAACAATGGAAAAAACCTAAGGCAATGCCAAAATAACGCGGCTTCTCCTTGAGTATTACATATTCGCAATTCCATAATTTGCCCCAATCTCCCAGTGCACATTTTATGCCCACTTTCACAGTACTTCATTTCCACTTAAATGCATTTGCCATTTACATTCCAAATAACTACGGAAAAATGTCTATTGTGAATGGAAATTAAATTATAACCTTAAAGCTCCCACACACTGCCGCGAAATTTCCCCAAAAATTGCTCAAAAATTGCAAGGCGATATTCGGCTCGGACAAATTTTTTCGTGCTGAAAAATTTCACAAAAACAAAAACAAATGCATATCATTCTAGAGCGCACTATCGTATTTTCAAGAAAAAGTACTACGACACCAACGACATTTTGCATTCATGTGTGGCGACCTTAAATGCTAACTGCGAAAGTCGCCCACTTTCACAGTAATCCTACACACAGTACTTCATTACAACTTAAAATACCCAAAATTCCGCCGCCGCGGTACTTTCTCGAAAATTCTTCCAGCAAAGATATTGGAATAAAAAAATTTGTTTGCGGTGAAAAATTTCAAAGCTACAAATAAAAATGTGTATCATTTATAAATTTTCTTTAAAAAAACGCAGTATCGCATATTCAAGCAACATTTTTGTTCAAGTTCCGTACCGGCTGCGGAATTTCGCGTTGGCTTATGGGGACCTTAATGCGGGCAAACCGCCATTAATATTACGAGAAGACGTCCATTGAATGAAAATTAAATTAAACTTGACTTAAATGCACACACTGCAATTGGCCTTTTCGGCAAATAAGCACTTTAAAATTGTTCCAAATCACTTTCTTCCCCCAAGAAAAATTTACAAAAACACAACAGAACGTCTCTCAATGTGGCAACACTCCTCACAGACCAGTGCAGCCTCAACCAGTGCAGCCAACTTTAGGGAAATTTCCCTTCCTAAGGGGATTTTCGGTTTAATTTTGTCTAAAAGGGTTAAAGGTACTTATTTTTACTTAATTTGAAGGTGCACTTAGACCGTAGGAGCGAACACAACTTTTGTCGCGAACTCCAATCGTAAACGAAATTCCGTTCGTGCAACCGTTTACACTGACTGAATATTCCCTCCCGCACCAGCATCGGAATCTACAGATTTGTTCGATTTCAAGTGTTTACACTGCTGGGCCATTTTGTGCGAGCATCAAAGATCGTAATCCAGTCGTTTGCACCGGCCGAATTAACGGCATTTGTTTCAAATACTTATACCACATGTCATTTAATTTAATTTTAATAATCTTCCAAACATACTTTACTGCGCTACATACATACATACAATACGAATCATTCATTCATTCATCAAAACCTATTTCAATACCGATCGCTACATCAATTTTCCTCTCTATAAAATTGTACAAAATTAACTCCACAGTATAAACACCAATTAAACATATATATTTAAAAATTACTTTCATCCATTCATCCATTACATTGCAGACAATGCAACAACAAAAAATTATTTAGGCCCAGCGAAGCGGACCGGGCGACTATATAATAAAAATATTTGTTCCAGTCTTTGAAGGTTTTAAATAGATCTTCCAGAGCATTTAATTTGGCCTTGCAATCAGTGGCCGGAATTCGGTGCACTTACGTTATATGGCTGAAGTGAAATATTTTCCAGTTATGCGAATTCGCTTTAGTGAAAAACCAGCTGAACTGAAACAAAATGTCTGACAAACTGGTGTTTCAGTTAAGCGGGTTCGATTGTAACACCTATATTTTAACCAACAAATTGGTAAAACTAAACTCTAAAAATGTTAAGTACATTTATATTCTCAACTACCAAAAAGGTAAAGCAAACCAACTATTTTTTTTGGTTAACCAACCAAAATTGTAATGATGTAAACGTGTATTTCGATGAATATTAAAAAGTTGTCTCAATATGGAAACTTCGTTAGTTAAATAAAAAACGTTACATTGAAATTTGTTCCTTTATTGTAACATGATTCGACTTGTAAACTACTTGAAACTGCGATTAGTATAGAGTCTATACTTATCTATACTATAGGCAATTTGTAATATTTAAAATTCAATACTCTCTCTATCCAACTTAATGTTGTCAGGATCGTCAATTGTCGCCGTGAACTCCTTCAGGACATCATGGTCTATTGTTATTTCATTATTAATATGAAAATAGGGGCCATTTTGGTCTAAAATGCAACGAAACAACCAAATATCTACTCGTTAATAGTTCAAAAGTTTAAACCGATTTCAGAACTCACATTCCATAGGCAAAATATTCGGTCCTTCGCTAACGCTAGGCACACCATGGATTGCAAAAGATGTCCATAACTCAACCATCTTCTTCGCCATATCCGTATCCGCGTCATTTAACGCATGTGTAGAGAACAAATAAATATTATCATTGGAATGATGAACACCTCCATTAAACGGGTAATGGTCATTTCCAAATTCATAACCAAAACGTGTATTTTCACCTTCATAGTCGAAACTGTACATATAGGTATTGGCCAAACGCTTTTCCACCAGATGTGATGTTAGCGCTATCACCGGGGATTTCATCCGGAGTATACTGGTGAGCTGCAAATGACTCTTTAGATTGAGTATAATAGTAATAATCTATATTTCAATATCTCACATCAAAATAAGATGGAAGCGCCTTTTTATGATTATTTCCATTCAACATATCTGCCGTAAATAAAAACCTGGTTAGTAAATTATTAGTCAAACGTGATGTATCATTGACCATGTTCATAATACCACCAGCGAACTGCCGAACAGTCACACAACTCATATTGCTATCCTCTTTTTTCATGTTATCATAATAGCCTGAAACAATCCCAAGAATTACATACGTTTTTTTTCAAAGTTGTATACTCGTACTTATAATATAAGCACTTATAATATAAACCTTATATCGCTCATTCCCCGCAACAAAGTCAACTCAAAATTCGGGTTTTGGAGTTATGTATCCTCATGCTACATGCTGCCAAAAGACAGAATTCATATCTTTAATTTTTAACCATTTAACCATTTCCATAAAACATTCCAAGGGCGGAAATTCATAGAAAATACTGAAATTTTAAATTTCATATCTTGATTTCCCAACAATATGGTTTTTTGAGTTGTGTCTTTATTGCAGGGAATGAGCGATATGTTATTCTTTACTTACTGGCTAATATAAATGAACCATCATCTTTCGTAAATCCCGCCAACACCGGTATGGTTCTGTTAAATTTTGTAATAAGTTCCACGGGATGTTCCGGTAATATGCCATTAACGTCGCCAACAATTGGTGAAAATGATTCCTGGTGGTACACAAATTCAATATGCGCACAAAATTATAATAATGGATTAATATAATAGTGGTAGTCGCCTAATTTGTTAAATTGTCGAATCTGGCGACACTTTAAGCATTAACTTTAACAATTAACTTTAACAATTTAGCAGAGTTTAACAAATTAAGCGAATATATATATAATAATTTGGATGCAATTATCATGTGCAAGTAATAATGTAACTGCTAATTGGGATGTTGCTCTTGTTGTCCGCGGCTCAGTACGCAATAATTTTTAGGTCAACCGAAAGCAAAACAAAACTTACACAAAAATATTTTTAAAAATTTTGCTTAAAAAATTGACAAAACCAACATTTTTGGCTTGTCAAATAAAATAGGAAATTAAAGCATTAATTTTTTTTGTACTTAGATCAAATAGACTTTAAACCCTCACAGAAAAAAAAAAAGATAGGTTAATCTAACCAAAAAACGTTGTAAAAAAACAATTTTTTATTTTATATGGAAAACACAAACAACAATTACAATTGTTGTGGTTAATCTAATCGTCAAAAAATTGTTAAATGATTTGCCAGCATGGTCGTATTTCGGCATATGATTCGCAATGTCATCGCTCGATGCAGAAATGCAACCATGCCGCAAATATTTCATAATTCTGAAACAGCATGACATTTAATACAAGAGAGAAAAATTATTATATATGGCTGTCTCGTTTTCGCTCTCAAAGCAACAAGTGCTGCATAATATATGAATAATTTATATTCGACACTTGACTCATGAAGTACTTGGTTCCATTAGTATGCGATACTATTATTGGTATTTTAGGGAAGTTTGTATGAAAATTGTTGGGTCGTAATAATAAAAACATCTTAGAGCAATTGCTACGTGCATTTACTTTACTCAGAGATTTTATTTCAAATCAAAATTGAATGAAAATTATCGTAAAAATTATTAAGTATTCACAAGAAAGTATCCGGTTGTATCGAATACAAAAAAATCGAATTTTCGCAGCACTAGAAGATGGCGTCCAATTTGTTTACATTTTACATTTTTGATATTTCGAAAAGAATTTTTAAAATCAAATTATGACTATGTTATAATTAATTATTAACAAATATTGTGATTTTACGATTTTATAAATTGTGCAGAATGTTTTTCAAATTGTTTTTTCCCGGGAAAACATTAATTTCAATATTACAATATTATTGTAAACTTAATGAAATATTAAAATATTGCGTTTTGTGGAAGCGCGTTAGTTCTAAGTAATGAATATTATATATATTCGCAGTAGAAATGATGTTGCCCGACAAATTTGTGTACGAAATGTAAATTATCTCGTTTTTAAAGTCTTGGGCTTACATTAAATTAATTTAAGCTTCATAAATATATTTCAATACAACACATCTACAGAAATACCAAACACATCAGCTATCTTTTTATTGCATTCTTTTTCTAATATGTATCTATTTATTTTTTCGCTCAATTGTATAATTGCTTTCTCTGTCTTCCATAAAGTAATATACGAACAATTTTTAATTGTACGCCAACAAAATTTGATTGTACGCCAACAACTTTGAGTCGGTTCCATTTACAACGTTTCTTGGTTGCTGCATTTTTAATCGTCTTTTTTGGTTAGATTTACCTACTTTTTTTTTGTGTGCTGCAATTGAAGAAAATTCATTCAACTGTTAGAAAAAGATCGGGGGAAGGTTGTGGACGACGGCGTCGTCATTTGGATGATTTTGGGGTCCCAATGATGTTTGGATGAATTAAGCGTATAAAATCATGATTTCAGAGAATCAAAAAAATAATCAATCATATGAAAATATGTTATGGAAAACCGAATATATTCTATACTGGCTGTTACATACCCGGCTTTGCACGGGTTGTATAAAATTAAAAAAATAAATATATAAAGTAATTTGAGACAACTTCAATGGACGCTGCTGTTGATGGTCAATTCCCCCCGCGACCCAAATTATGTCTAAGGATGCACTGTAATCCCACCCTGCGGTATTCACTCAAAAAAATTGAAAAAGGGCGCAGTTGGTGGCATGAACCACTCAATATTCGATGATTACTAAGTTACATTTTAAATATATTTTCAGTTGTATGGGAGGTGCCCCGCCCCGTTGTCCAAATCCAACTTATTTTGTCCTATTGCAACTCCATTACATACAATTATTCCCATATTCGACACATAGCAGGGAAAACATACTATACAACTCCAAGCCAAATTTCACAAAAATATATTCAATACTTGCTTACTTAGCTGGTATTTAAGTTGGCGTATTGTCTGGACGGTGCCACGCCCCTTGTCCAATTATGCTCATATTTGTCACAAAGATTGGAAAAGTTATTATACAACTCCTTGCCAAATTCCATCTTTATATATATACCAGCTGTTACATACCCGGCGTTGCACGGGTTGTATAAAATTTTAAAATAAATATATATAGGAATTTGCGACAATTTAAATGGCGCTGTAGTTGATGGTTTATTCCCCCCGTGAAACTTGGTGCCAGTTGTATTCCCACCCGGTAAGAATCACCCAAAAAAAGTCCAAGGGCGCACTTGGTGGCAGTTGTTATCCCAACCGGTATGATTCACAAAAAAAGAGTCCAAGAACACACTTGGTGGCAGCTGTAATCCCACCCGGCATGATTCACCCAAAAAATGTCCAAGGAAGCACTTGGTTCCAGTTGTAATCCCACCCGGCATGAGCCACCCAAAAAATGTCCAAGGACGCACTTGGTGGCAGCTGTAATCCCACCCGGTATGATTCAGCCAAAAAAA
This sequence comes from Heteromyza rotundicornis, assembly GCA_951394025.1. NCBI lineage: Eukaryota > Metazoa > Arthropoda > Insecta > Diptera > Heleomyzidae > Heteromyza > Heteromyza rotundicornis. Next base: position 61,120,373 of record OX596010.1, on the reverse strand, counting down.
GTCAAAGGACGCAATTGGTGGCAGTTGTAATCCCACCCGGTATGATTCACCCAAAAAATGTGCAAGGGCGCAGTTGGTGGCATGGACCACTTAATATTCGATAGTTACTAAGTTACTTTTTAATAATATTTTTTGTTGTATGGGAGGTGCCACGCCCCGTTGTCCAAATCCAACCTCTTATGTCCTATTGCAAATTCCATTACTAACACAATTTTACCTTAAAATTTCAATAAAATCAGTAAAGCCGTGATATGCTGTAGAAAATTATATGGGCGGTGCCACGCCCCTTGTCCAATTATTCCCATATTCGACACATAGCAGTACAACTCCATTCCAAATTTCACTAAAATATATCCATTAGTTGCTTAATTAGCTGGTATTTAAGTTATGTGTTGTGTGGGAGGTGCCACGCCCCTTTGTCCAATTATTCCCATATTCGACACATAGCTGGGAAAACATACTATACAGCTCCATTCCAAATTTCACTAAAATATATCCAATAGTTGCTTTATTAGCTGTTATTTAAGTTACGTGTTGTGTGGGCGGTGCCACGCCCCTTGTCCAATTATGCTCATATTTGGCATAAAGCTTGGAAAAGTTATAATGCAACTTCGTGCGAAATTTCGTATTCATTATTCAATTTTCTATTCAAATTCAATTCAATAGTTACTAAATTACCTTGTAGACATATTTTGTGTTGTATGGGAGGTGCCACGCCCATTTGTCCAATCCCAACCGCATATAGCCTATGTTACATGTCGATACCTATAGAATTTATCCTGGAAGTTTCAAGAGAATCGGTACAGCCGTTTAGCCGTGATTGAGGGACAAACAGACAGACAGACAGACAGACAGACACACACTCAGTTTTATAATATATATATAGGGATATAGGGATTTAATATTCAATGCAATAGTTACTAAATTATTATGTAGACATACTTTGTGTTGTATGGGAGGTGCCACGCCCCTTTGTCCATACCATATATTACATGTCGATACCTATAGAATTTATCCTCAAAATTTCAAAAGAATCGGTACAGCCGTTTAGCAGTGAATGGCTTTGACTTGTCACGATAGTCATTGACTGAAAATAACTGGTCAAATTGACTGAATTTAACTAAAATAATGTCACCGAAAAATATTTCAAAAATTATTTTAAAATTTTACAAAAACCAACGATTTTTTTTTATCTTTTTGTGTTCTCTCATTTTTAATTGGTAAATTTATAATTAAGAAAAATAAAATACAATTTAAAATCATATTAACCGTCATCACCAGCATCAACCCACTATGCCAAGACATACTATCACTATTTGGGAGTGTTTCACAATTTTGGAAGAATCGGGAAGCAAAAAATGCGCTACATCAACGAACACACATCGCTAGGGCAACGCAGTACCATAGGAAGCAGTCGTCGAAAATAGCACTCCACTTGACTCTTCAACAGCAAGGGACGATAACTCTCTGATTGCGGGATCTCAGAACGATATTGATATATCAATCTCGCGCGCGATATATGCTTCATATATTTAGCGATTTTTAATAATCTGCAATGAACTTTCTTTCATATACTGTGGCTACGAATCAATTTTGGGATCAAAATTTAAGAATATACTTATTTGTTAAACTCGTATTTTTCTTAATTCTTTTTTTGTAATTTTATTGTTATCTGCATTGCATTGTCCATTTTACTGTTTTGTTGCGTTTTTTATGCCATTGTTAATTTATAAAATTGATAAAAATAAATTATTTTTGAAAATACAAAAAATTTTTCATCAATCGAGCGACAAAGGAGCTAGAAATGCGTGGGAAGTAAGTTTTCTGCTTTATTCCTTTCAGTTTTTGTTTTTGACTGAATTTGACGTCAATTTGACTGTTTTTGACGAATTTGACTGTAAATGAAGGAGTCAAATTAGTAGAATATACTCAAAACAAGTACGAACAACCTCACTTTGAACTGGAAAATTTCATTTCAAAATGGAGCGAACTTATTTTGAAGTTGTTGAGTTCAATTTGAGGTCTTTCATTATACCCACACATTCACTGTGGCAGGGTATACTAACTTTGTCACAACGTTTGTAACGCCCATAAGGAGGCGTGTCCGGTATGGAAAAGTATATATATTCTTGATCAGCATCACCTCCTGAGTCGATTTAGCGATGTCTGTCTGTCTGTCCGTCTGTCCGTCCGCACGATAGCGGTCGCAGTTTTGGAGATATCGACTTGAAACTTTGGGTACATGTTTTTCTCGTGAATACTGAGATCAAGTTCGAGAATCAGCCAAATCGGATAAAAATTGGGCGTGGCTCCCATACACCGAAAAAAAAGGTAAAAATTTTTCAAGTCTTTTTTATTGTTGTATTCGATTGGAAATGTTTAGAAACGTATTTTTGATATGGTCCGAGGTTCCGAAGCCACATATATAAGGGTCTAAATTGGGTCTTGAGACCAATTTATTTTTTTTGTGGATTTGATTGGACATTTTTAGAAATGGATTTTGGACATGGTCCGGGCTCCAAAACCACCTATAATTGGCTCAAAATAGGGTCTTGAGACTACATATTTTTATGTTCTAGGTACTTCTTCCTACTGTGTGGAGGTATTTCAGCTTCGGTATAGCCGAAGATAGTCCACTCTCTAGTTTTTATTTCAAAATTGTACAATTTTTATTTTGAAGTGGTGCAATTTCAATTTGAGATTGTCAATTTAATTTTAAAGTCGACGACTTTAGGTTGACGTATTTATCGACGAATCCCACAGCCCTCTTACCCGCCCGATCGACCGGAGGTGCATCCGTATGACGCACGGACCGGTGACCGAACAGCAACAGTCCTGACTGTTCTGCATCGAAGAGTCAGGCGATAGAGTGAGTCCCTCGTTGGGAATATTCCACTAAGCATAAAGGCTTTATAGTGGAAGTAATTAAATATTCCTTGTTTCGCTAAGCATGAAGGCTATAGCGCAGGTAATTGTAAAGATCGACGTTGAGCTAAGCAGAAAGGACTGTTAGCTGTGTTTATTCTGCTAAGTTAGATGTTATAGATATGATAATTATTTATTGAATTTAGGAATTTGAATTATTGTTTGTTAGGAAAAGAAGAATTTCCGATTTTGTTTTTTGAATTGAATTGTTGAAATTAATTGCATGGTAGATATTATTGAAATCGTCACACACTGCTCTGAACGGTTCAAATTTCATATAGTTGGATTTGGCTATTTTTACTTGAAGTAAATAATAATTTCTTGTTGCGCGGGAAGGTACTTTAATGTTTAATTTGCTCAACAGACATTCACTATTAACATAGCCTTGTAGAATTTTGAAAATGAATATTGAATTAAGCATTAGTCTACGGTTTTTTTAGTGACGGAAGAGAAACTAGTTTTTAACGATTTTCGTATGTTGGAAGATTAACATCTGGATTCCAAGGCAATCCAAAACAAAAAATTAAAAACTGTTTCTGCATTCTGATTCTGTGGTATTGATGTAACAGTTATAACGAGGGCACCACACAATAGATGCATACTTCAAAATAGGACGGACAAGAGAAATATATAAAAGTTTAGTGATATAAGGATCATCAAACTCTTTTGACCAGCGTTTAATAAAGCCTAGAACACCATTTGCTTTGTTGATAGTTTTGTTCACATGCGTCTTGAAACAAAGTTTTGGAGCCATAGTTATTCCAAGATCTTGAAAAGAATTTAATGTTTCAAGTTCTTCATTTTCGATTTTATAAGTGTGTAAGATGGGGTTCACTCTTCTAAAAGTCATTTGTTTGCATTTCTTCAAGTTGAGATTCATATTAGGGCAATTCACGAGTTGGTGCAAATGGTCTTGCAGAAGTGGAAATGCAAATATTTATTGCATACTTTGTCATCACAACAACAAAATATACAGATTTGCATTTCCTTCGCTCGAGCAAGTTTGCAGCACAGAAAACGTATAGCTTCTATATGCTATACAAATGCAACACCCAGTGCTGCCATCTTAGTGAACATTTTATGTTAATGTGCAACACTGTTTCTCACAAAAAAAATGTTAACTAATTAAATCCAAAATGAAAAGGGAAAAGCCCAACAAAAGGTGGACGGAGGAGGAGATAAAAATGATTTTAAATCATTTGCAAGAAGCTCCGCATATTATTTTCGGTATAATAAAATAAAATTTCCGTAATGTCAACAAAATAATACTACCATACAAGTAGATCAGCTGTTTATTTGGTATGCAACCGCTGTTGCAAGGTAACCCGAAAAAGAGCGTTCACAATTGATTGGAAATATTTCCAATTGCACAATTTTCCAATCTGATTTGCAACAACTCGTGAATTGCCCTATTGTTTAGTACACCAGTGTTGCCACTCAACGAAAAAATTTGCAACCAAATTTTGGTACAAGAGCAAAAAAAAACTACCAAAAAGAAATATAATAATAACTTTATAAACATTTTTTTTGAAATTCAAAAATTTTTAAGAGTATCGACAAGTTGTCATATGTAGAGTCATAAACGGGAACTTACCATAAATTATCATTCAATTTTGTATGAAAAATTCTCTGATAAATAACAATTTTTGACAAATTCCCGTTTTTGACTCCACTTATATATATGTCGACTTGTAAATACCTTTATTGTCTTCGATCAGATAAAATTTAATTGTCTTTGATGTACAGATGCGGTTAAAAAATAGTAGCGTTCCAAATATGAAATTTGGATTTGTTTTCAAACCTTTTATAGTATCGATATTGGGGTTATTCGAAAGTCCTCCTATACCCCTTTCGTATGAGTACTAAGGCATTCAATCCCGAAGTGTTTTTGAAAATCCCGGGATTTCGGGATTTGAAATTACAATCCCGGGATCCCGGGATTTGTTCGGGATTTTCGGGATTTTCCAATTAAATACAATAATTAATATAAAATTAAAGAAAAAATTGTTGCAACAATATTTTAAGTTTAATTTCATTTTCATTCGACAAAGAAATAATATTTATTAAATATTACATTAAACAAAACAAATAATATTTAAAATAAATATAGTGGAACAAAAAGTAATTCTGTTTAAATTACATTGATCGAACACGTCTTTTTTTTGCCACCTGAATCCGATTATAATCATAAAATTCTGCCAGCTCCATTTCATGCTCCACACGAAAAACTTATTTTCAGTAGTTTTAGTATTATAGCGGGAACAGATACAAGAATTGTTGTTTAAAACTATTGAAATTGGTGTCCATTCAAAAGTAAAACACACACAAAACCATTTATCCAATTCGTAAAGTTTTCAATATACGGTCAACAACAAAAATTTTAACATATATCTTTTTTGTAAAAAAAAATTGTTTACATTGAAAAAATTGTATTCAGATCGATAAAAATTGTTTGTTAACCGTTATTGACAAAATCTGAAAAAGTGGGTTCTTTTAATTTACCAATTAGATTGAATGTTAATGCACGGCTGTATTTTTGTGGAAAAACTTCAAAAATATCTTAAGCAATGCATAAAAAATGTATTTTTTGAAAATGCATTCGAAATCCCGGGATCCCGGACGTATGCTCAATCCCGGAAACCAATCCCGGGTTTCCGGGATTGAGCAAACGGATTGAGTCCGGAATCCCGGGATTGAATGCCTTAATGAGTTCCAAAGCACCTTATTCCGTTATGTACCTGTCACAAAAATATCTTTTATACAAATTTTTCAAAAAATGTAGGGGAATTTTTAATTACAAAACTGCTTTTAGTAAAATACCCTTTTTTTCGACCAAAAAACTTATGCAAAAAAAAATTGTATAAACCGCAGGAAAAAAATTTTAAAAGTAAGTACATTTTTACTCATTCGAGTACCTGTCCAAGAGATCTTTCCAACACAAAATGTAAAAAATTCAATAAGAAATCAAAATTTAAAATTTCTACCGGTGCACTCGGCCAATAACTCTGGTCGAGTGCTGTATCGCTGAAAATTAGAATTTATCTGTTAACTGAATTGTTCACTAAATCAGTACTGCAAATATAATCAGTTAATTTGGATGCTCAATTTAACTTTCCTGCTGTTCAATCCTACAGAATTTGATATATCTTTGGGTGAATTCGACCAAATTCATTTGAAAATAAAAAGTTCCAAACTGGTAGAGTCCTGAGAAAATGACAGTTAGACCACTTTTGTGAAACAGAAAAGGTTGTAGGTAATATCCTCAATACAATTAATCGTTTCAAGGTTGGATATTTTGAGCATTGAGCATGTTCAGTTAAAAAACTACCAAAATGAAATACAAACTACCAAAATCAACTCTAGACAAAAAAAACTACCAATTTTGGTAGAAAATTACCAATGTGGCACCGCTGTTGTACACCAGTTACATAGCTTGTCAAGGCCCGCCTGTAAAGGTATTCATTTAAAGTGGGAAAACCATGAGAAACGCGCAGTGGTTCAGTTGTTGACGAGAACTGTCAAAAATTGTATGAGAAGAGAATTGCACAAAGTAGAAAACTTTGCGCGTCGATTTTGGTGCGAAAAGAACTGCACAAATGTTGTGCGATTTTAGTGATGTCGAACTATAAAATTGATATTCGATTAATTAAAAAAGTAATTATCAAAAGTAATAAAATGCGGCTACAAATTAAAAAGAAAAATGTAAAATTATATATACAAATGAATATCCTTATTGTTTCACGTTTGTCATTGAATGAGTGGAAAAGTTTGACGTCATCTGCATACATTAAAATATGGCTATTTTTGATGATATATGGTAGATCATTTATAAATAACAAGAAGAGAACAGGTCCAAGGTGACTTCCTTGGGGTACACCAGATGTAACATTAAATTCAGTTGATTTGGTTGTTTTGAAAAGAACTCGTTGTTTTCTATCCAATAAATATTTCAACTTCATTTTACCGTTATTTTAATGAAGTTGCTTTAACGTAGAAAAAAGTACGATCGGAGTTATTTCTACAATGGGTTTTTTTTCTGTGTGTATGTTTTATTTAAGCAACTGAAACCAGTCATCCCTCTGCCCATTCACCACCAAGCACCAAAAACAAAATTTCAACAAAATTCTTTGAAATGGGCCTGAGCTTGAACCTTTTAACAATATGGGGGCGTCAGACGTTGGTGTACCATGAATTTTCATAGTGAACTCTCTGCACATTGACCACCCAGCACCAAATCCAAAATCTCAGCGAAATAGGGCTCGAGTTATAGAGCTTTTTAGTCGCAAATTTTCAGCGAAATCGGTTAAACACTGCATGAATTATAGCATTTTAGAATAATATTTGCCACGCCCACATCGAACGTCCAAAGTTTATGTAACGGCATATAGCCTATGTCGAGGGCAATTACCTACATTTTGACATGTGTTTCTTTAAAATCGGTGAAGTATTTCTTGAGTAATAAGGGAACAACCCCACAGCCATACAGTGGTTCTTATTTTTCGATTTTTCGAAATTGAATAAGTGCACCCCCACAGTTTGTTCCTTTATGGGAGAGGACCAAACTGTGAAATTTTCAGAAAAAAATATTGATTTTTAGGGGAGCCTGTAAAGCCCCAAAGTTTGAAAAAAAGGTCCCCACGTAAAACAAAAAATGGGTTTTAGAACTATAAAAATTCAAGAAAAAATACATAAATGTGCATTTCGGTTCTAAAAAAACAAAAGATTATTTTTAAAACAAAGAAAACAAATTATTTTAACTTCAAAAGTAAGAGCAAGTTAAAAAATCAGCCAAATCGGATAAAAACTAGGGTATTGATAAGTAATAAAATAGTGGGAGGTGAATGGGCTGAGGGTTGACTATGGAAACTTAAGATCCGCCCACTGCCACGCCCTTACATTTTTAAAGCTCTGTAACTCGGGTGCTATTGAAGGGATTTCGGTGAAATTTTGGGTTTGGTGCTGGGAGGTGAATGGGCAGAGGGATGACTTGCAAAATCTATTTTTATTTCAGTTGCTTAAATAATACATATAACATTTTTACGTTAACATGAAATTACAAAGTTATTGCGAGCGAAGCTGTGAGTATAAGCTAGGTTAAAAAAAATGTATTTCTCCAACAGGTTTTTTGAAAAGACAGGTATGATACTATTTGCTTACCGCTGTAGTCGCCTCCAATAGCCTCTTTACTGACACCTCAATCAAGCATTGGTATAGCTCTTCATCACTTTTGCACTCGCCACATGCAAGAGTCCTGCAAATTCGAACAACTTGGTCTCTTGGCGTTTTATTTACTGCCCAATCAGCTAAAATCGAACCCGATGATGTTATCGCGCGTTGAAAGAAAGTCCTCGGCGTTCTTGGACTCAGCAACAAAGCACCGGTCATTGCAGCACCTGCACTTTGTCCAAAAACAACAACCTTTTCGGGATCACCTCCAAAGGCACTTATGTGATCTTGAACCCACTGCAATGCCAAAAGTAGATCTGCAACCGGAGCATTACCAGGCATACTATCAGTAGTCGTTGACAACCAACCCAAAGCACCAACTCTATATTGGGGCACCACAAGCACAATATCTTTTTCTAGCAAATGCTTTGGCGGATGATCAGAGGAAGAGCCATTATAAAAACCGCCACCGTATACGTAAAACATTACCGTCTGCTTGGCAGTAAGCTAATATTTTGTGGTGGAACAAAATTTGTAATTTGAAAAACCTAATGGAATTTGATGTCTAGAAATGTGTAACTTACATTTTTTGTATAAATACACAAATTGAGGCAGTCCTCTAAATCATATCTAAGCTCCTCTCCTGGCAATCCTGTTACTGTCGTTATCACTGGACAACGTCTTCCAAAACGGGTAGCATCAAAAATCTGACGCCATGGCGAGCGAGCAACCGGTGCCTTTAAAATAGGAGAATAACTTCAAAAATCAAATCATTCCGAAAAGAAAATACATAAGTAGCAAAACTTGGCAAAACTTAAAACTAATCTATAAACAGTCAGCGTCAAAAAAAATGTACCACTACACTGCACGACATATTTGTTGCAAAATATTTAGTTTTACTAACAATTAATTAAATTAACTTAAAGAAGACTAAATTCATGAACTCAAATATTTTTGACAAATAAATAAATATTATTTCATACGAACAAATGATAAGACCAAACTATAAAAATTTCTGAAATATTAGAAATATTATTTTTGTTTAATTTTAGTAGTTAGTAAACGAACACTTTGTAATTATAGCTTGTTGAAGACGCCGTAGCATTGAGTTAATTAAAGACTTAATATAATTTTGTTCAATTCATTAGTAACTCATATGAGGAATACATATAGTGGACATATAGGGGTCGTAAGGGTGACATAGGGGCTATAGAGGGGACATAGGGGCGCATTTGGGGGATGTGGAAGAATATAGGAGGCTACACACATTCAACCAAAGTGAACACGTATGTATCCGTAAGGTGTAGAATATAAAAAATGCAATAAAGTATGTAGGACTATTGAAAAATTTAATATATTTGTATTATTTAGTTATGATATTTTGAAAAACATGCAACATTTAACATGCAATTTTACATTTTTTGCATCTATATATAGTTTGACTTCTGCACACGCGGCATCGAAGTCGATTCCCACCAGAATCTTTTTCAATGATATCACCGAATGTGTCGCTTTTCACATTATTGTTGACGTGTTGAGTATATTTGCTACGTTTTTTCTGCGGCGCTGGTGTTGTACAGTTGTTTCCGCTTAATTGATTTTTCCGGTTAATTGAGTCAAAAAATGTTCAATGAAAAGACGAATATAAGATATACAGGGATTGAGTCGCCAACTTATTGGCCAACTGACAGTCGAAAAACTCCCTACGTCATTGACTTTGCAGTATTTAAAACTGTAAAAAGGAGCCAATTGAATATAGAATCTTCTCTAGATCTCTCATCAGACCACATGCCTACTATTATCACAATAAAGTACATCCCAAGCTTTGAGGTCAACCCACCAGATAAATTGACCAGTAAACTCACAAACTGGCTCAAATATCGGAAGTATATAAGCTCCCACATTAACCCTAATGTGTCACTAAAAACCAAAGATGAAATAAACACAGCTGTAAGTAATTTCACAGTCTTGCTTTCCCAAGCAGCTACAGCGGCCACTCCCGCTCCAAACCCAAATAGTTCAAATGGCTGTTACGCGAATTGTACTCCAATATATATAGATCAGCTTTTAAAAAAGAAAAGGCAAATACGCCGCGAATGGCAGAACCACAGATCGCCCAACTTGAAAAAACAACTAAAAGATATTACGAGAAATCTACAAAAACAGCTAAAATGTAAATTAGAAAGAGACTACCAACAATTCGTTGAGCATCTCGCACCCACGTGGCTCTTATCCGATAATGCCCATTTTTAATACCGTCCAATCATTCGCCAAAACAAGAGGAATCCCAAAATTTGGGGTCGATAGCTCAAAAGCTACGACAGTTATCGTGCGAAATGACAGACAGACGGACATGGACTAATGGACTCAGGAGGTGATGCTGATCAAGAATACATAAGTTAATACGATCACCCACCAAAAAAGTAGTTGCTAAAGTAAACAGGCATAGCAGGTATCGATACTGCGCACCATCAGCAGTCATTGCGTATACCACACATAAATACCACTCATTGTGCACCATCTGCAAGTATTGCGGAGACCACACCAGCAATCAATATTTCGCGTTTACAATAATGTTGACGTCACTGGCGCGATCCACGACACATGTGCAACGTGGGGGATCTGCAGTTTGACACCATGTTCGATGCGGGAGAGCAGCTGTTTTAGGGCACATGGCTAGGTTTAGTTTTAAGTAATTTTGTCCTTAGTTGTCAGTTGATTTTAGGATATTAAATAGCTCGGTCGTCGAGCAAAGAACAGAACTTTGTTTTTATTTTGTGTATCGACACTTCATAATTGGCGCCCAACAGAGTAATCGTTACCTTCGTTTTCCGAAAAAATCAAACTCAAAAAAGAAAAATACCAACTGAAGCAGCTCGTCAACACCGACGGCAGCGACGGGATAAAATAAAAAATCCAACAACTAAAGCAGCGCGTCAACAACGACTGCAGCGAAGGAATAAAGTACAAAAAGGACAATAACTGAAGCAGCGGCGAACGTCAACACCGACGGCAGCAGCATATGTTTATGTTTATTAAATATATAGTATTAAATAAGAACATGTAAGTGGAACGCTCATTGTCATATAATTTTAAAAATATTTTTATTGAAAAAATTTTGATACAAAAATTAAGTTTTCAATCTAAAATATAATAAGCACGAGTCAATAAAACATCTTATATGAGTGATAGCGAAATAGAAGATTTGCTAGAAAAATTCAAGAAAGTTAGGTGTGACAGTTCAGACTGCAAAGAGAATATAATTATTTCAATGACCCCAGAACAATTAAAGGCAGTAGTAGAAGCCGCTGTTACTAGCGCGCTTGCCTTGCAGGAAAGAAATTTTGATAGAAAATTACAGACTATTAACAGTCGTTTCGATAATTTTAATGTCAGTACTCCCGAGGTAGGGACTTACGTAGACGCAGGGATTCGAACAGAGGTCGCGTGCAATGAAACATTTGACATTGTGAAATCCTTGCCAAACTTTGCGGGAAAACACGAGATATACGTCTCGTGGAGGAAAGCGGCACACACCGCTTATAAAATTTATGAAAAATATTACTGCAGCTCCAAACATTATCAGGCTTTAGGTATAATGAGAAATAAAATTAAGGGGCCAGCTGACATGGTACTTTAATCATTTAGTACCCCATTAAATTTCAAGGCCATAATAAACAGGCTTGACTTTACATATGCAGACAAACGCCCAATATACTTAATGGAACAAGAAATGTCGACGCTAAGAATGGGAAATATGACACTACTGCAGTACTACGACGAAGTAGAGAAAAAACTGACCTTGCTTACGAACAAAACAATCATGACCTACGACAATATCGTGGCTGCGTCTCTTAATGAAAAATACAGAATGGACGCATTACGTGTATTCATTTCGGGAACAAGGAAGTCATTGAGTGACGTTCTTTTTTCAGCAAGACCAAAAGATCTTCTTTCCGCTTTGGCCTTAGCCCAAGAAGTGGAATCCAACCTCGAACGTTACACGTTTGCCAGCAATTTTGCTAGGAGTGTAGAGGATAGGACTCAGAAGAACGAACAAAGGCAACAAGTCAGAGGAAAAAGTACGACATGGGATAATCGCAACAATCAACAAGGAAAGAATCCTTATTTTAATAGACAACAGGGACCCTCTAGCGGAGTCCCACCTAAACAAGAACCTGTGCGAAAGATGGACGTAGATCAATCATCACGTTTTAGACAGCCCACACAATACCAACAAAACCAAAGTGGCCTATCCCGAAGTCAATGGTCGACGCAACAACAAGGCGGTCAAGGTTACACATACATATAATAATCAAGGACAGGCAGCGAAAAGGCCGAATAGTGGCACTGCAAGGTTTATAGGCCCGAAACAACAAAGAGTTAATCATTTAGTTCAAGACGAACCTTCTTTTAATCGGGAAAGTCTTGAATACCAAACTGAGGCAGACCAAGAGGTTGATGACATTGATGACGATCTTATAGAATACGATCAGGTTAATTTTTTAGGCATAACTCCCTGCTCCCGTTCATAGAAAGAACAATAGCAGGGAGAAAGATAAAACTTTTAATAGACACGGGGGCCTCCAAAAATTACATAAAACCATTACAGGAGTTTAAAAACGTTATAAAAGTAAACGAACCGTTTCGAGTAAAATCACTTCATGGCTATAATACAGTAAATCAAAAATGTCTTATGAACTTATTTGACACTAATACACCTTTTTTTATATTACCAAATCTTACGACATTCGACGGAATAATTGGACTGGACCTATTAAAACAAACTGACGTATTGTTAGACTACAAAAACAAAGAATTAGTAACCAATACTGGGTCAGAGGTCATACAATTTCTTAAATGTTCCACTGTAAATTTTACAAATATAGAGGATATAGAAGTACCCCAAGCCATAACAGGAAAATTTAAGGAAATGATTAGAAACCGAACGGGTGTCTTTGCGGAACCCAACGAAGCACTCCCCTACAACACTAATATAATTGGTACTATCCGAACTGAAAACGATGAACCACCCCGTCTGGGTGGTAGACAAGAAGGGGACCGACGAACAAGGGAATACAAAAAAACGTTTGGTTATAGATTTCAGAAAATTAAATTTAAAGACAATAGATGACAAATACCCCATCCCAAATGTGATCGCCATTTTGTCAAACCTGGGGAAAGCAAAACATTTCACAACAATAGACCTGAAGTCAGGTTTTCACCAAATCCTACTCGCAGAAAAGGATAGAGAGAAAATAGCTTTTTCAGTAGGGAATGGGAAGTATGAATTCTGCAGGCTTCCCTTTGGGTTGAAAACGCTCCCAGTATTTTCCAGAGAGCCATTGATGATGTGCTTAGGGAACAGATTGGGAAATCATGTTACGTTTATGTCGATGACGTAATTATTTTTTCGGAAAGCATGGATGACCATGTCAAGCACATCGCATGGGTCTTGAATAAATTGTACAAAGCCAACATGAGGGTTTCGCGCGAAAAATCCAGCTTCTTCAAAGAAAATGTCGAATATTTAGGTTTCGTTGTATCCCGCGGGGGTATTAAAACATGCCCTAACAAAGTAGAAGCTATTCGTAACTATGAACAACCAACCACATTGTTCAATGTAAGGTCCTTTCTTGGCTTGACAAGTTACTACAGATGCTTTATCAAAGACTTCGCATCAATAGCAAAAGCCATAAATGACATATTAAAAGGAGAAAATGGCAAAGTAAGCGCCGGACAGTCAAAGAAAATACCAGTAAACTTTGATGAAAAACAATGTCAGGCATTCGAAAAGCTTAAAGTGGTGCTTGCATCCGAAAACGTAATGTTACTCTATCCAGATTTTAGGAAACCTTTTGATTTAACAACAGATGCTTCGTCTTTTGGTTTAGGAGCAGTCTTATCTCAGGATGGAAAGCCCATAACTATGATATCAAGGACTTTGAAGGATAAAGAGTTAAACTTCGCAACAAATGAACGAGAGCTGCTTGCTATAGTTTGGGCTCTGAAAAACCTCAGAAACTACCTATATGGAGTGAAAAATTTAAATATTTTCACAGACCACCAGCCTCTAACTTTTGCGGTTTCGGATCGTAATCCAAACGCGAAAATTAAGCGTTGGAAAGCTTTCATCGTCGAGCATAATGCGAAAATCTTCTACAAGCCAGGGAAAGAGAATTAGGTCGCTGATGCGCTATCACGTCAAAACATTCACATCCTAGAAGATAATGCGCAGTCCGACATTGCCACAATACACAGTGAGGTATCACTAACCTACACTATCGAATTGACCGACAAACCGGTCAACTGCTTTCGAAACCAAATAATAATAGAAGAAAGCGAGGTTGTCTCAGACAAAATTGTTATTATGTTTGGTGAGAAAACCCGACACCTCATACATTTCTCAGATAGAGGAACGCTAATTGAGAGGATATGTGATGCTGTCAAGAAGGACGTAGTAAATGCTATTTACTGTGAATTACCAATATTAGCATTCGTGCAGCATAAATTGGTAGAAACATTCCCTTCGACAACATTTCGCTACACGAAGCGAATGGTAACCGACATTTTGAATAGAAACGAACAGAGAGAAATAGTTGTTGCGGAACACAATAGGGCCCATAGGGCCGCTCAAGAAAACGTAAAACAAATTTTACAGGACTTTTTTTTTCCAAAGATGACCAAATTAACAAACGAGGTTGTCGCAAATTGATGTTACATATCGATATATTCTCAACAGACAAAAAATATTTCCTTACTTGTATAGACAAATTTTTGAAGTTCGCGATTGTCCAACCCATTGCCTCCAGAACAATAACAGACATACAATCAGCAATTTTGCAGCTTATGAATTTCTATCACCGTACTGAAACAATATATTGCGACAACGAACCTTCCATAAAATCTGAAACAATAAAATCGCTTTTAAGCAATCGATTTAATGTCCAAATTGTAAATGCACCGCCACTCCATAGTACCTCAAATGGACAGGTAGAAAGATTCCATATCACTCTCGTTGAAATTGCGCGGTGTCTGAAACTGGAAAAAAGTATCAATGACACAGTCGAAGTGATACTTCAGGCGACTATAGAATACAACAGGAAAATCCACTCTGTTACAGATAAAAGACCCATCATTCATTCATCTTCCCCAGAGCTCAACGAAGAAATAAGAGATATAGTTTTTAAAGTTCAGAATAGTCAAATGCAAAGGTTAAACGAAACGAGGCGAAACAGAAACTTCCAGGTGGGAGACAAGGTGCATGTAAAATCAAATAAGAGACTGGGAAATAAACTCACACCTTTGTACATTGAAGAAACGATAGATGCCGACTTGGGGACAACGGTCTTAATAAAGGGGAGGGTCCATAAAGACAATTTCAGATAGCTTTAATTTTTTTACTTCTTCTTTAACATTTCAGGATTTTGATTACACTACTTTTCGTCACGATGACAACAGCCAAACTTACAGACTACTCTAAAGCGGACTATATTCCAGTTATGGACGGAGATGTGACAATTTGGAAAGAGTTCCATTACTTAAAACATACGACAAATCTAACAATGTACTCAGAGATAGCAGAAGAAACAGACAAATTAAGAAACCATTTTCCCCAGTCACACATGATACTGGGCTCGGACATACGACATATAAAAACACTTTTAGCAACAATAAACATCCACCATCGCCACGCCAGGAGTATTCACATATTAGGTACGGTTTTGAAGGTGGTAGCTGGGACCCCAGACTTTGACGATTGGGAAAAACTAAAATTTACGCAGCAGAAGCCCATTGAATCTGAAAATAGACAAATAAACATTAACACAAAAACACAGGAGCAACTAAACAAATTGACAGACGCGGTAAATCTGTTATTGAAAAATTCAAAAGCCAAACAAATTAATACGGAACATTTATACGAAACTTTGCTTTCAAGAGAAGCGTTGATTTGAATCTAAAAATAGAAACTCACAAACAAACGTGGTTTATTTTATGCTTCATATATATGTATTTGAGTTTAGACACAGAAAAATTATGCCTGTGATAGATAAGTGTGAAATATGACACGAAAACCAGATATACAGAACTTTGACAAGTTATATAATACAAGCTATCAACTTTACGAAAGTAGGCGGTGTAATTCTCTTCAAAATAGTAAATTTGCCCGTGCCATGCACGGGAAAAAAACACACTAATTTGAAAAAATTAAATGTTTTCTAAATATATGTATTTTAGATGCAAAAATATTTTCTATGTTTTTAAAATTTAAATGTAATTTTTTTTTATAGAAATTTGTGAAATATGTGAACTTTTATTAAATTTTGTAAATAATAGAAAGAAATTTTGTTTGATGATGTAATTGTGTAAAGTTGAACTGTTACATTAAAAAAGAAAGATTAAAAAAAAAGATACGACCGGTGGCGGGCTTGAACCTATGACTGCCGCAGTCATAGGCCGAAGCTCTAACCAACAGCCCACAGCCAGCTATAAAATAAATTGAGCTAATGGCGATATAGTTCATCAAGCTGTATGGTGAATGTGTATGTATATACACACAAAAATATAGCTTTGATTTACCATTGCCACCTTTAAGGAAATAATACTACCAAAAGGCTAGCGTTGCCACCTAACAATGTTTTCACCTGTTACGGCTAAACACTATTTCCGATTGTCGATTATTTTTATTGCAAAGCGTTTTATTCATTGGATTTTTTCAATTTTTATTTTCGTATTATGTATTTTGACGTACTAAAACCGAATCTGAATCTTTTATTGTAGCAAGAATCTGCTTTCCGAGAAATAAAATTTTTTAAGTTTTGATTTCCCCTTTTACAATTTCTTGAGTGACTTCTAAGAAAGGTGTTCATTTTGTAGTACTTTTTTTCGGGAATTTTAATTTATAAATGATTTACATTTTTTTTTGTTTTGATGAAATTTCTCACCTTAAACAAATATATTTTCGCATTCGCAAGAAACATTTTTGAATAAGTTTCGCTGCGGCCGCGGTACTTCGCGTTGATGTGTGCGGACCTTAATGTTGTACTGGGAATATATGCAGTGTATAGGAAAGTGTAATATGAAAGTGTAATATGAAAATCTAATACACCACAGTAACAGGTGAAAATAGTGTTAGGTGGCAACGGTAGTTTTGTGGCAGTGTTTTTTTCTTAAAGGTGGCAGCTTTCGGTCGAAGCTATTTTTGTTTATATATAAAAGATGATTTTTTGTGTGTGTATATTAAGGCATTCAATCCCGAAGTGTTTTTTAAAATCCCGGGATTTCGGGATTTGAAATCACAATCCCGGGATCCCGGTATTTTCGGGATTTTCCAATTAAATGTAATAGTTAAAATAAAATTAAAAAAAAAATTGTTGCAACAATATTTATACCCCCACACTTACTGTGGCAGGGTATACTAACTTTGTCACAACGTTTGTAACGCCCATAAGGAGGCGTGTCCGGTATGAAAAAGTATATATATTCTTGATCAGCATCACCGCCGGAGTCAATTTAGCGATGTCCGTCTGACCGTCTGTCCGTCCGCACGATAGCGGTCGCAGTTTTGGAGATATCGACTTGAAACTTTGGGTACATGTTTTTCTCGTGAATACTGAGATCAAGTTCGAGAATCAGCCAAATCGGATAAAAACTGGGCGTGGCTCCCATACACCGAAAAAAAAGATAACAATTTTTCTTTTTTCTTGTTGTTTTCGATTGGAAATGTTTAGAAACGTATTTTTGACATGGTCCGAGGTTCCGAAGCCACATATATAAGGGTCTAAATGGGGTCTTGAGACCAATTTTTTTTTTTTGGTGGATTTGATTGGAAATTTTTAGAAATGGATTTTGGACATGGTCCGGGTTCCAAAACCACCTATAATTGGCTCAAAATAGGGTCTTGAGACCACATTTTTTTATGTTCGAGGTACTTCTACCTACTGTGTGGGGGTATTTCAGTTTCGGTATAGCCGAAGATAGTCCACTCTCTAGTTTAAGTTTAATTCGACAAAGAAAACATATTTAATAAATATTACATTAAACAAAACAAATAATATTTAAATAAATATAGTCAAACAAAAAGTAATTCTTTTTAAATTAGATTGATCGAACAAATTATTTTTTTTGCCACGCTGAATCCGAATATAATTATAAAATTCTGCCAGCTCCATTTCATGCTAAACACGAAAAACTTACTTTCAGTAGTTTTAGTCCGGGAACGGAAACACCAATTGTTGTTTAAAACTATTAAAACTGGTGTCCATTCAAAAGTAAAACACACACAAAACCATTTATCCGATTCGTAAAGTTTTCAATATACGGTCAACAAAATAATTTAAACTTATATCTTTTTTGAAAAAAAGAAATTGGTTAAATTGAAAAAATGTTATTCAGATCGATAAAAATTGTTTGTTAACCGTTATTGACAAAAATCTTGTAAAGTTTTGTAGTACTAAATCTACAAAAGTGGGTTTTTTAAATTTACCAATTAGATTGAAAGTAAATGCACGAAAGTATTTTTGTGGAAAAACGTCAAAAATATCTTAAGCAATGCATAAAAAATGCATTTTTGAATCCCGGGATTCCGGTCTCAAAATCCCGGGTTTCCGGGATCCCGGGATTTCGGGATTCGGGATCCCGGGATTGAATGCCTTAGTGTATATACATGGAAGCGTTTTGCATGCGGCTTGATAAAGTTAATCGATATTAGGTAAAGGTATTGTATGAGCATTAGTGGCTCTGGTGAGAAGGCGCTTAGTTCGCTACTTCATCTTACTTACAATCGCAGCGTTGTGGGTTCGATACCTCACCAGGGCGGCTAATATTTATAAGAAAAAATATATGTGTGAATATATTTGTAAGTGGCTCTGGTTCCTTCTCACGACCGCAGCGTCCTGTGGACAAACCACCAGAATGGCTAACATTAAAAAAAAAACTAGAGAGTGGACTATCTTCGGCTATACCGAAGCTGAAATACCCCCACACTGTAGGAAGAAGTACATCGAACATAAAAAAATGTGGTCTCAAGACCCTATTTTGAGCCAATTATAGGTGGTTTTGGAGCCCGGTCCATGTCCAAAATCCATTTCTAAAAATTTCCAATCAAATCCCCGAAAAAAAAAATTGGTCTCAAGACCCCATTTAGACCCTTATATATGTGGCTTCGGAACCTCGGACCATGTCAAAAATACTTTTCTAAACATTTCCAATCGAATACAACAATAAAAAAGACTTGAACAATTTTTACCTTTTTTTTCGGTGTATGGGAGCCACGCCCAGTTTTTGTCCGATTTGGCTGATTCTCGAACTTGATCTCAGTATTCACGAGAAAAACATGTACCCAAAGTTTCAAGTCGATATCTCCAAAACTGCGACCACTATCGTGCGGACGGACAGACGGTCAGACGGACAGACGGACGGACAGACAGACGGACATCGACTCAGGAGGTGATGCTGATCAAGAATATATATACTTTTCCATACCGGACACGCCTCCTTATGGGCGTTACAAACGTTGTGACAAAGTGAGTATACCCTGCCACAGTGTGTGTGGGGGTATAAAAAGAAGGTTAACAACTTAAAAAATTTTTTTAAGTGAAGTTGTAAATTTTGAATCGGTTAGTGTTACGGAGAGACAGACAGACAGACAGAAAGACAGAAAGACAGACAGAAAGACAGACAGAAAGACAGACAGACAGACCTGGGCAAATATATATATTAATTGATACCCGACGATTTCCTATAGGATGCACTGTTTACGAGATATTCGCGGAAACGCGTTTTTAAGACACGCCTCTACATGAGTTCAGCAAAAAAAATTGCGAACGCTAATTTTTGTAATTTTTGTATGGAGCAAATCACAGAATGACTGTTCTAAATTGAAAACAACAATGAAAAAAGTTGAAAAATTGTTACTTTGTTTGTCTTATATGGGAGCCCACCCTAGTTTTGTCCGAATTGGCTGATTCTCTAACTTGCTCTTACTTTTGAAGTGAAAAGCATGTTCCCAAAATTTCAAGTCGATATCTCCAAAACTACGACCGCTATTGTGCGGACAGACAGACACACATGGCTAAATCAACTTAGAAGGTGATGCTGATCAAGAATATATATATTTTTCTTTGACACAACGTTAGTAACGTTGTGTCGGTACTACTCTATGAAAAACTCCGCTTTATTGAGCACGCTACGCAATTTAGCGTATTTCTTTTAATTGCGTCAGTGGATCATTTAACCGAGTAAACTTTTAATTGAGTCAGTGAAACAAGTAACCGAGTATCGCATTGTTGATTTTTTCGGTTAGTTGCAACAAAAGTTGTGCATTTTAATCGACTCAGTTAAGGGGAAATAACTGTATTACTTTCCCTACTATCCACGGCTTGGTTGTTATCAAAAATTTTTCATAAATGACTCACTCATAAACGAAATAACAAAAAATAAATTTCAAAAAGGCAGCGGTCACTATAGCTGTGCAACGAAATTTGAATAAGCAAATTCAAATATCATTTGCTTGCGTTTGAATAAACATAGAATCGATTGCGAAACTGCATTTGCAAAGAAAATTCAAAAGTCAGCGGTCACTTAGTCGCGCAAGAAAATTTGAAATTTTATTTTTTTGGTGAATCATGTCAGGCGGGATTACAGCTGCCACCAAACCAAGTACGACTTTAGAAATATTTTGGGTGAATCATGACGGGTGGGATTACCTAATGCGTCCTTGGACTTTAAATCATATCAGGTGACCGGTGGGTCCAAATTTTACTTTTTTGCTTGCGATTCTAGCCAACAAGAAAAATCATATTTTTGCTACCGTTTCCGCCCAGTGATGCGTTTGCGCAACACTGTTTGGAAATAGTAAGGGTATTCATTTAAAATTGGAAGTTGTGCAGTTGGTGACTAGCGCAGTTTTCCTCGGTCTGTTTCATGAACGCACCAGAAAATTATTTCTGCACTTCTTTTGATTCTTCTTCGAATTTTTGACAGCTGTTGTTTAAAGTGAAAAAAATGCCTAAAATAAGCGAAAAAACTTACAAGTACTCGATATTCTGCACAGCTTTACAATTATGAATTCAATTAACTTTTATTTTGCAAACAATTGTTACCTATAGTTCTTTTTTAAACTTATATATATATATATACACATAAAAAAAAGTAGGTAAATCTAACCAAAAAAGACGATTAAAAATACAGCAAACCAAAAAACGTTGTAAATGGAACCGACTCAGAGTTGTTCGCGAACAGTGAAAATTTGTTGGCGTACAATTAAAAATTGTTCGTATATTACTTTATGGAAAACAGAGAAAGCAATTATCCAATTGAGCGAAAAAATAAATAGATACATATTAGAAAAAGAATGCAAGAAAAAGAACGCTGATGTGTTTGGTATTTCTGTAGATGTGATGAAATATATTTATGAAGCTTAAATTAATTTAATGTAAACCCAAGACTTTCAAAACGAGATAATTTACATTTCGTACACAAATTTGTCGGGCAACATCATTTCTACTGCGAATATATATAATATTCATTACTTAGAACTAACGCGCTTCCACAAAACGCAATATTTTAATATTTCATTAAGTTTACAATAATATTGTAATATTGAAATTAATGTTTTCCCGGGAAAAAACGAGTTGAAAAACATTCTGCACAATTTTTAAAATCGTAAAATCACAACATTTGTTAATAATTAATTATAACATAGTCATAATTTGATTTTAAAAATTGTTTTCGAAATATCAAAAATGGAATATGTAAACAAATTCGACGCCATCTTCTAGTGCTGCGAAAATTCGATTTTTTTGTATTCGATACAACCGGATACTTTCTTGTGAATACTTAATACTTTTTACGATAATTTTCATTCAATTTTGATTTGAAGTAAAATCTCTGAGTAAAGTAAATGCACGTAGCAATTGCTCTAAGACGTTTTTATTATTACGACCCAACAATTTTCATACAAACTTCCCTAAAATACCAATAATAGTATCGCATACTAATGGAACCAAGTACTTCATGAGTCAAGGTCGAATATAAATTATGCATATATTATGCAGCACTTGTTGCTTTGAGAGCGTAAACGAGACAGCCATATATAATAATTTTTCTCTCTTGTATTAAATGTCATGCTGTTTCAGAATTATGAAATATTTGCGGCATGGTTGCATTTCTGCATCGAGCGATGACATTGCGAATCATATGCCGAAATACGACCATGCTGGCAAATCATTTAACAATTTTTTGACGATTAGTGTTTTCCATATAAAATAAAAAATTGTTTTTGTACAACGTTTTTTGGTTAGATTAACCTATCTTTTTTTTCTGTGTACGTATATATAATTATACATTTTTCTTTTTAATTTGCAGTAGCATTTTATTACTTTTGATGATTACTTTTTTAATTAATCGAATATCAATTTTATTGTTCGACATCACTACAATTGTTCAATTATTCAAACAGTGCCAAGAGAAAATTCGTTCTTTATCAATCGCACATTTGGTGCATGTTATTTTATGATTTATGTCGGTCGTTCCTTTTTCGAACTGATTAGAATTCCGCTTGGCCACTGATAGTTGTAAGATGATACGACGGTCGTTCCTTCTATGAAGAGATTAGAATTACCGCTCGGCCACTGATAGTGACAGTTTTTAGGACGGTCCTTCTTTCTATGAAGTAATTACCGTCTTTTATTGATGGCATGCAGATGGTGTGAAATTCCGTTGCATGCTATCTTTACATAGATAATAATGTATACACAAGATGCGTACTTCGTACGTATCATGTATGTAAGTAGTTTTTAAAATGTTATAAATAAAAGCTTTGGGCAACCGGAGCGTCACTTGTTCTCAAATCACCAACGCGTCTCTTTTATGTTTATACATTTTGGTGACCCCGACGTTTTCAAAAATACGAAAATCAAAGTTTATTGCTGTTTGAATTCCGTTTTTGTTTTTTAAAAGCTAAAAAAAAATTGTGTTAAAATTTAAAAAATAAAAAATTTTACAAAAGTTTTTCTACCGTGAAATTAGTGTACCAAAAAATTAATACACGTGTATTGAGCATTGGTTTTATTGTGTAGTAAAAAAAAAAGTTAAAAAAGGGTAAATACCTTAAAATATTTGTGAAATTTTTTCTTAAATTTGTGCTAAGTGAAAGTGTGAAAAAATGGAAACTCAGCAACTAGTGCGCTGCCAAGAGGTCCTGGCAAACAAGATCAAAGAGCTCTATGACATAGGATTGTAAAACGATGCAACAGCTGGACTACATGAACTGAAGGAGATGAAAATGGAGTTGGGAAAAGCATGGAGCGATTTCCAACAAAACCACGACATCCTTTCACAGGCGAAGGATCTAAAGAAGGAAGAGTACTTCAAGGACAAAATTCAGGTGAAAGCAGATACTTACATGCACTATACTGTCCCACAAGTTGAGCTACCCACATTTGAGGGAGACTACTCCAATTGGGAAACATTCAAAGAATTGTTTGTTCAAATGGTAGCATCAAGGGGTATTCCTAATACACAGAAAATGTGTATTTTGAAAACTGTGCTGAAGGCTTCTGCAGCTATGTGCATTGCAAGCCTGCCGGCCACAAATACCAACTTTGATGTTGTTTGGGAAATTTTAGACGAAAAATTTACCAACAAACGGGCATTAACAAATTTATATTTTAAAAAATTAATTGACGCGCCAGCAGTTATTGGCACAGAAAAAATCGTTAAAATTTTTCAAAGCACAGTCCAAGAAGGATTGCACGCCCTTAATTCACTGAAGTTACCGTCAGAGGAGCTTTCGGATGCCATCATTAATTACATACTAATTAGAAAACTAGATGATAATTTGAGAGTGAAATATGAAAGTTCACTAACAAATTCAAGGGATATTCCAAGGTTGGATTCCTTGACAAAGTTTCTAGACCATGAATTCTATGCTCTAGAGGCTATGCAAGGACAGCCCAAGGCAAATATTGGTGTGCAAAGGATGTCAGGTAAGACAGCATCCCAATGTCTGATGGGCTGTAGTTCTAATCATCTAGCTGAACTATGTAGTGAGTTCAAGAGTCTGTCAATAAATGATAGGTATTCAAAGGCATTGGCGAATAGACTATGTCTTAAATGTTTGAAAGGCGGTCATTCGAGAATGTCTTGCAAAAGTTATAAATGCAAAACTTGTAATGGGGATCATCACGTTTTATTACATAAGGACACTCAGAAAGTTAAGAGTGCTACTGTTAAACAAACAGAAAAGAATGTGAATAACCAAGGGGAAAAACACATTCTTCTGTCCACCGCGATAATCAAGGTGAAGGATTCTAATGGTAAGCCTGTCAAGGCACGGGTTCTTTTGGATAACGGATCGCAAGTTTACTTGATAACCCAAAATTTTAAGAATAAATTAGGGTTTGAAGGAAAAAAAGGAAAAACAACCTCTGTTACCATTGAAGGTATTGGGGAAAATCTGACAGAAATTTCAGAGAAAATAACTGTTTTAATTGAATCATTAGTGTCTGATTTCAAGAGTGAAATTAGTGTGTTGGTGGTTCCTAAAATAGTGTCCAATCAGCCATCACCAAAAATTGTTAAAGGAAACATACCGGAAGGTATTGCCTTAGCGGATCCACAATTTGATGTTCCCGGTAGAGTTGACATTTTACTAGGAGCAGAACTGTTTTACAAGTTATTGAAAACAGGTCAAATCAATTTAGGAGCGCTGGAGTATGTGCTTCAAAATAGTGTGTTAGGTTGGGTAGCCAGTGGACCCGCCATTGTAGACTCGTCCACAGTGTATTGTGGCATAGTAACAAGTAAGGATCACAATTTAAATAGCCAACTTAAGAAATTTTGGGAAATTGAAGAAATACCAAATGACGAGGCTCGTCAAACTCAAGCTGAAAAAAAATGTGAAGAACATTTTTTAAAAAATGTAAAGCGATCTCATGAGGGGAAATTTGTAGTAGCCTTGCCATTCAAAAATAAATTGGAAGGATTGGGAGATTCGGCCATTCAGGCTAAAAGAAGATTTCTATTACTGGAAAGGAAGTTGGAAAAAAACGGATCTCTAAAAGAAAAATATCATGAATGTATGAGAGAATATCTTGACATGGGTCATATGGAAATTGTAGGAAATGAAAGAAAATTCAGTGAAAAATACTATATTCCACATCATTGTGTGTTGCGACCTGAGAGTTCGACAACCAAATTGAGTTATTTTCGATGCTTCTTGTAAAACTTCCAAGAACGCGTCATTAAATGACATGTTATACACCGGTCCAAGGTTACAAGAAGATCTGTTTAACATTCTTTTGAGATTTAGGAAGCATAAATATGTCTTTTCGGCAGATATCGAAAAGATGTACAGACAAGTCTGGATTGCCGAAAATGACAGGAAGTATCAGTTGATATAGTGGCGG
The DNA here is from genome assembly GCA_951394025.1 of Heteromyza rotundicornis. NCBI lineage: Eukaryota > Metazoa > Arthropoda > Insecta > Diptera > Heleomyzidae > Heteromyza > Heteromyza rotundicornis. Next base: position 61,094,871 of record OX596010.1, on the reverse strand, counting down.
TGGAGTTCAAAGGAGGAAATCCGAACGTATGCACTCAAAACAGTGACCTTTGTGATTTCAGCTGCTCCATACTTAGCTGTCAAGTGTTTGCAAAAGGTGGCAGTAATGGAACGTAAAAAATATCCTGAAGCTGCAGAGGTAATTAAAACTGACTTCTACATGGACGATTTAATGACCGGTGGGGATTGTCTGGAAAAAGTTATTGAGTTACAAAAGACATTAAAGGACGTTCTCTCAAAATACGGGTTTTATTTAAGGAAATAGTGTGGAAACCATATTGAATTACTAAAAAATATTCCTTCGCAAGAACGAGAAGTTCAATGAGACATTGAAATCGATACAGGGAATACGAGTACAATAAAAACGTTGGGAATAGTATGGAACCCTGCTGTCGACGAGCTGGGGCTGAAATGTAATTTGGAAGGGGAAAATAAGGAGAGAGTAACAAAAAGAAGTATTTTGTCGGACATCTCAAAACTATTTGACCCCCTCGGCTTGGTTAATCCAGTAATAGTTACTGCAAAAATCTTAATTCAAGAACTATGGAAATTAAAGGTTGATTGGGACACCAATGTACCGACAAACATTTTAACAACTTGGAATAAGATGAGAAATGAACTGCCACTATTTAATAAACTTAAATTTGAAAGATATTTAGTAGGTCCGAATCCTGAAATTATAGAATTGCATTGATTTTCGGATGCTTCCATGGCAGCTTATGGAGCGGTTATATACATAAAAACCTTAAATCGTAATGGAGAGGTACGCCTGGCAGCGTCGAAATCAAGGTTTGCACCAATAAAAGTAGTGACTTTGCCAAGATTGGAATTATGTGGAGCAGTCTTGTTAACGGAATTAATGAAAAAGGTAATTGCAAGTTTGAAATTTAATCACTTATCTAAATTTTATTACACAGATTCATCGATTGTTCTGAGTTGGCAAAAATTGGAACCCGCAACATTACAAATATTTGTCACAAATAGAGTGGCACAAATACAATCCGAATGCAAAATCAGTGAATGGAGATATGTAAGCACGAAGGTAAATCCAGCTGATCTCGTCTCAAGAGGGCTATTTCCAAGCCAAATCGTTGGTAATATGCTGTGGCTTTATGGGCCAGAATTTTTGAAGGTTTGCGAAGAAGAAGTAAGTGAAAGTCCACAGATAGAAATCGATGTGATTCCAGACATCAAGAGAAAGAAGGTAGTGGGTCTAACGGTCCAGAAGGGCAACTTTTTGGAGGAAATTAACCACAAGAACAATTTTGAATTACTACAAAATGTGGTTGCGCATATTATAAAATTCGTAGACATCATGAAGAAAAGACAGTTGAAGCATTGGTTAGATTACAAAAATAAGGCACTTTTTGTATTAATTAAAGATTAAAGGGAACCTTCCGGAAGATAGGCTTATAGAAATTAGGCCGTTCTTGAATGTGGGTTTTGACTATTTGGGGCCAATATTTATTCACCATAAAATTCGCGGCAAGAAAACAGATAAGGCTTATGTTTGTGTATTCGTTTGTTTTTCAACAAAAGCGGTCCATTTGGAAGTCGTTTCTGACTTGAGTTCAGCGTCATTCATTGGAGCGTTAAAAAGATTTGTGGCACGGCGCAGTTGCCCACAAAAAATTTACTCTGACAATGGAACTAATTTCATTGGGGCTGCAAATAGCCTCAATGAAATATATAATTTGTTCAGAAACAAAGAGCATTCCGAAGCCATTGAAAGGTTTTGTGGGGAAAAAGACGTATTATTAACACCATCTGTGGAGCTGACGGATTGTGTCGAATGGTAGATGTAAGGACCAGCACTGATGTTTCGAAACGATCGGTACACAATGTTTGTCCTTTTCCTACGGAAGATAATGAAAATGATAACGAGAAAACTAAACAAGATATTAAAAATAAAGACTCCAAATTAGGTATAAGAAAATCAAAGAGATTAAAGAATAAAAATGTCATGTTAACCATTTTAAGTTTATTATGTATTATGCCTATAATAAAGGCTCAAGTAAAAGTGCACATTGACGTAAAAGCCTACTGGAATCATTAGGAGAATCTCGACAAGGCAATGCTGAGGATTCAGCATCTTAATACAACGTTGAGCGACGAGCCATATCTAGCTGAATCCGCAAATCAGCTTAATGAACGATATTCTCGCATCAAACAAAAGCACGATATCATCGTTTACAACTACGAGAAGAAGGTATCAAGAGCCCGGCGAGCATCACTAAAATTAGTGGGCAAGATCTTCAACCCACTATTTGGAATGATGGATGAAGACCATGCTGACGAACTGGTACATAAGATAAAGCAGAGTAGTACGAACGAAGAATATTTATTGGCTTTGGCATGCAACCAGTCATCACTACAAGATATGACCAACGAGGTGCTAAAGGGTCACAACGAAGTTGTTTGGGAGAATTTTAAGTTTATAAACAATTCCATTCACACCCTGGCTGAAGCCGCTAATAAGCACACCGATAGTGAAGTGTTATCTCTAACACACTACTTGCTGTGGAATCGTTTGAAGAAATCCAAAGCGCCATTATAGATGTAATCTGGAATTCGAAGGGCAACTTCCTGGAAAAAGTGCTGCCGTTACAGAAATTCGAGCAGCAAATCGCGATGATAATACCAAATTTGAATGAGCATTTAATGCTACCTGAAACTAATCCCATTGAATTATCTAAAGTAGCAAGTACAACGACCAGGACAACTGCAGAGTTCATCTTATTCAACATCCGTATCCCACTGATTAGCAAGGAGAAGCTTCAAGCCTACGCAATTTACGCTTATCCAACTTTGCATGATGATTTCTTCGTTAGTATTCGTCCTACGTTCAAATATATTCTTCTGGACGATCGAAAAACTTTGTAATATGGTCTAACAGACAACAACTTTGATCATTGTCAGCTCATGTCAACGCTGATGTTATGCCCACAAACGCACCCGTTGTACAACATCGGATCAGCATCGAAATGTGAGGTGCAACTATTTTTGCGACAACGGGAAATAACGAGAAATTGCGATGTCAACATTATGGCATTGCATAACTTCTGGGCTCAACTCCATGCTACCAACAGTGAAGAATCAGCGGTAGAGATTAGTTGCAACAAAAAACGCATAGCTCAACAACTTCACGGAACAGGCATGCTCAAGTTAATGCCGGATTGTCATCTTCAAGATTTGGATGTCAACTTATGGGCTTATGATGCTTATTCCTCCGAAGTAAAGTTCGTGCTCCCTTGGATAAATATAACGGATCATCTACCACCCCTTAAACATTTTGAGATAAGAGGTGAGCTAGAAACATATAAAATTCCGGATATTCCAGTGCCAAACACCATCTTCGGCTTCCCAATTGATCTGGACATTCATGACGTCTTCCACTACGGACTGAGTATCACGAATCTGATATTATTCGTCGTTGCAACCGTCATCATCGTCGTCGTCTTAAAGAAGCTCTGCAAGGCAACAGGCGGATTAGTTCCAATTGGGGCATTTACTTTTAGTCGCTAACTCTTGTTAGTTATGAGGTTAAGTTAATCTAACCAAAAAACGTTGTAAAAAAACAATTTTTTTTTTCATATGGAAAACTCAAACAACAACTACAATTGTTGTGGTTAATCTAATCGTCAAAAAATTGTTAAATGATTTGCCAGCATGGTCGTATTTCGGCATATGATTCGCAATGTCAATGGCATCGAGCATTTCTGCTCGATGCAGAAATGCAACCATGTCGCAAATATTTCATAATTCTGAAACAGCATGACATTTAATACAAGAGAGAAAAATTATTATATATAGCTGTCTCGTTTACGCTCTCAAAGCAACAAGTGCTGCATAATATATGAATAATTTATATTCGACACTTGACTCATGAAGTACTTGGTTCCATTAGTATGCGATACTATTATTGGTATTTTAGGGAAGTTTGTATGAAAATTGTTGGGTCGTAATAATAAAAACGTCTTAGAGCAATTGCTACGTGCATTTACTTTACTCAGAGATTTTACTTCAAATCAAAATTGAATGAAAATTATCGTAAAAAGTATTAAGTATTCACAAGAAAGTATCCGGTTGTATCGAATACAAAAAAATCGAATTTTCGCAGCACTAGAAGATGGCGTCGAATTTGTTTACATATTCCATTTTTGATATTTCGAAAACAATTTTTAAAATCAAATTATGACTATGTTATAATTAATTATTAACAAATGTTGTGATTTTACGATTTTAAAAATTGTGCAGAATGTTTTTCAACTCGTTTTTTCCCGGGAAAACATTAATTTCAATATTACAATATTATTGTAAACTTAATGAAATATTAAAATATTGCGTTTTGTGGAAGCGCGTTAGTTCTAAGTAATGAATATTATATATATTCGCAGTAGAAATGATGTTGGCCGACAAATTTGTGTACGAAATGTAAATTATCTCGTAAAGTCTTGGGCTTACATTAAATTAATTTAAGCTTCATAAATATATTTCAATACAACACACCTACAGAAATACCAAACACATCAGCTATCTTTTTCTAATATGTATATTTAGTAAAAAATTCAGATTTTTATTGAGCTTTTCATAATTTATGTATTAATTATGGGTTTTGACTCATTTTCCAAAAAACTAATTTTGGAAAAGGGGAGTACAACAACTAAGCAAAAACTCAGTCTGGCAGAGTGTACAGCTGTTTCGGATCCAGCCACGGATCCTCGTCAGCACTCTTTATGCATTCTATTTTATCTAAGCGACGCTATAAGTAAGTATTGGTATGACGCACAAGAGAATTACTTCTCCTTTGCATCACACGCCAACTCACTGAAGCAGCGAATGGTAAAATGCAGCAAACTGAATTTTTACTTGTTGTTGTATAGCAACCTACTACTATGCCTGGTTGAAGACTGAGTTTTTGCTTAGTTGTAGTACTCCCCTTTTCCAAAATTAGTTTTTTGGAAAATGAGCTAAAACCCATAATTAATACATAATATGTATATATTTATTTTTTCGCTCAATTGGATAATTGCTTTCTCTGTCTTCCATAAAGTAATATGCGAACAATTTTTAATTGTACGCCAACAAATTTTCGCTGTACGCGAACAACTTTGGTTCCATTTACAACGTTTCTTGGTTGCTGCATTTTTAATCGTCTTTTTTGGTTAGATTTACCTACTTTTTTTTTTGTGTGTATTTAAATAATAATTTAACAATAATTGAATAACAATTAAATTAAATTGTAAGAAATAATTTAAAGCTCAGTAAATATTATGCCAATAAGTAATTAGTTGAAAGCCTGTAATGTTTCAATGAGGGCAGTATGTTCAATTATTCAAACAGTGCCAAGAGAAAATTCGTTCTTTATCAATCGCACATTTGGTGCATGTTATTTTATGATTTATGTCGGTCGTTCCTTTTTCGAACTGATTAGAATTCCGCTTGGCCACTGATAGTTGTAAGATGATACGACGGTCGTTCCTTCTATGAAGAGATTAGAATTACCGCTCGGCCACTGATAGTGCCAGTTTTTAGGACGGTCCTTCTTTCTATGAAGTAATTACCGTCTTTTATTGATGGCATGCAGATGGTGTGAAATTCCGTTGCATGCTATCTTTACATAGATAATAATGTATACACAAGATGCGTACTTCGTACGTATCATGTATTTAAGCAGTTTTTAAAATGTTATAAATAAAGGCTTTGGGCAACCGGAGCGTCACTTGTTCTCAAACCACCAACGCGTCTCTTTTATGTTTATACAACAATCGCACAACATTTGTGCAGTTCTTTCCGCACCAAAATCGACGCGCAAAGTTTTCCACTTTGTGCAATTCTCTTCTCATACAATTTAGCGATTGTTTTTTTTTTCTTCATTAGATAAAGGTTCAAACTAAATAAATCCAAATAGTTTTCATTATAAAAATTTGTTGTTATATTTTTTAAAAATCGTTGAAAAAGCTCAATTTTTTTGGTCATTTTTAAGGTCTTGGTGGGGGCGGGGGAGTGGCTGAAAGTCTATGTATCCAATATTTTTAGAAAGATTGAACCTTATCTAACGTAATGGTGTCTTTGTTTTTTTAATAAAATATTTTTATCTATTTTTATTCTTTTTTTCGTGTTTTTTTGTGTTAAACAGGGTTCGGAAAAACTAATTTTTGAGTCATTCAAACTCATTCACGCTCATTTTTGGCTCACTGCCCATGAGCAAAAATATTTGTTTTTTGCTCACTGCTCATTGCTCATGAGCAAACCAATTTTTTTTTTGCTCACTGCTCATGAGCAAAGACTTTGCTCATTGCAAACTACTCATTGGCAAGAAATTTTTTTGCTCATGAGCAATTTTTATTCTGCTCATGAGCAATTTTTTTTTTTGTATAAAATGGTTTTTTGTGCTGTTAACAATATTAGTTGTTTGGATTATTTTGTTGTTATTAAAATCGATATTTATGTGTTAGTTATGTGGAATAATGCATTTTAAGCCGCATACTAATTTGTTGAGTACATATCGATACCTTAAGCACAACCATCCTATGTCCGTTTTCATGAAAATCGAGTTTTTGGCATTTTTGGAATCCTGAGAAGAAGCTGCATCAGATAGGCTATAGTGGTTTGTAGGAATTGTGATGAAAGTAATTGAAAAATGAGGAAATAAAATTAAATTTCCATACAAAACATACCAATTTGAAAACTTGTTTTTCATTTTCTAGAGTTTTAAAAAAATAGACATAGGATGGTTGTGCTTTAAGGTATCGATATGTCTGTAGTTAATTATTACTAATGAAGCTTCGAACAAGTAAGAAAGTACTTATTGGAAATGAAAATCATCATTAAACTGATATGCATTAAACTGATATCTCATATCAACGCACTTATATTTAGGCATTTTCAAAATTTGACTGCGAAGAAATTATGTGAGGCGGTGTGAATAAAAAAAAACGAAATGCAATTTAGCTGGTTTCGACAGCAATTACAGTTGGTCATAAACAGGTCATTTTCACTGATCGCGGCGCAAGAACAATAAAAAATTGTATGTCAGCATGATTCTTATAGGTCCCCGAAACTTGCTCAAAAATTGTTCTTGAAAAGGCGATATTCGAATAAAAAAGATTTGTTTGTGGTGAAAAATTTCTTAAAATCAAATAAAAATCTATATCCTTTATAAATTTTGTTAAAAGGAACGCACTATCGTTTTTTCAAGAACAATTTTTGATTAAGTTCCGCGGCGTCTGCGAAATTTCGCGTCGGTGTGTGGGGAACTTATTACTATTACTTCTGCTAATTCATTTTCAAGTAGTAGAAGCAAAGTATAAGATTTTACTGATAAATTTTTGAATTGCAATAGCGCAGTAAAAGTAAGTTTATAAAATTTAAAAGTAGTTTCAGCTCAAAACAGTGTTATTTTTCTTGCTTATGCTATTTTGCTTGCAGCATTTTAAACCCTGGCCATATGAATTGTTGGACAGAATGGCCGTACGTCGTTTTCTCAGACGAAAAAAAATTTATTTTGATGGACCGCTTGTTGGATCGCGACAATGAGCGAGGGCGGTGTGCTGCGCTATATCATATTTTTGGACCATTGAATTCGAGTTTCAAAAACCAGAATGCCGGCTAATTTATACACAAACATCCTCGAAAGAGCTTTTCACAAATGTTTGGACATTTTTGGGCCATTGCCATGGACCTACCAACACGACAATGTTCCCATTCATACTGCTCGTATACTTAAAACTTGGGTACTTCCCTCTGAATATCATTGCAGATTTTGAAGTCGCCAAAAACCCTTAATTTTAAATCGAAATTGCTGAAATTAATTTGAAGGAAATTTATTTTCTGCTTTTTAGTCGGTTAAAGGGTTATATTTTAAAAAACTTGTTTTTTACTCTTTTTTTATTTTCCTCTTTTTTAAAAAAAACATTTTTTCTCCCCCCTTTTCCCCCTTTTTTTTACTCTTTTTCCCGAATGCGAACCTAAGTAAAAAATTTCAGCCTTGTAGCTTACAAAATACGAAAGTTAGAACTTTAAATTGGATCCATCCCGCTCCCCTTTGCCCCCACACCCCCCTTTCCAAAGGGTACAAAATTTCATTTTGTCAATAAGAACTCACCTACCAAATTTCATCATTGTAGCTTGAAGGAATTGGAAGTTATGCCATGTTTAAAAAAAAGGGGGTTGAGTCCCCCCACGGCCCCCTACGCCCCAAAATTTAATAGAATGCATTGTCACCGAAGTTCTATCAGTGTTCCAAATTTCAGCTGTCTAGCTTATGTGTATGAAAAAGCTCGCCGCAGATTTGAGGATATATATATATATATAGTCCACCCAAAGCAAGTTAATATAAGGGTTATAAAAACTAGTCATTACCCAATGGAATGGAAGCTATCACAGAACACGATGATTACGAAACCAGGAAAAGACCCTACCAACGTGAGCTCATACCGCCCAATAAGTTTACTCTCTGACTTGTCGATGCTTTTCGAAAAACTTATGATAAAAATTATGTTACCCACAATACTTGATAAAGGTGTAATACCCAATTTGAATTTAGAGAAAAACACGGCACAATCGAACCTTCGAAAGCAATACTGCTCAGCTGTATTCCTCGACATCACCCAAGCTTCTGATAAGGTGTGGCATATAGGATTACTATCCACACTGCAGAAACTATGACCCGGAAGCATGAACATTTTGCTCGAAAACTACTAGACCCGCAAAAAATTTGTAGTTAAACATAAAAGTTTCGTTTCTCGTAGATTTGATATTCTTGCCAGGCCCGGATCTAGGCATTTTGGCGCCCGGGGAAAATATTTAATTTGCCGCCCCTTCTATGTAGCTAAAATTGTATAACAAACTCAAGCTCAATTTGTAAAATAATTCTTTTTAGATTTAATTTATTCAGCTCATTTATTTATGTAGGTATTTTATCAGACTAAATTTTTTTCGATTAACCATTCACTGTCGACTAGTCGATTAACCGTTCATATTCGAATAAGAGTTCAAATCGAAATCAAAAGTAAAAGTTTCAACTGGCAAAACGAAAACTACAAACGAATAGCCCTATTATGGTTCACAACAATAAAGTGCTGCGTCTTCTTTCAAGTAGACACAACAGTCGAGTATACAAAGCAGAAGCGCTTTATTATGGTACACAACAATACTTTGTTGTCCCACTTGATTGTGGAACGCGTGTGGAACTTATTACTTTTTGACAGCTATCAGCTGATAGACAGATTTGACAAATATTTTATTTATAAATATATGGAAAATTTGAAAAGCAAAAATGGACATTTCTTTTTTAATTTATTCGAGTGAGGACGAAGATGATGTAACGGTAGCACGAACTAGGAGACAGCTTCGAGACCGCTCCAATCCATTGGAATTACACGAAAAAAACAATTCTGAAGCTGGCCACTGCCCTACGTTTCTTCGCCGATGGTAGCTATCAGAATCCTTAAGCGCACTCGCATTTCTATTGCACGTAATTTATAGAAAATAAACCAAAAAATTACTTCAAATACGAAAAGATTTTTTTTGTTTTTTTTTTGGTTTTTATTTGGGGCACTTCGTACCAGTTAATAACATTCAACATTTAAAAAAAATCAGTCTTCATGACAAAAAAAATAACTTATATACTATATGCAGTTGGTGGATTCTTCTCCATTTTGCGGATCAGGAGCTGAATTTTCTCCTTGTTGGATATAACTAATTTCCTGCAAAGAATAATCACATAATTATTGAAAAACAAGTCTTTTTATTTTGTTAAATATTTTTTTTACTTTGTTTGAGCCATTTTCTTGTTTTCGCCGGCAACTACACAACACCAAAGTAGCTAACTTCAAATTTTGACAGATCAGTCAGACAATCAGACACAACTGTTGTAGATCATAATAGGTATACAGAATACACAACAGAGTTGCATGACAACAGTGGATTGCATTCATATGCTTTGCTGTCTACCATAATAGCATTTCACACATGGAAGACAGAAACAACTGCTGTGTTGTGAACCATAATTGGGCTAGAAATTAAATTTGCTAAGCGTCGCACATTGCACATAATTTCTCTTTTGAACGTGTCATTGAAGATTAACCGACTAGTCGACAGTGAACGGTTAATCGAATAGTCGAATGCGATCGACTAGTCGAATACTTCTAATCGAATAGTAATAGTCGAATAGTTGGGTATCCTGTTAATTCGGGTAATCGATTATTCAAATAAAAAGAGCTGTAGTTTTAATCGATTTGTGAAAATTGTTCTGTCCGTACGGACAATATAATATGGAACGCGTTAAGCCCGAAATACAATATCGCGTCGACAGAAGCAGTAGCAGTAAAACTGTTCGCTTTTTTCTGAATTGTATGTTTACTGCAGCTGCCGTATTATGAATACTTCTATACAAAATAGTGTATTCTAAAATTTGGAAACAGCTACTGCTCCCGTTGACGCGATATTGTATTTCGGGGTTTAGTCATATGTTCGAAATCTTTTTAACAATCAAATTGTCATTAAAAATAAAATTTTTTTTTAAATAAAAATTTTTAGCTATTTAATTGATTTTTGAAGTTGTAAAGCGAAAAAAAACTATATAGCCTTAAACCTGTTAAAAAGCAGAAAATAAATGTTCTTTTTATTAATTCTCGGAATTTGGATTTTGGCCTCTTCAAAATCAGCAATGACATTAGGAACAAACCATCTCAAATTCCATTAGAGGTGTCCAAAAAAATACGCCTGATCGTTTCCGATAGTGACTTACAAAATTGTATTACACCCAAAATTCTTTCTTCTTTTTGAGTCTTTACCTTTTTTTTTTTGGTTTTTTTTTTGTACCTATTTTATGTCTGCGTTTTTTAAATTAAAAATAAAAAAACATAAATAAAATCGAGTTAAAATGCCGCCCTTGAACCAATGGCACCCGGGGCGCAAGCCCCTTTTGCACCCCCCTAGGACCGGCCCTGATTCTTGACGGTGTACTCCAAGGCAGTGTCCTTTTATGTGGGCAACGCCACGGGTGAATGCTAGTTAATAATAATGAGGAGTGTGCGAATATTTAAAACATAAAATAATTCAATTCAGATTAAGGCATTCAATCCCGAAATGTTTTTGAAAATCCCGGGATTTCGGGATTTGAAATCACAATCCCGGGATCCCGGGATTGGTTCGGGATTTTCCAATTAAATACAATAGTTAATATAAAATTAAAGAAAAAATTGTTGCAACAATATTTTGAGTTTAATTCGACAAAGAAAACATCTATATATATAAAAGAGACGTGTATGTTTGTCACCAGTAGACGCGAAAACTGCAGCACCGATTCTCACCAAAATTTATATATGTGTTCTAGGGGTCGTGAGTCGTGACATAGGATAGGTTTTGACACGCCAACTTTTACCGCCCACAAGTTAGTAAAAACTGCTATATCTCAGACGTTTTTGATCACAAGAAAATGAAATTTGCCATGAACATACTATAAGACCCCAGCCATAATCTGGGCTACAAATGGCCGGGAATAGACAATGGGGCATGGCACCGCCCATACAAGTCAATATTTGAAAATGCTGTAAAAGCGCTCCCACACATTGTTTTCCAACGAAATTTGGCAGATGGCTTCATGGTTTCAACTCTAAGCTAAATGCGACACATCGGCGTAATTGGACAAAGGGGGGTGGCACCGCCCATACAAACCAATATTTAAAATTGCTGCAATTGGCCTCTAATTTAATGTTTTCCAACAAAATTTGGAAAATAGTTTCATGGTTTCAACTCTAAGCTAAATACAACTTATCGGCGTAATTGGACAAAGGGGCGTGGCACCGCCCATACAATTCAATACTTCAAAGTGCCATTATTGGGCTCCCATTGAATATTCTTCAACGGGAAATGGTTCTATGCATTCAATGCAACATATTGGAAGTGGACAGCGGGCGTGGCACTTCCCATATAATTCAATATTTTAAAAAATGTTACACTTGGGCTTCTAATGAACATTTTTCAACGGGAAATGATTTTATGCTTTCAATTCTAAGTTCAATGTTACACATGGTCGGAATTGGACAGCGGGGCGTAGCACTTTTCATACAATTCAATATTTCAAAATGGTACACTTGGGCTCCCAATAAAAATATGTGACAAATGTTTGCATTAATTTATTATGACCTTAAAGGCAAAAATAACTTTTTTAGGGGCAGCAAAGCGGACCGGGCCCTGCTAGTATTTAATAAATATTACATTAAACAAAACAAATAATATTTAAATAAATATAGTCAAACAAAAGTAATTCTTTTTAAATTAGATTGATTGAACAAATTTTTTTTTTTGCCACGCTGAATCCGAATATAATCATAAAATTCTGCCAGCTCCAATTCATGCTAAACATGAAAAACTTACTTTCAGTAGTTTTAGTATCATAGCGGGAACGGATACACCAATTGTTGTTTAAAACTATTAAAATTGGTGTCCATTCAAAAGTAAAACACACACAAAGCCATTTATCCAATTCGTGAAGTTTTCAATATACGGTCAACAAAATAATTTTAACATATATCTTTTTTAAAAAAAAAAAAATTTTTTAAATTGAAAAAATTTTATTCAGAGCGATACAAATTGTTTGTTAACCGTTATTGACAAAAATCTTGTAAATTTTTGTGTGTTTGTAGCACTAAATCTACAAAAGTGGGTTTTTTTAATTTACCAATTAGATTGAAAGTAAATGCACGAAAGTATTTTTGTGGAAAAACGTCAAAAATATCTTAAACAATGCATAAAAAATGCATTTTTGAATCCCGGAATTCCGGACTCAAAATCCCGGGTTTCCGGGATTGAGAAAGCTTCCGGGATTTCGGGATTCGGGATCCCGGGATTGAATGCCTTAATTCAGATATGCAACTATTAAATCACATGAATAATTTTCACCGAACAATCTTTGATCTTCAAACTTTCGGTTGTTTTTACACTGTGGACAGACATCTTCATTCTCGTCAAGTTGCTCACCTTAAAACGCAGAATTCCTTTGGGTGACTCGGCGAACGGAATACCTCTGAACTGCATATAAGTCTGATTGCTCCATAGCGTTGTATCGTAATTACCCAAAACTGTCCCTTGGCCTGGTATATTCACGGTTACCGACGGAAATGGTAACCCCACATATTGTGTAGCGAGTGTGCTGTTGAATACTATAAAGATTACAACTATCAAACTAACAACAGCCACATTCATTATGAACGCTTTTAATGTTAATGACAGACTGAAACTAATCATTAAAACTCCGGCAACGTTATCTGACTGATAACATAACGCAAAAGATCTCAAGACAACTTAAAGTTTAAAAATTACACAGTGCAACACTGTTCTCCGGGCACGAACTAAACTATGATAAGGTGAAACTTAAACCGACGATTGATGGACTGGTTATAAAGGACGTGAGGTGGCGTAACGTAAGAAACGTAGAGTCAGTTCTTTAAATTATTAAAATTTATCGTTCAGAAAAAGTGAAAAACTAGAGAGTGAACTATTTTCGGCACCCAACACGGACCCGTAGTGGGGCACAAAAGACCAACGGTCGCAGTGCAAATGCCCCTTTTTTATTATTATTATTATTATTATTATTATTATTATTATTATCTTCGGCTATGCCGAAGCTGAAATACCCCCACACAATATGACCCGTACTACTAGTACATCGAACATCAAAATTTGGTGTCAGTACCCCATTTTGGCCCACTAATAAGTAGGTTTGGAACCTCGGACCACGTCCAAAATCCGTTGTTAAAAATTTCCAATCCACCAAAAAAAATTGTATCTCAAGACCTCATTTTGACCCATTTATATATGTGGCTTTGGAAGCTTGGACCATGTTAAAAATCCATCTCTAAATGTTTAGGTCAAGTGCAGTTTGAGTAGCACTGCTTAGTTTTGAGTGTACTTAATTTGAGTTCTCAGAAGAAAATATCTTTTCCGGTAAAAATTGTTTATATTTTTTAATGTTCGATCACCACTCAAGAGGAAACACGGCAGCTACTCTTCAATGCCATCTAAGGTAACTCCAAAGGAAACAATTTCTTATAATTTTAGACCTACTCTACTCCACTCCCATATATTATATGAATACTTATAGATCTGAAATTATCTTCTATTTTACTCCACCGCCTGAGAAAAAACCGGACCTAATTTTATAAATTTTGAATTCTTACGGTTGGGAAAAGTTAAGTCCTCCAACCGACCATCCCAACGAAGTCCACAACAGCGGAAAGCAAATACTCCTGCCAACATTTCCAATCGAATACAGCATTAAAAAAGACTTGGAAAATGTTGACCTCTTTTTCGTGCGGACGGACATGGCTAAACCGGACACGCCTCCTTATGGGCGGTTAATAATGCAAATACACCCAAAACTCTTAAGTTTGAAATTTCAAGCCGAAAAAAAATATGAGAAAAAAACCATAACTAACCGTTTTTGGCGGAAGCCCCCTGGAAATAATTAAAAAACATTTGCCTAAAAATAAAAAAAATCTTTTTTTTTTTTGACAGCTCTAGTGTGGGTGTATAAAAATCATTACAATATATAAAATCCCATTGTTTGTCTGTCTGTCCGGATGTCTGTCCTCACCTTCCAGAGGACACCAGTGGACCTAGAAAGCTGAAATTTCACCGGATTTTTGATTTTCCAAAAGCGTGGCAGTTTTGAAAAATTTGCGTATAGTAGCTCTCCTGAATTCACCAGTGAACCTACGAAGCTACAATTGCTCATAAATATTGTGTGAGACCATGGCTAGAGATTCCAGAGCGAGATTTGGGATTTTTCCAGAAGGGAGTGTGGCAATTCGAAAAATGGGAGTATGGATTGTGGAAAGTACACAGAAAAAAAAAAGATAGGAAAAGTGCTGCCGTTACAGAAATTCGAGCAGCAAATCGCGATGATAATACCAAATTTGAATGAGCATTTAATTAGCATTAAATGCTCATTCAAATTTGGAAACTAATCCCATTGAATTATCTAAAGTAGCAAGTGCAACGACCAGAACAACTGCAGAGTTCATCTTATTCAACATCCGTATCCCACTGATCAGCAAGGAGAAGCTTCAAGCCTACGCAATTTACGCTTATCCAACTTTGCATGATGATTTCTTCGTTAGTATTCGTCCTACGTTCAAATATATTCTTCTGGACGATCGAAAAACTTTGTAATATGGTCTAACAGACAACAACTTTGATCATTGTCAGCTCATGTCAACGCTGATGTTATGCCCACAAACGCACCCGTTGTACAACATCGGATCAGCATCGAAATGTGAGGTGCAACTATTTTTGCGACAACGGGAAATAACGAGAAATTGCGATGTCAACATTATGGCATTGCATAACTTCTGGGCTCAACTCCATGCTACCAACAGTGAAGAATCAGCGGTAGAGATTAGTTGCAACAAAAAACGCATAGCTCAACAACTTCACGGAACAGGCATGCTCAAGTTAATGCCGGATTGTCATCTTCAAGATTTGGATGTCAACTTATGGGCTTATGATGCTTATTCCTCCGAAGTAAAGTTCGTGCTCCCTTGGATAAATATAACGGATCATCTACCACCCCTTAAACATTTTGAGATAAGAGGTGAGCTAGAAACATATAAAATTCCGGATATTCCAGTGCCAAACACCATCTTCGGCTTCCCAATTGATCTGGACATTCATGACGTCTTCCACTACGGACTGAGTATCACGAATCTGATATTATTCGTCGTTGCAACCGTCATCATCGTCGTCGTCTTAAAGAAGCTCTGCAAGGCAACAGGCGGATTAGTTCCAATTGGGGCATTTACTTTTAGTCGCTAACTCTTGTTAGTTATGAGGTTAAGTTAATCTAACCAAAAAACGTTGTAAAAAAACAATTTTTTTTTTCATATGGAAAACTCAAACAACAACTACAATTGTTGTGGTTAATCTAATCGTCAAAAAATTGTTTAATGATTTGCCAGCATGGTCGTATTTCGGCATATGATTCGCAATGTCAATGGCATCGAGCATTTCTGCTCGATGCAGAAATGCAACCATGTCGCAAATATTTCATAATTCTGAAACAGCATGACATTTAATACAAGAGAGAAAAATTATTATATATAGCTGTCTCGTTTACGCTCTCAAAGCAACAAGTGCTGCATAATATATGAATAATTTATATTCGACACTTGACTCATGAAGTACTTGGTTCCATTAGTATGCGATACTATTATTGGTATTTTAGGGAAGTTTGTATGAAAATTGTTGGGTCGTAATAATAAAAACGTCTTAGAGCAATTGCTACGTGCATTTACTTTACTCAGAGATTTTACTTCAAATCAAAATTGAATGAAAATTATCGTAAAAAGTATTAAGTATTCACAAGAAAGTATCCGGTTGTATCGAATACAAAAAAATCGCAGCACTAGAAGATGGCGTCGAATTTGTTTACATTTTACATTTTTGATATTACGAAAACAATTTTTAAAATCAAATTATGACTATGTTATAATTAATTATTAAAAAATATTGTGATTTTACGATTTTAAAAATTGAATGTTTTTCCACTCGTTTTTTCCCGGGAAAACATTAATTTCAATATTACAATATAATTGTAAACTTAATGAAATACTAAAATATTGCGTTTTGTGGAAGCGCGTTAGTTCTAAGTAATGAATATTATATATATTCGCAGTAGAAATGCTGTTGCCCGACAAATTTGTGTACGAAATGTAAATTATCTCGTTTTGAAAGTCTTGGGTTTACATTAAATTAATTTAAGCTTCATAAATATATTTCAATACAACACATCTACGGAAATTCCAAACACATCAGCTATCTTTTTCTTGCTTTCTTTTTCTAATATGTATCTATTTATTTTTTCGCTCAATTGGATAATTGCTTTCTCTGTTTTCCATAAAGTAATATACGAACAATTTTTAATTGTACGCCAACAAATTTTCACTGTACGCGAACAACTTTCAGTCGGTTCCATTTACAACGTTTCTTGGTTGCTGCATTTTTAATCGTCTTTTTTGGTTAGATTTACCTACTTTTTTTTTGTGTGTAAGCTCTCCTGAAACAAATAGTGGAATATGATAGTTTAAATTTCACACATATATTCTGTGGACAATGGCTACAGATTCCCGATCCGGATTTTTTCTAAAAAGGGGCGTGGCAATAAGCAGGTTCAAGGATGGCCCGTGCGAAGTCACTGGTCACTAGTCTATATATATAAAAGAGACGTGTATGTTTGTCTCGAGTAGACGCGAAAACTACAGCACCGATTCTCACCGATATATGTGTTCTAGGGGTCGTGAGTCGTAACATAGGATAGGATTTGACACGCCCACTTTTACCGCCCACAAGTTAGAAAATACGTATTTCTCTCACATTTGTGAATCTTTAAAAGCAAATACCATATGATCAACAGTCAACTTGGTTGCCACCTAGGACTTAATTTTTCCCCACCCAAGCAGTGTTACCATATCTGCTGATATTCCCAGTACAACATTAAGGTCCGCACACATCAACGCGAAGTACCGCAGCCGCTGCGAAACTTACTCAAAAATGTTTCTTGCAAATGCGAAAATATATTTGTTTGAGGTGAGCAATTTCATAAAAACAAATAAAAATGTGAATCTATCTATATCTATATATCTATATATATAAAAGAGACGTGTATGTTTGTCACCAGTAGACGCGAAAACTACAGCACCGATTCTCACCAAAATTTATATGTGTGTTCTAGGGGTCGTGAGTCGTGACATAGGATTGGTTTTGACACGCCCACTTTTACCGCCCACAAGTTAGAAAATACGTATTTCTCTCACATTTGTGAATCTTTTAAAGCAAATACCATATGATCAACTTGGTTGCCACCTAGGACTTAATTTTTCCCCACCCAAGCAGTGTTACCATATCTGCGGTGTTTTTTACCTTTCGGTTTCTTTCAAAGTATGAAATCGATTTGCTAAAGTATTTCACGTCGATGTACCGATCACAAATTTCAACAACTTCGAGTATTTTCAACATTAATTGCAGCAGGGAGTAATAATTAAGGTTATTTCCATTTGATTGCATGTAACTTTTCAACAATGGAAAAAACCTAAGGCAATGCCAAAATAACACGGCTTCTCCTTGAGTATTACATATTCGCAATTCCATGATTTGCCCCAATCTCCCAGTGCACATTTTACGCCCACTTTCACAGTACTTCATTTCCACTTAAATGCATTTGCCATTTACATTCCAAATAACTACGGAAAAATGTCTATTGTGAATGGAAATTAAATTATACCCAACTTAATGCTCCTACACACTGCCGCGAAATTTCCCCAAAAATTGCTCAAAAATTGCAAGGCGATATTCGGCTCGGACAAATTTTTTCGTGCTGAAAAATTTCACAAAAACAAAAACAAATGCATATCATTCTAGAGCGCACTATCGTATTTTCAAAAAAGTACCACGACACCAACGAAATTTTGCATTCATGTGTGGCGACCTTAAATGCTCACTGCGAAAGTCGCCCACTTTCACAGTAATCCTACACACAGTACTTCATTACAACTTAAAATACCCAAAATTCCGCCGCCGCGGTACTTTCTCGAAAATTCTTCCAGCAAAGATATTGGAATAAAAATATTTGTTTGCGGTGAAAAATTTCAAAGCTACAACTAAAAATGTGTATCATTTATAAATTTTTTTTAAAAAAACGCAGTATCGCATATTCAAGCAACATTTTTGTTCAAGTTCAGTACCGGCTGCGGAATTTTGCGTTGGCTTATGGGGACCTAAATGCAGGCAAACCGCCATTAATATTACGAGAAGACGTCCATTGCGAATGAAAATTAAATTAAACTTGACTTAAATGCACACACTGCAAAAGGCCTTTTCGTCAAATAAGCACTGCAAAATTGTTCCAACCAGTTATAGAAATCACCTTTTTCCCACAAGAAAAATTTACAAAAACACAACAGAACGTCTCTCAATGTGGCAACACTCCTCACAGACGGGGCGCTCAACCAGTGCAGCCAACTTAAGGCAAATTTCCCTTCCTAAGGGAATTTTTGGTTTAAGTGTTTACACTGCCGGGCCATTTTGTGCGAGCATTCGGCTACGTCCCAAAGCTCAAAGATCGTAATCCAGTCGTTTGCACCGGCCGAATTACGGGATTTGTTTCAAATACTTATACCACATGTCATTTAATTTAATTTCAATAATCTTCCAAACATACTTTACTGCGCTACATACATACATACAATACGAATCATTCATTCATTCATCAAAACCTATTCCAATACCGATCGCTACATCAATTTTCCTCTCTATAAAATTGTATAAAATTAACTCCACAGTATAAACACCAATTAAACATATATATTTAAAAATTACTTTCATCCATTCATCCATTACATTGCAGACAATGCAACAACAAAAAATTATTTAGGCCCAGCGAAGCGGACCGGGCAGAGCTAGTATACATATAAAAAATCATTTGTGAAATATGTGAACTTTTATTAAATTTTGTAAAGAATAGCAAGAAATTTGGTTTGATGATGTAATTGTCGCCGAATGTGTGAAGTTGAACTGTTACATTAAGAAAGAATTAAAAAAAGAAAGATTAAAAAAAAGAAAAAATATGAAAATGGCCGGCGGCGGGCTTGAACCCATGACTGCCGCAGTCATAGGCCTTAGCTCTAACCAACAGACCACAGCCAGCTATGAGATAATTTGAACTATTGGCGATTAGGTAAACTCCATAATCTATATATACATATAAAAATCATTTGTTTTGTGTAATGTGTAATATGAAAATCTAATACACCACCGTAATAGGTGAAAATAGTGTTAGGTGGCAACGGTAGTTTTGTGGCAGTGTTATTTTCTTAAAGGTGGCAGCTTTAGGTCGAAGCTATTTTTGTTTATATATCAAAGATGATTTTTTGTGTGTGTATATACATGAAAGCGTTTTGCATGCGGCTTGATGAAGTTAATCGATATTAGGTAAAGGTATTGTATGAGCATTAGTGGCTCTGGTTCGCTACTTCATCTTACTTACAATCGCAGCGTTGTTGGTTCGATACCTCACCAGGGCGGCTAACATTTATAAGAAAAAATATATGTGTGAATATATTTGTAAGTGGCTCTGGTTCCTTCTCACGACCGCACCGTCGTGTGGACGAACCATCAGAAGAAGGGCTAACATTTAAAAAAAAAAGAAGGTTAACAACTTACAAAAATTTTTTAAGTGAAGTTGTAAATTTGGAATCGGTTAGTGTTAGGGACAGACAGACAGACAGACAGACAGAAAGATAGACAGACAGACAGACAGACCTGAACAAATATATATATTAATTAATATTTATTACTAATTATTTAAAAACAAATTTTATTACAATACACCTTCTGGTGTTTGTGATTTGATAACTGATGCGCTGATTTCATGGTAGTTAACGGTTTTTCGTTTTTCGGTTTTAGTACCACAACTTTTGAACGGATTAAATTTGAAATGTTCTATAATGAAAAGTGTAAAATTTTTTAAAAACCGAAATTATTGAAATTTTCTTTTGGGAGGCTGATGCAGAAATTATCTAAATTCCAGAAACAAATTTTGGGTATTTTGGTATAAATGTGTATGTAAAGTTATTGGATTTGCATTAAATAAACATCGGCATCCACAAAAATTCTTTCAAGCCTCCAAAAACGAATTCTAAAATGTCTGTATAGAAAAATAAATCAATTTTGCAAAATAAAAACAATCATATTCCTAAAATATTTCCCAATCCATATGTGATATTGTTGGAAATTTTAATGTTTTAGAAAATTCAAGAGATTTTCTTTAAATCAATCTGGAAAGCAACTATTTTAATTAGATTGATTAATTAAATATTTCTAAAATTATTTGAATTTGGAAAAAATCCACATTGTTGAGTGTAGGTATTCCATTTTATTTCATAATCTGAAAGAGACAAAATATGTTCCACAATATTGTGTTCCTTTAAAAAAACTTAAAAAATATAATACTAATCAAACAATTCGTTCAAAAATTGTGGTTCTAAATCTACTCAAAGCTTCGTTTTCACAATTTTTACTACAAGAGCTGATAACGGCAAACCGTTAACAGATCTAAAATAAGAGTACAAAAATGTATTAAAAAAAAACGAAAAAAAATTGCCATTATCAGGATTTGAGCCCACGATCCAAAAAACATAAAATATCTTCTAAATATTTAAATCCATTGACACCATCCCCTCTCCCTTGTAGCGCTGGCATACTGGCATGCCTCTGCTAGTAAGGAAGCTCAGTTTTCACGATTTTTACTACAACTTAAAATCAAGGGCTAATAACAAAAAACCGTTACCAGATCTGAAATAAACGTTCAAAAATTAATTTTAAAAAATAATATAAAACTTTTTTTGGGTGAATCATGTCAGATGGGATTAGAACAGCTTCTGAGTGCGTCCTTGGACATTTTATGGATGAATCATGTCAGATGGGATTCGATCAGCTTCTAAGTGTGTCCTTGGACATTTTATGGATGATTCATATTATTTGGGATTTGACCATCGTCTGAAAACATTTTTTGGATGAATCATGTCAGTTGGGATTAGAACAGCTTCTGACTGCGTCCTTGTACATTTTATGGATGAATCATGTCAGTTGGGATTATAACAGCTTCTGAGTGCGTCCTTGGTTATTTTATGGATGATTCATGTCAGGTGGGATTAGGTAGCTTCTGGGTGCGTCCTTGGACATTTGTTGGTTGAATCATGTCAGGTGGGATTAGGACAGCTTGGACAGCAATACTTTTAACAGCAATATATCAAATAAAAGTTATACAAAATGTATATGTTGTTATCCTAATCCCACTAAGTCCAAGGACGCACTCAGAAGCTGTTATAATCCCACCTGACATGATTCATCCAAAAAATGTCCAAGGACGCACTCAGAAGCTGGCCTAATCCCAACTGACATGATTCACCCGAAAAATTTCCAAGGACGCACTCAGAAGCTGTCCTAATCGCAACTGACATGAATCATCCATAAAATGTCCATGGACAAACTTGGTGGTAGCTACAATTAAACTGGTAATGGTAATGGTAATGGTAATGGTAATGGTAATGGTAATGGTAATGGTAATGGTAATGGTAATGGTAATGGTAATGGTAATGGTAATGGTAATGGTAATGGTAATGGTAATGGTAATGGTAATGGTAATGGTAATGGTAATGGTAATGGTAATGGTAATGGTAATGGTAATGGTAATGGTAATGGTAATGGTAATGGTAATGGTAATGGTAATGGTAATGGTAATGGTAATGGTAATGGTAATGGTAATGGTAATGGTAATGGTAATGGTAATGGTAATGGTAATGGTAATGGTAATGGTAATGGTAATGGTAATGGTAATGGTAATGGTAATGGTAATGGTAATGGTAATGGTAATGGTAATGGTAATGGTAATGGTAATGGTAATGGTAATGGTAATGGTAATGGTAATGGTAATGGTAATGGTAATGGTAATGGTAATGGTAATGGTAATGGTAATGGTAATGGTAATGGTAATGGTAATGGTAATGGTAATGGTAATGGTAATGGTAATGGTAATGGTAATGGTAATGGTAATGGTAATGGTAATGGTAATGGTAATGGTAATGGTAATGGTAATGGTAATGGTAATGGTAATGGTAATGGTAATGGTAATGGTAATGGTAATGGTAATGGTAATGGTAATGGTAATGGTAATGGTAATGGTAATGGTAATGGTAATGGTAATGGTAATGGTAATGGTAATGGTAATGGTAATGGTAATGGTAATGGTAATGGTAATGGTAATGGTAATGGTAATGGTAATGGTAATGGTAATGGTAATGGTAATGGTAATGGTAATGGTAATGGTAATGGTAATGGTAATGGTAATGGTAATGGTAATGGTAATGGTAATGGTAATGGTAATGGTAATGGTAATGGTAATGGTAATGGTAATGGTAATGGTAATGGTAATGGTAATGGTAATGGTAATGGTAATGGTAATGGTAATGGTAATGGTAATGGTAATGGTAATGGTAATGGTAATGGTAATGGTAATGGTAATGGTAATGGTAATGGTAATGGTAATGGTAATGGTAATGGTAATGGTAATGGTAATGGTAATGGTAATGGTAATGGTAATGGTAATGGTAATGGTAATGGTAATGGTAATGGTAATGGTAATGGTAATGGTAATGGTAATGGTAATGGTAATGGTAATGGTAATGGTAATGGTAATGGTAATGGTAATGGTAATGGTAATGGTAATGGTAATGGTAATGGTAATGGTAATGGTAATGGTAATGGTAATGGTAATGGTAATGGTAATGGTAATGGTAATGGTAATGGTAATGGTAATGGTAATGGTAATGGTAATGGTAATGGTAATGGTAATGGTAATGGTAATGGTAATGGTAATGGTAATGGTAATGGTAATGGTAATGGTAATGGTAATGGTAATGGTAATGGTAATGGTAATGGTAATGGTAATGGTAATGGTAATGGTAATGGTAATGGTAATGGTAATGGTAATGGTAATGGTAATGGTAATGGTAATGGTAATGGTAATGGTAATGGTAATGGTAATGGTAATGGTAATGGTAATGGTAATGGTAATGGTAATGGTAATGGTAATGGTAATGGTAATGGTAATGGTAATGGTAATGGTAATGGTAATGGTAATGGTAATGGTAATGGTAATGGTAATGGTAATGGTAATGGTAATGGTAATGGTACTGGTAATGGTCTATCAATTTCCCAAGTCTGTTACGTAGGTACATTCCACCTCCATTCCATCTCTAATTCACACTATGGTGTTGTTCTTCTTCTTACTATCAGCTGTTTCTCGCTTTTGACAAGTCTGGCACCCGAGGCGGATGTATGTATGTACTACTATACTGTGACTCTCAGTGCAAGTGTTCTTGTATTGCTGACGCGTCAGGTAAATATTCATGCCTTTATTAGCCAAAGCGAGGAGAATTTCGCTGACGGCGATGATGAGATACTGGAGTCTCTGGCGAAGACGGCTACCAAAGCGACTGGAGCTCGAACGACTCCACGCGAGCCCAAAGTCGTTCATCTGTTCCCTTGAATATTCGGGGTTGTTGTTTATACCTATGTATTTGTTGTATCGAAAGGTGTCGATTTTTCTCGATAATAAATCTTGCATCCAAAATTTAAGAAATTCAATTCTTGACTCAAGCTACCGCGTGCCACATGGATACCAGGCCGGGAACTTCAAAATAGTGACTGTAATCATATAAATCCTTAACATGTCAATTACACAAAGCAATTGGACATTTTTCTGAAATTCATAATTTACAACTTCAAATTGATACAGAATTTCGGCTTCTTCACCCAAATCTTGAGTGGGATATCGACCCAATACTTCGTCGGCGTAAAGCTTTCGTCCCAAATATGTAATTATATTGGTAAAATTCCCAATTGTTTTATTGGCTCAATTTTCTGAAGCAAACAGAATCGTTTAAACTTCTCAATTTGGTAATTTGAAATGGCTTTGCAGGCTTCATTATTATCCAGGTATGTACCGTTTATCAGGGTTTACAATGCTGCAAGAAAAATAGCATAAGCAAGAAAAATAACACTGTTTTGAGCTGAAACTACTTTTAAATTTTATGAATTTCATTTTACTGCGCTATTGCAATTCAAAAATTTATCAGTAAAAGCTTATGCTTTGCTTCTACTACTTGAAAATGAATCAGCATAAGTAATAGTAATAAGAATCAGCAGTAGCTTTAAAATCAGCAATTCAAAAAAATACGAAATCATATTAGTAATTGCATGAGCTTTGCTTATGCTGATTGAAAATGAATTAGCATAAGTAATAGTAATAAGAATCAGCAGTAGCTCTAAAATCTGTAATTCAAAAAACTAAAAATCATATTAGTTTTGCTTAAATAGTAATAATTCAAAATACTAAAAATCATATTAGTTTTGCTGAAATAGTAATAAGAATCGAAAGAAGCTTTGAAATCAGTAATTCAAAAATTAGCACCGCCATACATGTGCGTGAATTGAGTTTTCCTACCCTGATATTTTTTTGGCATATTTTACAGACGGCTTCCTCGTCATTAACATCGAAAAACTTTAACACTTCGTCACTTTTACCCCGCGGCATTTTCGTTGACTATTACTGTGCACCAGGGATGATATTTGGGTTGTTCCATTTTGTACAAAAACTCGATTTTCATGAAATGGACATGGTATGGTTGTGCTTTAAGGTATCGATATTACAAACTATTTTTAATTATAAAATTTGGACATTGAAGTGTTGGTACTTTTTCGACAGATTTGGTACTATATCTGTCGAAAAAGTACCAACACTTCCATGTCCAAATTTTATAATTAAAAATAGTTTGTAATATCGATACCTTAAAGCACAACCATACCATGCCCATTTCATGAAAATCGAGTTTTTGGTATTTTTGGATTCCTGAGAAAAGGCTGCATCAGATAGGCTATAGTGGTTTGTGGGAATCGTGATGAAAGTAATAGAAAACTGAGGAAACGAAAACCCATTTCCATACAAAACATACCAATTTGGAAACTTGTTTTTCATTTTCCAGAATTTTGAAAAAATGTGTGAATTGATGAATTCTGCTGTATTGATGAACAGAAAATTTTTACCACAAAACTGCCTTTAATACAATTTTTTTTTTTGACTAAAAAAAACTTTTTGCATCAAAAAAAAATTGTATAACCCCCCCAAGAAAAAAATTTGAAAAGTAAGTTAATTTTTAAAATGGATTTTTTCGATAAAAAATTTATGGATAAAAATGTACTGGTACTCAGGTGTATATTTAACTTGTTTACGTTTTTGAAAACGTAAACAAGTTAAATTTTTTTCACTACTGAATTTTCCTGTTTTTGAACTCTTTTGAATATTTGTATTTTATTGTCGCCCGCCATGTAGTATACCGAAGACAGGGTTGCATATTTCAGGAAAAGGGAGTCATTACAATTTTCTCGATTTAGTAGTAGATTTTCAGTGGCAGTAGTAGATTTTTGGAAATGGTTGCAAAAAAGAAAATCGCCAAAATCATTTTTTAACAGAAGTAAGGCATTCAATCCCGAAGAATCCCGGGATTTCGGGATTTGAAATTACAATCCCGGGATTTGTTCGGGATTTTCCAATTAAATACAATAATTAATATAAAATTAAAGAAAAAATTGTTGCAACAATATTTTAAGTTTATTTTCATTTTAATTCGACAAAGAAATAATATTTATTAAATATTGCAGTAAACAAAACAAATAATATTTAAAATAAATATAGTGGAAGAAAAAGTTATTCTTTTTAAACTACATTGATCGAACAAGTCATTTTTTTTGCCACCTGAATCCGATTATAATCATAAAATTCTGCCAGCTCCATTTCATGCTACACACGAAAAACTTATTTTCAGTAGTTTTAGTATTATAGCGGGAACAGATACTCGAATTGTTGTTTAAAACTA
This sequence comes from Heteromyza rotundicornis, assembly GCA_951394025.1. NCBI lineage: Eukaryota > Metazoa > Arthropoda > Insecta > Diptera > Heleomyzidae > Heteromyza > Heteromyza rotundicornis. Next base: position 61,068,377 of record OX596010.1, on the reverse strand, counting down.
TTGAAATTGGTGTCCATTCAAAAGTAAAACACACACAAAACCATATTCGTAAAGTTTTCAATATACGGTCAACAAAATAATTTTAACATATATCTTTTTTGTAAAAAAAAAATTGTTTAAATTGACAAAATTTGGTTCAGATCGATAAAAATTGTTTGTTAACCGTTATTGACAAACATTTTGTCAATTTTTGTGTGTGTGTAGCACTAAATCTGCAAAAGTGGGTTTTTTTAATTTACCAATTAGGTTGAATGTAAATGCACGGCTGTATTTTTGTGGAAAAACTTCAAAAATATTTTAAGCAATGCATAAAAAATGCATTTTTTGGATCCCGGACTCAAAATCCCGGGATTGAGAAAACGTCCGAGATCCCGGGATTGAATGCCTTAAACAGAAGTTATCACTAACTTTTTTTATAAATATTGAGTTGAATTGGAAATAAATGGAATTTAATAGTAGTAAGAAATACCTTGAAGGTAGTAGAAAAGCTTATAACAGTAGTAGAAAAATAGAAATGGAAGACTCAACGCGAAATTTGTAGAACGAGCACCCTGCTGTGTTGTGCTACAACCGAGGTTGCCAAGTTTTATTATTGGTATAATATAATAATCGAGTGGTATGTGGTTAATAGCAATAATCTCTTTTTATAAAATTTAGATTGTTTAAAACTATATTTGAGGACTTATGCCTCAAATGATATAACCCACAGAATTATTTCTACAGCCATTCGATTAATTCCCGTAATAAAACCTGGCAACCTTGGAAGCTACTGTATATCCAGTAACATACTGCTGTTCTGCAGTGCACATTCAAAAACTAATATGATTTTTAGTTTCTTGAAATTTTACTATTTCAGCAAAACTAATGTGATTTTTAGTTTTTTGAAATTTTACTATTTTAGCTAAACTAATATGATTTTAAGTTTTTTGAATTATTACTATTTCAGCAAAACTAATATGATTTTTAGTTTTTTGAATTACTGATTTTAGAGCTACTGCTGATTCTTATTACTATTTCAGCAAAACTGATATGATTTTTAGTTTTTTGAATTGCTGATTTTAAGGCTACTGCTGATTCTTATTACTATTACTTATGCTAATTCATTTTCAATCAGCATAAGCAAAGCTCATGCAATTACTAATATGATTTCGTATTTTTTTCAATTGCTGATTTTAGAGCTACTGCTGATTCTTATTACTATTACTTATGCTGATTCATTTTCAAGTAGTAGAAGCAAAGCATATGCAGAAGCAAATACGATTTGGTAGTAATTTCAAACCCTGCCGTTTATCACGTTTTTATGTAAATCAGTGAAGAAATTTTCAATATTTCTTTGTGAAATATATCCCAAATTTAACTGTTCATTAGGGAATTTGCCGTTTAAATCCTCACATAAACTTTTTAAATTTGCCAAAGTTTGCAACATTCCGTTTATACAAGTTGTAGTTGTTTTACTGCTTATACGCTTAAAAAATTTAATAGCATTATCAAATAATTCCAATTGTTCGGATAAACTCATTGGTTGCCAAATTTGCACACATATTGCCTTTAAAGTTGTTAAAAGATCCTCTAAATCTTTGAAACTACGCAATGTTGCAGCGTCCGGAGCCCCTTCACCGGAAAGGGTCCATGTACGTGCTTCTCTCATTATTTAGCCAGCATTATTGTTGCACAGAACAACAACATCATTCAACGATGCAATAGTCTTATTATTATAGAAGACATCAATGAAGCCCCTACAGATTTTAAACATAACATTGGTTTGGTCGGCTTCCACCAAAACCTTCAGGGCAGTTAAGTTGAGAACCCTTTTTCCGTTAATCATAATATTATTCGTAAGGGCATGATGCTAGAGCCCGACCGATAAGCATTTTCAGGCCGAAGCCAAAGCCGAAGCCGATGCCGAAGATCAATTGGCAGCCTATTACTTCGGCCGACGCCGAAGGCTATACCGAAGCCGAAGCCGATACTTAAGTAAAAACCCTTTAAAAACTGTTTTTTTTGTGTACTTTCATTCAAATTCGATTATATAAATACGCATTTAGTTTTTTAGGAACTAAAAATTTATTTAAATAAATAATAAAAGTAAAAAAGAATTCACAAACAAATTTAGGCCTCCTAGGTCAAAACTAACAGTAAGAAAAATTGGATTTTTTTATAATCATTTTTAAAAATTTGGAGTAAAGCTTAAAATAATAGGAATTTAGTAGAAATGGTAGAGAATTCTTCAAAGAATAAATTCATCTAAGGATTTTCTAGTTGATGTTAAAAACCACCTGTGAAGCTTTGAACTTTAAATGTAAATTGTTGACGCATCAATTTGGGCTACATTTCTAAAAGGTAGAATCCTTCCGTGAGCCTCCTACCCCTATATTTGAAATTTCATACAGTTTACCAGGACTCCTTTTAACATAGACATCAGAGAAAGTAGTAAGCTTCTACATATATATTTAAAATTCAGTAATCCACCCAGAAAATGTCCAAGGATGTACTTTGTAGCAGCTGCAACCCCGTGCCACGCAATTTGAGGCGAGATTCACTCAATATTCGATGATTACTGAGTTAAATTTTAATCATATTTTTTGTTTTGTGGGCCTCTTATGTCCCATTGGAAATTCCATCAATTAGAAAATCAGTAAGACCCTTTAGATGTGATGTGGGCTAGAAAATCGTATCGTAAAAAATTAGTATCGTAAAAAATTAGTTTGAAAAGCTTCGGCCATTTTTTGGAAAAACCGAAGCCGAATGTGCATTTTTGGCGGATAACGGCCGAAGCCGATGCCGAAGCCGCTCTACATGATGCACAATATTGGTTACACAATGTTCGTAATCATGAAGCACGAACATTTTTTCTTTTCCCACTATATCGGGCTTTATAGAAATTTTATTTTTGCTTATGCTCTGAAGCAGTGTTACATTAATCCTGTTTTGATCGCAAATTGTTGCTTTCACAATCAGACCAATCTTTCCACATTCTTCTAAAATCGATTTCAGAATAAATTCTAATTTTAACGATGGTACGCAGCCTTTGCTGATTGTATAATAAGCTAGAACTTGCATCCAATTGCTGAACAAACCATTTTCCAAACCATTTTCCACAACAACTAGTACTTTCTGTGCACATTGTCTAGTTCTCGTGGAACTGTGGCCCAAGTCTACGACTCCACTCACTCCGCCAAGCGAATTCAATTCCATACTTGCTTGGTCAGAGAACTTCATCAAAACTTATGATGCAGTGTTTGGTCAATTTATTAATGCTTTTAACCAGGGTGGGAAAACAAACTTTACTGAACTTTTCATTTTCTTTGAATCGTGCATTCGCGGCTGATTTACACTTTTCAATTTTTTTTGCCGATTTGTTCTTTGCACTTTTTCTTCATTCGTAAAATACACATACTTTTGCATTCAATAGTTTTGATCGCGGACAAAACAAAACGAAAATTTTATTTCGTTTTGTGCATTCTGCTTGTATTTTTTTTGGAAAATTTTTTGATATTTGTAATTTTGAGCCTTATTCTAGCAATAAGAAACAATGACAAATCAATGACAAGTCTTGTCACCTTCTATTTAGTTTATAAAAATTTTTGTTGTCACTTTTGTTGGTGGAATGTGACTATTAGTGATGTTCTGAAGCGCACGTATTTTTTAAATTATTGATTACGATTATGCTCATTTATTTTTTCTGCAATAAATAATTTGAAAATGCATTATAGTATAAAAAATGTTTGACTATGCAAAAAAAAAACAGATGCGTAGTTTGTTGTAAGCACGGCAGTATACCCTCCCAAATTTGCGTGTAGACTTGTGTAGCTAACACAATGCGCGTTGCACTGCTTTGTTTTGTTTTTTGTCTTGCTTCACTTTCTGTTTGTGCGTTGTTGTTAGAAAATTGGAGCCCACTTCTCTGTTCTACATGTAAACAGGTCGTCTACGCACGCACGCGACATGATCACCGAGATCAAGTCGCGCCGCTGTAAGAAAGTACCTCCTACTTGCACATAAAAATAAGGGTTGTTTTCAGACACCACACATTTTTGGTCTGCGCATTGTTTTCATTCTGAAATATCTCACGGTCATTCGCTGCACCGCGGCGCCACATTGACCATCGACTGGAAAATAGGAATTGGGTCGGGTTCGGCAGTACGACGCACATTGCAGCTAACACAAGTGTAAACGCATATTTTGAAGGGTGTACTGTAGCGCTTACAACAAACTAAGCATCTGTTTTTTTTGCATAGTCAAACATTTTTTATACTATAATGCATTTTTTCAATTTTTATTGCAGAAAAAATAAATATTCATAATCAATAATTTGAGAAATACATGCGCTTCAGAACATCACAAATTGTCTTATTCTACCAACAAAAGTGACAACAAAAATTTGTTATAAACTAAATAGAAGGTGACAAGACTTGTCATTGATTTGTAATTGTTTCTTATTGCTAGAATAAGGCTCTAAATTACAAATATCACGACGAAAAAAAAAATCGTTTTGTTTTGTCCGCGATCAAAACTATTGAATGCAAAAGTAAAGTTTAAATTTTTGAAAACGAGCGAAATTAATTGCCCTGCTGAATCGCTCGGATGTGTATTTTACGAATAAAGGAAAAGTGCAAAGAACAAATCGGCAAAAAAAAATTGAAAAGTTTATTTGCCTTTGGTGTAGCGATCAGTAACTTTTCCCACCCTGCTTTTAACAACTGCTTCCAATTCGGAGAAGACAGCATCACATAGTCCAGGCCTTGATTGCTCTCGTTGCGATTACACTATGACTGAGGCACTAGGTAGGTGGAAGCCTAGTTCATTTATCATGAAGTCATAATTACTTTTTTTTGTATAGAACAGATTCTGAGCCAATAACATTTCGGCATCTGTTGCGTATCAAGATCGGCCTTCATTAATTTATATGAATGAAGTTTATTTTCTAAATCTTCAATTTTTGATTTATTTAGCAAATTCTCATTATTAGAGCATTTCGCACTGCGTCAAATGTAAAATGAGAGTCATGTGAGACTGACTCCATGTGAGCCGCCTCGTCGTTTGAGACTGACTCCATGTGAGCCGCCTCGTCGTTTGAGACTGACTCCATGTGAGCCGCCTCCTCATGTGAGACTGACTCCATGTCAGTCTTATCTACATCAGAGACTAACTCCATGTGATCCACCTCGACGTGTGACCCGCTGCTTTCGGCAGGGGGATACACGTTTGGAATTGCTTTCTTATCAAGAATCTTGCCGTGTTGCAAGTCCTTGGCAAAATACAATCCAAAAAAAATTATCAATGTTCAACTAACTAAGTAAAGATACAAAATATTATCGTCGTTCCAACAGAAATCACTAAGTCAACCAAAAACGAGATAAGTACGCCCTGTTCTAGTCTAAAGTAATCCAGCAATCTTTGATAATAGCCTAAGTCCTGCATACCCCTAGTTCAAAAATTGTACACAAAAAACCCTTAAAAACAAATTGAACTTTCAGTGGTAAATTGAGTATTTGTAATATTGTATATGTGGGAGTGGTTTCGAATATGACCCGAAACATAATATGGGAGTTCACAACTTTCCATAAAGTCATATTGTCATATAATAAGGACTGTCCCGAATATTATGAGTACACTTTGTACAAGTTATGTAGGCGGCGTTGAAAATTCGGTATCGTAGCAATCTGGACCGTTGAATAGCTGTGATTTTTCACTTCTGAAAAATGAAATTAGTTGTCGAAAAATTTCAACGCCGTGTACAGTGAAGGGACTTAATTCGGATAAGCGCGAATCAATTATTTGCAAATGGGCAAAGAAAAAATGTCGTACCGAAAAATTGCCAAGGATGAAGGCATAAGTGTGTGGGCTGTTCAAAAAACTATTAATAGGTTCACAGAGCACCATACTCTTAATGATTTACCCGGGCGAGGAAGAAAAAAAGGTGCCTCAACACCAAAAATCGACCAAAAAGTAGTGTCTCTTTACAAAAAGAAAAAAGAGTTATCTGTTCGAGATTGCGCGAAAAAATGTAACACCACGAAATCCATGGTCCAACGTGCTAAGCTAAGAAATAATTTAAGAACATATAAAAAACAAAAATGCCATAAAAGAAGTAAAATTCAGAGTATCTCTTCCAAAACAAGGGCCCGTAAATTGTATCGTCACATTTTGAAAAACAAATTTCAATGCGTTGTGATGGACGATGAAACATATGTAAAAAGGGACTATAAAACTTTGCCCGGGCCACAATTTTACACAGTTGAGAGAGGAATAGAAGTCAACAAGTCCGAAAAGTCAATTTTTTGTGAAAAATTCCGCAAAAAAGTGCTGGTGTGGCAAGCGATTTGCCAGTGCGGCAAAGTTTCTTCGCCTTTCTTCACAACCGGGAATTTGAACCAAGAACTTTATCGTAAAGAGTGCTTACAGAAACGATTGCTTCCGCTGCTTAGAAAACATACTATTAAACCGCTCTTTTGGCCTGACCTGGCATCTTGTCATTATGCATCATCGGTGGTAAATTGGTACGAGAAGGAGAACATTGAATATGTGAGAAAAGAGATGAATCCACCTAACTGCCCAGAGCTACGACCAATTGAAAAATTTTGGGCCGTAATAAAGAGGGACTTAAAGAATATGAACATACCCGCGGATTCCATGTCGAAATTTAAATCCAACTGGAACAGAGTGGTCAAGAAGCGTGGTGAAAGCTTGGCAAAAAATTTAATGAAGGATGTTAAGAAAAAAATCAATTTAATGGCTTCAGGAAAACCAGTTTAAAGAAATATTTTTCTATAATTGTGTTATTAACCTCCTTTACCAGAATTAGTAACGGAAACCCAATAAATACGTCAGTTTCTTTTAAATAAAAATAAATTTTGGTGTACTCATAATATTCGGGACAGTCCTTAATAAATTTGAAAAAAAAAAAAATGTCAAACATAACCCACTTCTTTGGCCCCAAGGCGCCGGTGGTGCAAATGGCCATCTCGCCAATGTTGGTAGTCGGAAGAGTTTTGGTGGTCTCCACGATCTTTGTTGCAATATTTTCGACAAGTCGTGCACGTTTTATGCATTAAAAATAGTCCCAAGGTCCAAATTCCTACAATTTTTTTGGCAACAACTTTAAAATGAGAGGAACAGTGATGTAGATACCTATAGAATTTATCCTCAAAATTTGCAGACGTACAGACAAACAATCAGATTTAAAATATTTGTATTAATTCAAATTTATTGGAATAAATTAATTATTGAAATATATGTATTGAAATTGAAATTTATTTTGGATTAAATTAATGACTTTTCTTATTTTATGTATCTATAAGCTTCATTTGTTCCTCCAATGCCTTGTTGAGGTTGGCGGTCTCCTTGTTCCGTAAGTAACTGTCAGACGTGGCGCCAACTGATTGCGCCAATGTGGTAGCTGCAACCGATTTTTCGGCGGCGAAGATGACCTTCTTCTCCGCCGCGTCTGCGTTCGCGTCGGCTTTAACGGCTTCCTTTTCCAATAACGAAATAATGGTTAATCCAGCTTTTCTCATTTTGACATATGTAGAGGAAAACGTCACCAGCTGGGGCGTCAAGCGGAGGCTCTTGGACGGCGGTGGCCGCGTTCTCCGCCACGGTCTCCTCGACTCGCTTCCGGCACGCCATATCTTTGTCCCGCAGAAGCGAGGCGGTGGCCTTAGCGTCCGCGGCTTTCTTTTGGCACTCCCTGGCCTCCTCCTGTTGCTGTTGCTTCACGTTGACTGCCACTTCCAGCATCGCCTCCTCCAATGTGATGTACTCCTCGCGTTCATCAACATCATTGCCGTTGAGGTAGCCGCCATCACGATTTCGGTGGTAGCTGTGGTTTTTCTTATGGCCGCCACCACCATGGTTTTTTGGTATTTATACACCCACACACATTGTGGCAGGGTATACTAACTTTGTCACAATGTTTGTAACGCCCATAAGGAGGCTTGCCCGGTATGGAAAAGTATATATATTCTTGATCAGCATCACCTCCTGAGTCGATTTAACGATGTCCGTCCGTCTGTCCGTCCGCACGATAGCGGTCGCAGTTTTAGAGATATCGACTTGAAACTTTGGGTACATGTTTTTCTCTTGAATACTGAGATCAAGTTCGAGAACCAGCCAAATCGGATAAAAACTGGGCGTGGCTCCCATACACCGAAAAAGAAGGTACAAATTTTTCAAGTCTTTTTTATTATTGTATTCGATTAGAAATGTTAAGAAACGTATGTTTGACATGGTCCGAGGTTCCGAAGCCACATATATAAGGGCCTAAATGGGGTCTTGAGACCATTTTTTTTTGTGGATTAGATTGGAAATTTTTAGAAACGGATTTTGGACATGGTTCGGGGCACCAAAACCACCTATAATTGGCTCAAAAAAGGGTCTTGAGACCACATTTTTTTATGTTCGAGGTACTTCTTCCTACTGTGTGGGGGTATTTCAGCTTCGGTATAGCCGAAGATAGTCCACTCTCTAGTTTTTTGTTTTGTTTGCTGTTTTTTGATATTTAATTAATTCCAATAGTATTTAAAGTGTTGTAAAGTAATATAGATGTAAAAAATTTTTAATTATTTTTCGACAGCTAGTATGATGTCGAATGTGTTTCGATAGTGTTCCGACCAGATATCAAACCAAAAACGAAACTTAAATGATGGAATACTGTCGATTTCGTTTGATATCAAGATACGCGATTGCACCCCAGAAGTTTACAAGTATCTAAAATTGTGTATGGCTATCTTATTGGTAAAAAACATGGGTAATTGTGGATGCGAGTTTTGTTTGTCAACTACCGCTAATTGTGTTGTGTACAAATAAAACAAGCCTATTGTGTTTTTGAAAATGCCATGAAATGTTTATTACCCTTTTCAGCTAAAAAATTACCCATTTCCATTATTTTCACCATAGGACACCATTGATTTGCATCTGCCAAGTGATTGCCGCCACCGCCACAATTCTGTCCACTCAGGGCGGATTTTGATACGACGGTAGCATAGCCGTCCGTCCGCACAACCGTCCAGTGATGCCAGGGACTTTGCTCGAAATTTCCCACAAAAAAAAATTAAAACCCTTTTTTCCCTTAACGGACAATAAAAAATACCCACGAAAATTCCCACACACAACTCCGCCACAAAATAACACAAATTTCATCAACAAAAATTTGTTTTAAAATATATAAATTTTGAATTTGGCATTAATGGAGTCATAAACAATTTTGTGAACATGTCTCGGATTTTATCATATAGGTATTTTAATTTTTTTAAAGATGAAAAGTGGCTTTATTTTGTAGCATTTCATGAATGAATTCTTGTATGAGAAAATCAGAAGCGAGTTCACAAAATCGGATTTATAGGAAAAAATGTTCATCGTAGATAAAAAATTATTGAAAGGTACTTTGTAGAAAAACTTCCAAGGAACAAAACTGCATCATTTATAATAAAAAAAACTTACATATATATAAATATACAAAAAAGAATAAAAGTTCAAAAATCCCTTTTTTTCTTCAAATGGATACAAAAAGTACCTTTTTCCCTTTTAGGTAAAATCCGACCAAAAAATCCCTAAAAAAGGGAAATTACCCTCAATTTGGCATCACTGCAACCATCAACTGCTGCAATTCTGTTAACTGCATAGAACCAAATTTTGCATTACAAAAACGAAAATATGTATGAACTTAAGCTGATCCAAGCTAGTGTTTGGTAATAAAAAGCTTAAAATCAAATATTTTCAATCAATTTTCGATTTAGAAAAAAAAAAAATTTTCTATTATATAAATAGTACATCGTCTGGAAGAGTGGAAAAAAAAGTACCAAAGAAACAACCGAAGGAATTAGAAAGAGAAAAAAAAATTCCAAGACAAAGTATGAGTTGCCAGTTCCACCAACGTGGACAACTGCAGATGTCATGAAATACATGAATAATGACGAACTAAGGCATCAGGAACGCAATGACATCTTTGGCGAAAAAGCAAAAAAATGCGGCGAAGGAATGTTTATTTGCAAGGAAAAGGTGTGCGAAACGTTCTGCGACAAAATGTTTCTTACAAAAAGGAATTTTAATGACCATATCAGGGGACATAAGAATGACGACGATAAGAATTAGTCATCGTTTGTAAAGAAATGTCGACATTTTGTCATTTGTTGGTAGTGCAGTTTGGTAAGACTTAATTTTGTAGTAACCATCAAATCATTATTCTTTGTAAATTATAATTTTTTTCTCTTCTCGCCCCAAGCATTACTTTATATATACACGGCACTTATTTCAGTAGCAAAAAACCTCTCAACTCCAACGGAACTTTCAGCCGACCAATACAAAATTTAGAACGTTATCGCAAACTAACAAACAAATCGGTGAAAAAAAAACGCTTCTGTTTGCAAACAACAATTACTCAAAGTTCACTCAAAAAAATATCCAAATATATTCAGAACTAGCTGGTCCCGGTCCGCTTCGCTGGGCCTAAATAATTTTTTGTTGTTGCATTGTCTGCAATGTAATGGATGAATGGATGAAAGTAATTTTTAAATATATATGTTTAATTGTTGTTTATACTGTGGAGTTAATTTTGTACAATTTTATAGAGAGGAAAATTGATGTAGCGATCGGTATTGAAATAGGTTTTGATGAATGAATGAATGATTCGTATTGTATGTATGTATGTAGCGCAGTAAAGTATGTTTGGAAAATTATTGAAATTAAATTAAATGACATGTGGTAAAAGTATTTGAAACAAATGCCGTTAATTCGGCCGGTGCAAACGACTGGATTACGATCTTTGAGCTTTGGTACGTAGCCGAATGCTCGCACAAAATGGCCCAGCAGTGTAAACACTTGAAAACGAACAAATCTGTAGATTCCGATGCTGATGCGGGAGGGAATATTCAGTCAGTGTAAACGGTTGCACGAACGGAATTTCGTTTACGATTGGAGTTCGCGACAAAAGTTGTGTTCGCTCCTACGGTCTAAGTGCACCTTCAAATTAAGTAAAAATAAGTACCTTTATCCCTTTTAGACAAAATTAAACCGAAAATTCCCTTAGGAAGGGAAATTTGCCTAAAGTTGGCTGCACTGGTTGAGCGCCCCGTCTGTGAGGAGTGTTGCCACATTGAGAGACGTTCTGTTGTGTTTTTGTAAATTTTTCTTGGGGGAAGAAAGTGATTTGGGACAATTTTGCAGTGCTTATTTGCCGAAAAGGCCAATTGCAGTGTGTGCATTTAAGTCAAGTTTAATTTAATTTTCATTCGCAATGGACGTCTTCTCGTAATATTAATGGCGGTTTGCCCGCATTAAGGTCCCCATAAGCCAACGCGAAATTCCGCAGCCGGTACGGAACTTGAACAAAAATGTTGCTTGAATATGCGATACTGCGTTTTTTTAAAGAAAATTTATAAATGATACACATTTTTATTTGTAGCTTTGAAATTTTTCACCGCAAACAAATTTTTTTATTCCAATATCTTTGCTGGAAGAATTTTCGAGAAAGTACCGCGGCGGCGGAATTTTGGGTATTTTAAGTTGTAATGAAGTACTGTGTGTAGGATTACTGTGAAAGTGGGCGACTTTCGCAGTTAGCATTTAAGGTCGCCACACATGAATGCAAAATGTCGTTGGTGTCGTAGTACTTTTTCTTGAAAATACGATAGTGCGCTCTAGAATGATATGCATTTGTTTTTGTTTTTGTGAAATTTTTCAGCACGAAAAAGACCCCATTTAGACCCTTATATATGTGGCTTTGGAACCTCGGACCATGTCAAAAATACGTTTCTAAACATTTCCAATCGAATACAACAATAAAAAAGACTTGAAAAATGTTTACCTTTTTTTTCGGTGTATGGGAGCCACGTCCAGTTTTTATCCGATTGGGCTGATTCTCGAACTTGATCTCAGTATTCAAGAGAAAAACATGTACCCAAAGTTTCAAGTCGATATCTCCAAAACTGCGACCGCTATCGTGCGGACGGACATACGGACAGACGGACAGACGGACAGACGGACAGACAGACGGACATCGCTAAATCGACTCAGGAGGTGATGCTGATCAAGAATATATATACTTTTCCATACCGGACACGCCTCCTTATGGGCGTTACAAACGTTGTGACAAAGTGAGTATACCCTGCCACAGTGAGTGTGGGGGTATAATTAACTGGTTAAAGTGGTCCAATGATTAGCTGTATAACAAGTTGATAGTTGAAATGGCTTGTACAAAAACTGCCTGTCCAAATATGACACTTGTACATGTGGTAATTTACATTTCTAATATTATCTATAATTATCGCTAGTAATAAAAAAATGTCAAAGAGAAGATGTCTCTCACACATCTATAGTTATCACTAGTAATAAAAAATGTCAAACAGAAGATGTTTCTCACACATCATAATCTATGTTTAGTAACACTCAGTTTGAGTTGAGGCCGTGTGGCCATTTACAATTCTAATGTATTCTATTATTATCGCTATTTAGAAAAGTACACACACAAGTAATAAGTAGTTTATAGCCTATGCGGGGACGCTTATCGTGCCTCTGCTGATAATATTCTAATTCTGTCTAGTTTTAAGTGCATTTTTGTGCCTATATATTTAGGTGTTTTATTAAAATAAAATCAGTACCTTAAAAATACTCAAACGACGCGAACACCAGTTCGCACATTGGTCCTTCGAGGAAACGAGCTAGTGCAATTGGAAACACAGTCGTTGTAAAATTTTTAAAATTGTCTAACTCGCTAAAGTGCGAACGAAATTTTAAATAAGTGGCGTTTCTCACGGCCTAAACAGTGAGATAAGCGTAACCGAGGCTTAAACAGCGGTTGTATACAGTTAACTAATACAAGTTTTTATTTTCGAATACAAAATGTCGAATGAAAAGCGAAAATTGTTACAACGCCAAAATGAGATTGGCGAGATGATCATCGTCATGAATGATAAGATGCAGCAGAAAAAGCTGCGTCAAACTACGTTGGATGAGACAACTTCCCACTTGGAAAAAATCTGGGATGAGTTCCAGAGGATCAACTTGAAACTGCTGTCGATGGGAATAACAAATGAAAGTTATTTTCAGAGCAGATATTTCGAAGAGATTGAGAAAATAGTGTACGGAATTCGTACACACATAAAAAATGCAGATGTCGACCTTACTATGCCGAAGCAGGCAACTGAGGCAGCTGGGTCTAGTGAAGGACAGCAGCAAGAAGGGCACAAGAGGGAACATCTGGAAGGCAAGCCGGCAGACATTCTGATAAGAAAATTTTTCCGTCAAGTGAACAACATGAAATTATTGTTAGATGAAGGCATAGAAGATGATGCCGGCAGAGCGGAATTGGAATGCAGAAAATCTTGTTGGGAGCAGAAAATGCAACTCATAAATGCAATTTATACAAAATTGACATTTGATATGGGAGAAGACGATGACGATGTAGAAGAGCAAAAAGACCAAGTGGACAGGTCGTATAACGATGCTTCAATGGACTTAGCAAAGAAGATGCAGTCACTGGAGATAGTGAAAAGGCCATCAACTCTTAAACTGGAGGATATCAAAATCCCAACATTTTTTGGTGATATAAACGAATGGTCCTCTTTTTACGATATTTTCAAAAAATTGGTACATGAGGTCAGCCATTATTCAAATGTTGAGAAAATGTACCGATTGAAGTCATTAGTAAAGGGAGAAGCTGGAAGGCTAATTCAACATTTCAATGTTGTTGATGCAAGTTATGATGCAGCGTGGGAAATGTTAACACATCGGTACGCTAACCGGCGGTTGCTGTTTACAAAGTTGGTGGACAAAATGTTGGACCAGCCTGAAGTCAACAGCGAGGCAGCATCGAGTATAAAGCAGCTTCTCGATACAACAAATGAATGTGTTCATGCTCTGAAAGGGATGAATATCAAATTGGATGATGCGGAGCCACTAATTGCTCGTATCATCATAAGAAAGCTGGACAGAGACGGGCTGCGGTTAAATGAGCAGAACGTGAAGAAAACTAGGGAGATACAAACTCTGAGCGATGTGATGCAGTTTTTGGAGCTGCAATATCAAGCGTTAGAAGCTGTAAAAGGAAAGAAGCTGATTGGAAATAGTGGAAGCAGTAGGCAACGAAGCAATCAGCAATCTACAAATTCATTTTATACGGGACAACTAAGCTGCGCATATTGTAACACAGTAGGACATAGTGTGAACAATTGCAGGAAATTCCTTGCGCTATCAGTGGCAGATCGACACAGCTGGGCAAAGAAAAGCAACGCGTGTTATGTATGTCTATACCATAAGATGGACAAGAAATGCAGCAATGGAGCTTCCAAATGCAAAAAGTGTGGTAAAAACCATCACGTTCTGCTGCATTGGGAAACAACGTATGGTTTAAATAAAACAAAAAATGAACCAAGGCAGGAGTCAGCGACTTCAATGATGACAAAGGACGATGCATCACCGGCTGTACTTTTGGCAACGGCACAGGTACGAGTAAAAACAGCGCATGGAGAATTTCTGACCTTGAGGGCACTAATTGGCCAAGGGTCACAAAAAACCGCATTGTCAGAAGAAGCTGCGCAAATATTGAATTTACCAAAGAAGAAAGTGAATTTAGAACTAGTTGGTCTTGGAAGCACGGTGGTTGGAGTAGCAAAGTCGAAAGTAAAGTTGGAAATCCGACCAAGGTTTATGAGCGACGAATTGTTCGTAATTGAGGCATTAGTATTGCCAAAGCTGGCCAAGGCGCATCCGGACACATCATTTAAGTATGATATCAATCAGTTGAAAAATCATACGTTGGCCGATCCTAATTTTAACAAATCAGACCGAATTGATATAGTAATCGGCGGCGACTTGTATCCAGAGATCTTAGAGGAAGGCATATTGAAATTGGATAAAATCCTGGGTCAATCAACAAAGCTTGGGTGGATATTATCCGGAGTACTCAACGTAGAAAGTAGGAGTAAGCAATTAACAGCAGCCGTGACAACTGGGTTGGAGCGATTTTGGGAGTTGGAGGAGATAAATGATTCGGTTATTCCTTCAGATGATGATGATTAATGTCTACGGCAATACAAAGCTACAACGAAACCAGATAGAGATGGCAGATTCATTGTTAACTTGCCGTTTAAAGAAGATAATGCCCTCGGAGATTCTCGAAAGCAAGCAATGGCGAGATTCCTGAATTTAGAGAAAAAGTTACAAGCAAATAATGCATTAAAAACGGAATATGTTAAATTCATGCGGGAGTACCAACACCTCGGTCATATGGAAGAAGTTAACGACAATCAGCGTGGAAAATATTATCTTCCTCATCAAGCGGTGGTTCGTGAGAGCAGTATTACGACTAAGGTTAGAGTTGTTTTTGATGCTTCGGCGAAAACATCAAATGGCAAAAGCCTCAACGATGTGTTACATGTGGGGCCAAGACTACAGAAAGATATATTTGATATCATGGTGAAGTGGCGAGTTTGGAAAAATATAATGATGGCAGACGTAGAGAAAATGTATCGTCAGGTAAAAATCGCGAAAGAAGATCAGAGTTACCAATACATACTTTGGAGAGAGAATAAGGCGGAACCGATAAAGCAGTATGAACTAACAACGGTCACATATGGAACAACTTCAGCACCATTCCTTGCCATTAGAACATTGCACGAGATAGCAAATCAATGCGACGATGGAGACATAGCTAAAATCATTTTTATATGGACGATCTGATGACTGGAGCAGATACCATCGAAGAGTGCAGGCGAATTCGTAGTAAAATATCACATCAATTGGATAAATTTGGATTCCATTTGAGAAAATGGAGTTCTAATACCAAAGACATTATCGCTGACATTCCTAATACCAGTGAAAATGAAGTTCTGCAGATTCAAGAGGACGAGACGATAAAAACTCTGGGTTTACAATGGAGTCCAAAAACCGACGAGTTTATGTTTAGCATAGCATAGTCATATCTTGCTCGAATATTTGATCCATTGGGCTGGTTGGCACCTATAACAATCGTTGCCAAGTTGTTCATACAAAACTTGTGGAAAATTAAAACAGAGTGGGATGACAAGTTAGACGACGTATTGACGAAGGAATGGAATAACTTCATACAACATTTGCCAGCAATATAAAAACAGAGTAAAAAACAAGTTTTTTAAAATATAACCCTTTAACCGACTAAAAAGCCGAAAATAAATTTTCTTTTAATTAATTTCAGCAATTTCGATTTAAAATTAAGGGTTTTTGGGTACTTTCCTCCGAATATCATTGCAGGTTTTATAGTCGCCAAAAACCCTTAATTTTAAATCGAAATTGCTGAAATTAATTTAAAGAAAATTTATTTTCGGCTTTTTAGTCGGTTAAAGGGTTATATTTTAAAAAACTGGTTTTTTACTCTGTTTTTATTTTCCTCTTTTTTTTTTTTAATTTTTTTTCTCCCCCCTTTTCCCCCCTTTTTTACTCTTTTTCCCGAATGCGAACCTAAGTAAAAAATTTCAGCCTTGTAGCTTACAAAATACGAAAGTTAGGTCTTTAAATTGGCTCCATCCCGCTCCCCTTTGCCCCCACACCCCCCTTTCCAAAGGGTAAAAAATTTCATTTTGTCAATAAGAACTCACCTACCTAATTGTAGCTTAAAGGAATTGGAAGTTATGCCATGTTTAAAAAAAAAAAGTTTGAGTCTCCCCACGCCCCCCTACGCCTCTGATGGACCCCAAAATTTAATAGAATGCATTGTCACCGGAGTTCTATCAGCGCTCTAGCTCATGTGGAAGTGTATGAAAAAGCTCGCCGCAGATTTGAGGATATATATATATATATATATATATATATATATATCGCATCGGAGAAAGCATATGCAGCGGTGGTTTATGTGAAGGCAGGTTCCTCGGTAGAAATTGTAGCAGCAAAAAGTAAAGTCAATCCAGTAAAAAATAAAAAGACGCTGCCAAAATTAGAACTGTGTGCGGCTCATTTGTTGGCAAGGTTGTTGAACAAAGTCACAGACATCATCAAACGAGACTGCCAAATTTACGCTTGGAGCGATTCGATGATAACATTGGGCTGGATTAGAAATAAAAGAGTAAGGATAAATTCGTGAGAACAAGGACAACGGAAATTAGCGCTTTGATTCCCACAGCTAAATGGAATCATGTCAGTACAAAGGAGAACCCAGCTGACATCGCATCAAGAGGAATTTCACCATCTAAGTTAGAACAAAATATTTTATGGTGGAGAGGTCCGACATGGTTGGTGCAAGATGAATATGATTGGCCAAAAGAAGCAGTTGCAGAAAAGAGTGTATTAGTAGCAACTACAACACTGACAGAGCAGCCAAATATACTACTTCAGTTGCAAGAAAGGTGCTCATCATTAAGAAAATTGGAAAGAGTTGCAGCTTATATTCTGAGGTTTAAAGGAGCATTGAAAGGAGAAAAGTTTCCGGCATATTTAACGGCAGACGAACTGCGAGCAGCCGAAACAATGTTAATAAAAAATCAGCAACTTGCAGAGTTTTCAAGCGAAATACGGTTATTGAAGAACAACAAATCTGTGGATCAAAAAAGTAAAATAGCGAATTTGAATCCACTGCTTGATAGCAAAGGGATTTTAAGAGTTGGAGGTCGACTGGAAAATTCGCATATTCCTTACTATCAAAAACATCCTATAATTCTTGGCAAATCCAGGTTGACGACTTTAATAATTCAAGACATTCACGTCAACACGTTACATGGCGGAAATCGTCTGATGGAGAGCTCGATTAGAAGAAAGTACTGGATTATTGGACTAAAACACATGATTAAGCAACGCGTGCGTGCATGTGTAAAAAGCATTCGATACAGGAATGATACGGCTAAGCAAATCATGGGGAATTTACCTGAGAGCCGTACATCTATTAATCACCCATTTACACATACTGGCGTCGATTATGCTAGTCCTATTCAAATAAGATGTTCTAAAGGAAGGGGACAAAAGTCATATAAAGGATATATAGCTGTATTTGTATGCATGGCAACTAAAGCTATTCATTTAGAAGCAGTAAGTGATCTAACGACGGATTCATTCTTAGCAGCATTGCAAAGGTTTTTCGCAAGAAGAGGCAAAAGTCAACATATATATTCAGATAATGGAACAAACTTCGTAGGAGCAGCGAGAAAGTTGGATGCCGATTTTAAGCAAGCAATTAAAAATAATTCGGAAGTGATTGCTGTTTTGGAAGCAGATAAAGTTCAATGGCATTTTATTCCCCCGGCAGGACCTCACTTCGTAGGGATTTGGGAGGCTAGCGTGAAGTCGATGAAGCACCATCTAAAAAGGGTGATTGGAGAAACTAAACTAACATACGAGGAACTGAGTACTCTTTTAGCTCAGATTGAAGCGGTTCTCAATTCAAGGCCACTTCATGCGATTGGCAATAATACAGACGAAGTTGACACGTTAACACCAGGACATTTTCTGATTGGCCAGCCGATTATTGAAACAGCAGAAGCGGTAGATGACCGTTCAATTGGATCTTTGGATCGTTGGAAATTAATACAAAAAATGAAAAAAGACTTTTGGAAAAGATGGAAGGAGGAATATCTTTCAACTTTACAACAGCGGTATAAATGGCAGAAACCGCAGCTAAATCTGGCTGAAGGCCAAATTGTCATTATCAAAAATGAAGATACGCATCCGGCAAGATGGCCCCTTGGTCGAATTATAGAAACTCATCCAGGATCTGACGGGAGGGTGCGAGTAGTCACAATGAAGATACAAGATGGAATCTTAAAACGCCCAATTCATAAAGTTTGTCCATTGGAAACAAAAGAAGAAGATACGAAAACTCCAGTGGAACGAAGCAAAAGCTATTTAACTATGCTCAGTTATGCCAAAGAGCCGAAAAAGTTAAAACTGATAAATATAATATGGCTTCTGATGCTGCTGCTAGCAAGAAAGGGAGTTTGTACACAACCGTTAGGTGAACAGGATGCTTCTGGTGGATCGGTTCTAGAGTTGAAAAATAATACAGCGATATATTTGGATCATATCGGGATAATGGAGGTCGTAGCTTCATCTTGGAATTTGATGATTTATTACGACATGCACGCATTCTTCAAAGTAGTGGATCATGCTGACACGTTTTCAAAGAAAATTAGAAAAAGTTGTGACAAATTGCAAGCGTTTGAAGAGCAATGCAACACAGTCATCGACAATATTGAAATCAAAATAAACAAGGTAAAGGACACAAATAAATATTTGTTTGTACGAAAGGATAAAAGGAGAAGGAGAGCCCCATTGGAATTTGATGGATCTATGTCCCATATTCTTTTCGGAATGATGGATGCGGATGACCGTGAATATATGGAAAGCAATATGAAGAACTTGTTAGACAACCAACATGATCTGCAGCATTTGATAAAGAGCCAAACTTCTGTTGTCGATTCAACAGTTAATATTCTTAAACGCACTACGGACGAAGTAAATCTGCATCTTAAGGAGTTAAAGATGAGAGTAGACAATATCACTTCAACCATGGAAGAGAACTACTACGTATACCAAGAATTAAGTTCTTTATGATGACCAAACAGCTGAGCAACATAGTCGAAGAGAGCGAAACAATTCAGTCAGAAGTTATCGAACTTTTAATTGACGTCAATCACGGAAAACTAAACCCAGACTTGATCACACCTCCGCAGCTGAAATCAGAGATCCAAAAAATAAGAGAACATCTTCCAGAAAAACTGAAATTACCTGGAAGACAATCGAACGAGCTTCAAGCTATCTATAAATTGTTGAAAGCAAGAGGGGCGCTAATAGGAGATAAATTGGTAATCAGAGTTACGATACCGCTGCTTAACAGTTATTCGTCGCAACTATACAAAATTATTCCAATGCCGATTGAGAGAGTTGGTGAGAGAATGATCTCTGCTATACGAGCTGAATTCATAATCTACAATTTTGAAATAGACTCATATCATTTAATGTCGGAAGTCACTATCAATCAATGTAACAAATTTTCGGACCAACTAGAGACCGACCGAAATTCGGTTTCGGTTTCGGTTTTTCGGCTTTTCGGTCAAAAAAAGCTGTTTCGGCCGTGTTTCGGATTCGGCCGAAAAACAAAATATCGCTTTCGGCCAAATTTCGTTTTCGGCCGAAATTCCTATATTTCCGCCGAAAATTTCGGTTTGATAGAAAAAGTAACAAATAAATAACAAAGGTTACACTGTACGACAAAACTGAACGTTTTGTGTGTTAAATATACTTTATAGACAAATTCTTATGTATTTTGCCATGCTGGATACGAAAATAATAATAATGAAATTTTTACAGCACCAAAAATGCAACTTTTGTGGCGTTTGCAGAAAAATGGTGCGTGCTGGAAAAATTTAAAGTTTATTTTCGGATTTAGCGTATCAAAATACATAAGGATTAACCAAGTGGATAAAAGCGGTATGTAACACAAATTTAAGCATTGATCATAGTTTCGAAGAATCAGAAGCGACAAAGAAGACATGTCCTATCGGAGTAGATCTAATACTCTCGCAATGATTTATAAATTTCTACTCTTCTACTACGGTAGCAGATTTTTCTAATTCCCTCAAGATATTTCCTACTACTATGGTAAGAAATCTACTCCTCAAAATATTATGTGAGTTTCATACAATGCAAAAGTACTCTTCTTTCTACAAATCTGCTTCCCCGACAGAAATTTCTACAACTCGTAGAATTTCTAGTACTCTACGCATAAACCCATATCTACTCCCCTCTCTTGAAATCTACTACCCTGACAGTAATTTCTACTATTCTTGATTTCCACGCATTTGATAGTTTGCTTCTAAATTCATTTAATTCATGATCTGAACTTAAAATGATCGGCCCATATTCAAATTAAGCTCCAACTTAACTTTAGTAATCTACTAAGTTGACAGATAATACACTGAACTGGCAGCTACTAAGCTGGTTCTAAAGTTTAGCAGCTACTAAATTTGACTATCAATATGCGATCGCTTTCAGCCTACTGATAATCTTAATTATGTCCCACTTTATTACATTAAATCTCACAATTGTTTCTTTTATTTTTTCGGTTTCGGCTTCGGTTTCGGCCGAAATTAAAAAAATAAAAATTCGGCCATTTCGGTTTCGGCCGAAAAAAATAATAAAAAATTTCGGCCATTTCGGTTTCGGCCGAAATTAAAAAAGGCGATTTCGGTCGGTCTCTAGGACCAACATCTCGTCTGCGAAAACAGCTGGGCATGGATTGAGGCTAACGACAATTCCTGCGAAATATCACCTTTAAAGCCGCTTAACCCGTACGACTGCACATTTATAGAAATGAAAACATCGCCATTCTGGAAAGAGCTTCACAGCAAAAACAAATGGCTGTTTAAGAACTTTAAAAGAACTGCAGCACAAATACAGTGTAGTTCTGCCCATCAGAAAATCATCGAATTACCGAATCAAGGAATTTTAACTCTGGAAGCAGGATGTACTGTGCGCATTCCAGGAGCCACGCTAATCGCACCCCATAATGTCTTTTCGGGTATTAACAACACATTTTCCACATCTTTGACGAAGGAAATTGAAAACTTATCCGAGCATTCCATGAAACCTCTAGGATCGGTTGTCATCAATCACACCAAGGAAATTGATCAACTCAAGAAGCAAATTTCCCAACTGCATGCGGATAATCTACATCTCAAAGGTCTAAACTTCCATAACCTCAGCGGGCATACTTCTTTGATTCTGGTAGTTTTGCTTATTATTATATTAGCTATTTTTATCGTAAGAAAAATTATTGTCAAGAGATCGATTCCATCTATCGTCTTTTCTGCCCCCCGGCAGAATGTCCAAATATGACACTTGTACATGTGGTAATTTACATTTCTAATATTATCTATAATTATCGCTAGTAATAAAAAAATGTCAAAGAGAAGATGTCTCTCACACATCTATAGTTATCACTAGTAATAAAAAATGTCAAACAGAAGATGTTTCTCACACATCATAATCTATGTTTAGTAACACTCAGTTTGAGTTGAGGCCGTGTGACCATTTACAATTCTAATGCTGATAATATTTTAATTCTGTCTAGTTTTAAGTGCATTTTTGTGCCTATATATTTAGGTGTTTTATTAAAATAAAATCAGTACCTTAAAAATACTCAAACGACGCGAACATCAGTTCGCACACTGCCTTTAAATAGTGTTTATATCTCATAATGAAATGAAATGATGTTGTACCTACTTATTATTTGTATACTTAATTAAAACAATAACTTAATTTAATAGTTATTATAAAACTAACTTTAAATTCAGTAACAAAAGATGAAAATTCTTGTTTTTATTATTGAAATTTTTAAATTCTATTATGGGTAAAAGATCGAGATGGCCTTATAGTGAGACAGGTTGGTCACGAATTTATTCAAGTTTAACATCAATTATTAAAATTTTCTTGTGTTCAGTGACCAATATTAGAATTTAAAAACGAGGCCACAAAGGACCCATACAAAGAGGAGTTAAAGGGGTAATGTGTTTCAGAAAATTATTCCTTATTAAATTCTACTATAGGCCACTGAACACATAAAAATTCTAAAAACTATAATATTAGTTTTGGGGAAGAAAAAGTAAAACAAATTGGTATTTTAGTACTGTACTTATATATTTAAATAGGACATGGAGTAGAAAATAGTAGGGTAGGGGAGGATTCGCCACTGGGGCGCATATGCCACCCCCACTTTTTTAAAAACTAAAAATTCTTTGAAATTGGCAGTATGGGTAGTTTGTGCATATATCGATAAAGTTTCTTCCCTAACTACATGACCTTTCTACCTCAATCGTGATCACGGCAAAACGTGTTTGTTTGTTTTTAGGGGTGCTGCGAAAATTTTGTTGGGTAAATAAATTGAGTGATAATAAACTCAGTTTTTGCATTAGGAAAACAATACTTTTTGGTATTATTGCCTTGATATTGATGCATGGAATAAAAGCTCGACCTGATTCAATTTCTTAAAAGTAAAAACTAGAGAGTGGACTATCTTCGGATATACCGAAGCTGAAATACCCCCACACAGTAGGAAGAACATAAAAAAAGGTTGGAGCCCGGACCATGTCCAAAATCCATTTCTAAACATTTCCAATCAAATTCACCAAAAAAAATTCTCAAGACCCCATTTAGACCCTTATATATGTGGCTTTGGAACCTCGGACCATGTCAAAAATACGTTTCTAAACATTTCCAATCGAATACAACAATAAAAAAGACTTGAAAAATGTTTACCTTTTTTTTCGGTGTATGGGAGCCACGTCCAGTTTTTATCCGATTGGGCTGATTCTCGAACTTGATCTCAGTATTCAAGAGAAAAACATGTACCCAAAGTTTCAAGTCGATATCTCCAAAACTGCGACCGCTATCGTGCGGACGGACATACGGACAGACGGACATCGCTAAATTTACTCCGGCGGTGATGCTGATCAAGAATATATATACTTTTCCATACCGGACACGCCTCGTTATGGGCGTTACAAACGTTGTGACAAAGTTAGTATACCCTGCCACAGTGAGTGTGGGGGTATAAATATGAAAAAATAATTTGTGTGAGTGGGAACAATTGGGGCACATTCGCCGAATCGCACCTGAGGCACATACATACGTCAATGTATTTGGTATAACAAAACCGATCAAAAAAATTTTAAAAAAGAAAATAAGAAGAATCAATAATTTAAGTTCATCAATTAATTTAGAAAAATCGTTTGGAAAGTTGCATTTTACTCGGATCTCATTTACTAACCTTTTTACATTTTGAGAAAAATTTTGCGTAATATATTTTCGTTGTTTTAGAACGGTATTGCCATATTATGAAATAATACAATTATTCTCAATATGTTCTCTGATCGATCTCCAGTTGAACTCGAGGGTGTTGTAGATGACGTGTATAACGGGTTGGAGATCAAGTGGAGGTTGAACCATATATCACACACGTTGGAGAAACTGATTTGTCGTGCTTATTGGGCACTACTGGAGTTCCAATCCATCTCCAGCCATCTCCATCTCATCCAGTGCTGTCAGATGTGGCGATTTGTCGCTCTTTTGTCGATTTCGCAATCGATTGGGCGACGAATTTTAGGCCTGGGCGACAAGGCAACTTTTTGGCGATCCGTATTTCTATTTGGCGATTATGCAGCAATTAAATTTGTCCCGAACATTTTTAAAATTTTTGTTGGGAATTTTAGCTATTCTCAAATTCTTCCTCATTAAATCGAACTAAAAAAAGGGTTGCGTTTTTTTGCATTAAATCATTAAATTGTGACTAGGCTACTAAAGAAGAAGGAGATATTTTTTGCAGGCAGAAAACGAAAAACAAATGGCAAAATAGAAAACAAAAATTTATGAAATGTTTCAAAAGCAGAGCTTGAAACTTTTATAACTTTTATCAAAAAGTTTTTTGAATTATAAAAAAATTTTTTCATAACTTTAAAAAATAGGTCTCAAATATAAAAGTATTTTTTAACCTTTTCAAAAAACTTTTAAAAATAACTCTTAAATTTAAAAGTTAAAAATAACTCTTAAATTTAAAAGTTAAAAATAACTCTTATTTTTAAAAGTTTTTTGAAAAAGTTAAAAGAGACTTTTATTTTTAAAAAGTTAAAATAAAAGTCTTTTAATTCTCGTGTATTTGACCTACAGAGCTGAAACCTTTGCACACGTGTACTTTGGTAATCGGTTAAATTTTGGTTTTTTTTTCAAAGTGGTGAAAAAAGTGGGCGGGGCATTTTTATTTTATTTTGTTTTAAAGTCTTTCGTAATTTTTTCTATTTTGATTTTTTATACCCTACACCTCATGAGGTATGGGTATATTCACTTTGGTCTGATGTTTGTAACACCAAGAAGGAGAAGTGTCCGGTATGTAAAAGTATATATATTCTTGATCAGCGTCACCTCCTGAGTTGATTTAGCCCTATCCGTCTGTCCGTCCTCTTTTCTTGCAAACGCGATTGCAGGAGCTAGAAGAAAGCTAGGGATCCCAAATTTTGTATTTATCCTTCTTAGGCCCTGGAAGGAGTTGGTATTGAAAATGGGCGGAATCGGTTGACTGTCACGCCTACCTCCCTGTCTGTCCGTCCTCTTTTCTTGTAAACACGATTGCAGGAGCTAGAAAAAAGCTAGGGATCCCAAATTTTGGATTTATCCTTTTTAGGCCCTAGAAGGAGTTGGTATTGAAAATGGGCGGAATTGGTCGACTGCCACGCCTACCTCCCATATAAGTGAAAATTGTGTTTTTACCGAAATTTTAAGATTTCATCAAAACAGTATGAAATTTTGTATAAAGGGGTTTTCGAGGTCGCTGATTTCGAATTTGATGTCGGAATCTAAAAATTCAAGATGGCGGAACCAATATGGCGGCCGAAATTTTAAGATTTCATCAAAACAGTATGAAATTTTTTATAGTGGGGTTTTTGGGGTAGCTGATTTCGAATTTGATGTCGCATTTTCAAAACGGCGGATACAATATGGCCCAGTAGGTGTAGGGTATATATAAGTCGGCTTGCGCGACTGAAACTTACTTACTTGTTTTTTTTTCTAACTCGATTTTTTTTTTGTTCAACAGGAACAAAATGATCGTGTATTGCAATAAATAGGGGTTAGCGGGGTCTTTGCATTTTTTTTGTGTGAATCTTGCCAGCTGGGATTAGGCCAGCTCCTATGTGCGTCTCTGGAAATTTTTTGAGTGATTCATGTTGTCACCGGTGCGTCTTTGGACATTTTTTGGGTGATTCATGACAGGTGGGATTTCAGTAGCGTCTTTGGACTTTTTTCTATACAATTAAATTTCAATGAAAATTAATCAAAAAAAAATTTTTTCGAAAGTTTCTTCGAAAGTATCGGCGCGGCGCCAGTGTATGCTTCTTCAAATTATAGAAATTTTTTTTTAAATTATGTAATCCAAACACTTTTAAGAAATATTAATACTGTCTGACATTTTTGTACAAGCCCTAACCATTATTAACATTGGACAAATACATTTCTTGGTTTGCATGAAGTGGTATTTATTTATGAATTTAGTTTGACTAAAATTACACTTTTAAGGTGGTTTTCAGTAAGGGAAGTGCGTTTGTTATTTAAAACGATATTCAATGCAGAGAATGCCCTCTCCACCGATACTTGAATTGCCGGCACCCCTAGTATTAATTGGGCGATATCGTCAAGGAAGGAAAACGAAGAATCATTCCAAAATGATAGCACATTTAAATCCAAATTCGAACTTATTGAATTGCTTTGCTTGATTAAAAGTCAATTGTATAGAAAAAAATTCCAAAGACGTGCGTAGTGGCTACTGCAATCCCACCTGTCATGAATAACCCAAAAATGTCCAAGGACGCACTCGATGACAACAGCACTCCCAAATGACATGAGACACTCAAAAAATTTCCAGAGACTCACTTAGGAGCTGGCCTAATCCCACCTGGCAAGACTCACCCAAATAAAGTCCAAAGACCCCGCTAACCCCTATTTATTGCAATACACAAACATTTTGTTCCTGTCAAACAAAAAAAAAATAAATTAAAAAATCCCCGCCCACTTTTTTTACCACCTTGAAAACAACCAAAATTTAACCGATTACCAAAGTATACGAGTGCAAAGGTTTCAGCTCTCTAGGTCATATACACGAGAATTGAAAATTAAAAGACTTTTATTTTAACTTTTAAAAAATAAAAGTCTTGCCCGACTGAAACTTACTCATTTGTTTTAATTTAACCTCTTAAACCGACTAAAAAGCAGAAAATAAATGTCCTTTAAAATAAAATTACCACAATTTTGTATCTCGGAAAGCATAATTTTGCGACATAAAATGTTTTCATATTCGGTTTTAGGAAGTCAAAATTACAGATGTAAAATGACTTTTTGACTGAATTTGACTGTCAGTCATTTACAGTCAAATTCGTCAAAAACAGTCAACTTGACGTCAAATTCAGTCAAATTGGTCAAATACAGTTTTTTCTGTACTCTGTAAGCAATAAAGCAGAAACCGAACTTCCCACGGATTTTTAACTCGACGACTGCTTCCCATGGTACTGCCGTTGCTCTTGCGATGTCTTTTCATTTCACCACCTCCGGACATAAGCTGCACCTTATTATGTGTCCCCCCTGCCAATAATTTTATCGTTAAAGAGCTCGTAAACGAAGATTTTTTCGATCAAAAAGCGGATAAAACTATCGTAGGCGACACACGATAACGATACGTATACGAGTCCGACTTCGTTCTTAATTTTGCATCGTAACGAGTTATCGTTATCGAACCAAATGTGCTCGTTAACGAATTCGATTACGATGTCGTAAACGAACTTTGCGCGATCGTTAACGATGCTCGTAAACGATCGATTTTAGTCGTAATATACGACACTTTTTCTAAGTCCGTTTCGAACTCATTTTTTTATCGTTAACGAATTCGATTACGAAGTCGTTTACGAACTTATTTTGACTCAAAATACATAATATAAAAATAAAAATTTCAAAAATTCCATAGACTCCTAAAACCGATTAAATCGTCAGTCAAAAATAATCGACAATCGGAAAAAAATAATCGATTTTCGATTAATCGATCGATTGTTGGCCATCCCTATTTGAAACCATTAAGGTCCCCACACTCCAACGCAAAATTCCGCAGACGCCGCGGAATTTATTCAAAATTATTCTTGAAAATGCGATAAAAAATATACATTTTTATTTGTTTTTAAGAAATTGTTCACCACAAACAAATCTTTTTTATTCGAATATCGCCTTTTCAAGAACAATTTTTGAGCAAGTTTCGCGGCATCTGCGAAATTTCGCGTTGGTGTGTGGGGACTAAGGCATTCAATCCCGAAGTGTTTTTGAAAATCCCGGGATTTCGGGATTTGAAATCACAATCCCGGGATCCCGGGATTTGTTCGGGATTTTCGGGATTTTCCAATTAAATACAATAGTTAATATAAAATTAAAGAAAAAATTGTTGCAACAATATTTTAAGTTTAATTCGACAAAGAAAACATATTTGATAAATATTACATTAAACAAAACCAATAATATTTAAATAAATATAGTCAAACAAAAAGTAATTCTTTTTAAATTAGATTGATCGAACAAATTATTTTTTTGCCACGTTGAATCCGAATATAATCATAAAATTCTGCCAGTTATTTCATGCTAAACACGAAAAACTTACTTTCAGTAGTTTTAGTATTATAGCGGGAACGGATACACCAATAGTTGTTTAAAACTATTGAAATTGGTGTCCATTCAAAAGTAAAACACACACAAAACCATTTATCCAATTCGTAAAGTTTTCAATATACGGTCAACAAAATAATTTTAACATACATCTTTTTTAAAAAAAAAAATTATTTAAATTGAAAAAATTTTATTCAGATCGATAAAAATTGTTTGTTATTGACAAAAATCTTGTAAATTTTTGTGTGTTTGTAGCACTAAATCTACAAAAGTGGGTTTTTTAAATTTACCAATTAGATTGAAAGTAAATGCACGAAAGTATTTTTGTGGAAAAAAGTCAAAAATATCTTAAACAATGCATAAAAAATGCATTTTTGAATCCCGGGATTCCGGACTCAAAATCCCGGGTTTCCGGGATTGAGAAAACTTCCGGGATCCCGGGATTTCGGGATTCGGGATCCCGGGATTGAATGCCTTAGTGGGGACCTTTATCGAAACATTCGCTTTTCGCTCAATCCGAACGCACTATGAAAAATACAGGAATTGCCAAAACATTTCGGGTTTGGCAGCCTTAATAATTACGATATTTTAAATGTGCGATTCCATAATTTTGATAGAATCTGGCAGCTCTGTAGCCATTTCCTCTTTGGTATGACATTTGAACACAATCATTCTGCATTTTTTTCTTCGTCAGTAGTCCTGGAAAAATTTGAGAAACTGCAACCGAAAATTAATGATTAAATTATTAAGTAAATTGAATTAATCAACCTAAAAGCTGTCTGAAATTAATCCATAAACCAGAGTACATAGTCCAAAAATTTCGATTAAGAAGTTCAAAAAATTAACCAATACAACAAAAACCATTCGAAAATGCTCAGTTAAATACACACTGAAATTGACTGAAAACTGAGAAAATTGTGGAGAGGATTTGAAAAATTCGCAAGAATTTCTTCTGGGCCATTTTATAAAGTCGGATTTACACTCGATACGATGGGTTATGACTTGCATCGCTTTCAGGGAGAAGTCGATGAAGAACTGACGTGCCCGATTTGTTCAGGTGTTCTGGAAGAACCTTTGCAGGTGAGAAAATGCATTGTTAATTGTGTATTCTGCTCTAATACCTTTGTCGACCTTTTAAGGCTGCTATGTGTGAACATGCTTTCTGCCGAGCGTGCATTAATGAATGGTTGTCACGCCAGCCTACATGCCCAGTAGATCGCAATGCTTTGACTACCGCCAATTTGCGAGCGGTTCCTAGAATTCTGCGAAATTTGTTGTCACGGTAAGCAAAGGCCAACATTCCTTCTAAATTGATAAATACAGAGCCTTGTAAATTTTTTTCAGACTTTCCATCACCTGCGACAATGCAGCATACGGTTGTGCGCTCGTGCTCAAACTCGACGCGCTCAATTCACACCTGGAAGAATGTGAACATAATCCGAAACGACCGCTTCCTTGCGAAAAGGGTTGCGGCTTCGTTATCCCAAAAGATGAGCTGAAAGACCACAATTGCGTCCGTGAATTGCGGACAATGATTCATTCGCAGCAGCAGAAAATGTCTGAGTTTAAAACGGAAATATCAGATCAAAACTTGATCATCAACGAATTAAAACGGGAGTTACAACTTTTCAAGGATTTCATGCGTGCAATGCGCGTTTCCAATCCCGCAATGCGCGCCATTGCTGATCAGATGGAGCGCGACGAAGTGATACGCTGGAGTAGTACTTTGGCTCGTGCTCGTGTCACACGCTGGGGAGGCATGATTTCTACCCCAGATGATGCACTGCAAGTAAGCTAACGCATTGATTTTGACGGAACATTTTTAATTTTAAACATCTTCATTCCGTCTCCAAGATGATGATCAAGCGCGCTTTATCCGAGTCGGGCAGTCCACCACACATTCTAGACAATCTTATGGAAAATTGTCACGAGCGCCGTTGGCCACGAGGTCTCAGCTCACTGGAAACGCGTCAAAATAATAGACGCATTTACGATAACTATGTTTGCCGACGTATTCCTGGTTGGTATTCCATTTTTATCTAATCAAATCAAATAAAGCAGTCATGAAAGTGCGATCTCGACTTAACCTACGTCTTACCGAAGACCATAGGCAATTTACGGTCGCCCCTAGCAAAGATAAAATAAATGAAGACCAACGCGCAAAAAAAATTTTGTACAGTCGAACTTCCCTATAGTGAACTTCTATAAAATGACGTGATTTTCTGGTCCCGTGCGAATTCTTTATAGCGAAATGAACTTCTGTATAATAAAGTTTCTATACAATGAAGTGATTTTCTGGTCCCGTGCGATTTATTATAGGGAAGTTCGAAGCAAAAGTTAAAAAGCGGCGCTGATAAAAAAAAAAAAAGTCAAAAAGCCTGCTCTCACACCGATTAGAAAATATAGATATGTGACCATTTTTGAAGAGGTGGTCGCACAAAACTACTCACATAACCTGATCTAATAGTATCTTTATAGAACTGGTTTTTTAAAATCATATTTTTCGCTTAGGTCAATATGGAATACGTTTTCTAAAAAAAAATTGCACTTTTTCTCATTTGTTTTGAATAAAAAAAAATTATCTCTTTGAATGAAATCCAAAATTTCTTTTAATATCGATACTTGAAGTAAAGCCCAATAAGGGCGTGCAATAGCACAACATTTAGGGACATTCGATTTCTTATATATTTCTGTTAGGAAACGGCAAACTTTTTATTCATCAAAACTGTTCATTTAAAAAAATTACGTTTTGTTTGACCACCTTTTCAAAAATGGTAAATTATCGACATATCACATAAGATATGGGTATCTTAGGTTAGGCTAGAGTGACGGCTATATGCCTCACATAGACCAATATGGTCCATAGTGCTACCACGACGCTCTATTTTACTCGAAGTAAGCAGTTCTTCCTTCATGGTATTTATCCAAACCGAAGGCTTTGGTCTGCATCGCGAAGTGTTTCAGTTGAGAAAGTTGCAGAGTAGTTACCCCCATTAACGAGTTAAAAAAGGCTTTTCCCAGTATCTAAGCCTGGTTCTAGCTAGAGCCTCTTCCAGTTCATTGCAATTCCGAAACCAGTTTGATGAAACAAAAACAGCAAAAAAAAAATTCGTAAAAGTTTAAGATGGAGTTTCATGTATTTTTCACCATGTTGCATTCAAAAATTGCGAAAATCCTTATATACTACGAATAAAACAAAAATTTAGTATAGGCCTTTTGTAGTCTTTTGATCCGAAAAGTATTGACACGGCTATATTTGGCCTTCTTGCAAGAAGTTCTATTTTCAAATCTAAAAAATAAATTTTTGTATCAAACAGAAGTTATTTTTTGATTCGATTTCAAATCAATAAATGCATTCAAAATCTGAGACCACACAGTGTGGGTCATTTTTTCGTGTAATAAAACAATGTTTGATTTGATACGATGCCTTCAATTCTCAAATATTTTTCCATATTTGAATTAAAATGCAACAAGTCTTGTTCATAAAAATTTCAAATCATCAAATTCCAACTTTAAAATAAGGTTTTGTTTTGTACTGTAATTTTCATGAAATCGTGCAAGATGTTGTATAACGTTCGAAAAATATCAACTTTTGCACATGATCGGGACGAAAAGATTCTGTTAGTGGGGGTTAAAAAAGAGTACCCGTGTCTCCCAGTTTTTCTGGATCAATTCTTAAAACGGTTTAAATCGCATAGTTGCATATTGCATTTTTTGGAAAAAAATTCGATTAATTCGATTATTACAAACATTATTTTACGAAAACTTAGTATTATAATCTGCTGACGAATAAACCTTATCTTCTAGCTACAGTGGTATTCATAAGTATTAAGTTGCTGACAACACCAATTTCTATGTTCTGCACGGTTTCTGGAAGCCTCTCCTTCTTCTTTATATTAATATGGAATTTTCCAGAACCTTCTATGTATATTCTTTATGTATATTGTAATTCGCTGACTCCACTATGGATGAATTTAAAGCTAAAGTGTAGAACCGTTATATGGTATAGTAGGGTATTAACTTGCACATAAGAGTTCTCAAAATTGAAATACTCACTAGCTACTAACTTATCCAATTCAAAGTAGTTAATAAACTTAGTAAGAATATCAATATGAAAATTTTCTAAATTGAACCATGTTTGAAAACCCCCCCCCCCCCCGAAAAAAAATCCTGGGTGCGCCACTGGTCAGATCCCTACACTAAACCAAACACTTCCGAAGAGTTCCAAAGAAGAACCAAAATAAATCATAATACATTTCGATTAAACTTTTCGGATGATAGTTAGGTTAGGTTAGAGAGGCTGCCGTAACTCCGGGTGTCTGTCTCACCCTTTCAGAGGACACCAGTCGACCTAGAGAGCTGAAAATTTACACATATGTCCTAGGCACCCGTAGCTTTAGACTCTCGAGCCGAATTTTTGATTTCCAAAAGAGGGCGTGGCAGTTTTGAAAAATGGGAGTATCAGATGTAGTAGCTCTCCTGACGCCACCAGTGGACCTAGGAAGCTGCAATTGCACATATATTTCTGTGAGACCATGGTTATAGATTCTTGAGCCGCATTTTGGATTTTTCCAAAAGGGGGCGTGGAAATTCGAAATGTGGCCGTTTGGACTGTTTAAAGTAAGCTCGGCTGAAGCAAATAGTGGAGTTTGAGAGTGGAAATTTCACACACATATTCTGTGAAACCATGGCTACAGGTTCCATGGCTACAAAATTTTAGCTATTAGGTTCATTTCTGGTTTAAAAATTTAAGTATTGATGATGTACATTTTTTTAAAAATATTTTAAAGTGGAAGAAGGCGGTTTTTACTACCAACCCAAAAACGAGTTGTCTGATTGATAAAAGAGGCATTTGACATTTAAGCTTCAATAATTTTCACTATTTCAAAAGGGGAAAAAATTTTGGTTTGTGCCTTCGATATATGAAATAAAAAACTTAAAAGCTGATTTACTTGAAATAATTTGTATGTTACAATCGCCTTCATCCATCCTCCCCTTCAATTGATAAGTACCAATTAGTTTCCATACGAGAAAATGCTAGAAATAATTTTCGTGTCGTACTTTTTCACACAGAAACGATCGGCATTTCACACGCACGCAAGTGAAAAATTTACTGTATAGAAATTCAGAATATTTAAAACTAAAAAAAATCTTTAAAAAATTAAAATATCTCAGTTTATTTTAGTCTACCGAGATGAATTTACATCCTATTCAATGAAAAATGCAAAAATGCGATTTAAACGGTGCATTTTTTACTGCCGAACGGTGTAATACAAGTTATAAGTTATTTTTGGTCTTCAGTTGCATGAAAAAGACTTACATCATACAATTTTCTTTTTATCAAAAAAAAAAATTTTTTAAATCCTGAGGACGGGATTGCAAGAAAGAAAGCCCGGGATTGCCAAAACCTTCCGGGATTGAATTCTCTAGTTGGTACCTATACTCACTAGCTACTAGCTCACAGAGCTGAAGTTTCTAAATGAAAACCATCCGTAGCCAACTCATCCTCCTTTTCATTTGCTTCTATGTAGCATTGATCCGGTACCCACACTAGACTGACTACGTGTGCCAAGATCATGGAGGGCTTCGTAGCTGCGATTTACTGTTGTGGGTTTTAAGAGCGGCTTGACTGTCCGCGTAGATATTAATCTCTTTATTTATCATCTCCGAATTTCGGAGGAAACCTGTTAGGATATCAAAGGATACAATTTTAATAGGAAATTTCTCATACAACCAAAGTTGACCCGAAAAATCTATTTACATATAGATAACTTGATGCTTAAAGCTATATCAGAGAGACTATTGTGGTAAGTAGAAATTGAAGTAAATTAAAGTAATTGAAAATTGGTATGTTTCTATTTACAACATACCAATTTGAAAACTT
This sequence comes from Heteromyza rotundicornis, assembly GCA_951394025.1. Classification (NCBI taxonomy): domain Eukaryota; kingdom Metazoa; phylum Arthropoda; class Insecta; order Diptera; family Heleomyzidae; genus Heteromyza; species Heteromyza rotundicornis. Next base: position 61,034,353 of record OX596010.1, on the reverse strand, counting down.
GATTTTCGTTTTCTACAGCTATATGTGCTTTAGGGTATCAGCAGAAATGTAAGAAACAGATGAGAAACGTCGCTTGGTTTCTCTAAGTTATGCAATCGATTACAACAAAGTAATCGCCCAAATTCAATTTCACAATATTCCTTGGGGGTATCAGTATGGTATCAGTATGGAGAGCTGTCGAAACCTGTTATAGAAAATATGAGCACGGTTGCTTTTTTGGTACACAGCTTCGTAGAAAATCAATTTCTCAAACAAAAATAGTGAACAATTCCATCTCATTTGTATTTGTATAAATGACAGCTGACATCATAAAATGTGAAGAGTCGTCACTTACTGATACTATCTGGTTCTTTCATCATTGCCTTAGTTTTTGCCAGATGAGAGAAAATTTCCAACTTTCCCGTTAGTTAATTGGTTTTTTGTGAAATTGGATTCCTTGTCAAATGTCAAGTAATAAACAAATTTTATATCGACCCCCAATCGCGAATTTATTGTAAGTGATCCTTTTTTCGTTTTTTATTCCACATTCTTAGTATATATTTATTCAGCGGTCACGGTGTTTCCCTGCAACATTTTCAGGAACATGTAAAACGGGTCCTGTACCAAAAAAAACTAACAAGCTGGAACGATGCTCCCGTAAATTTACTTAAGTAATTTTACTTGTGTAGTACTTAGGCGTTTTTTTTTCATATCATGTTAAGTGTGTATTCCGTACTGCGTGGGACATCTGTAGGGAAAATATGGAACTAAAAAAGGTTTTTGTATTTGGATTTTCACCTCAATTTGTTCTTTGTTGGAAATATTTACAATAAAATTGTTTTCACAATATAAAAAAAAATTAATTTTGATAAAATTTTTCGAAATTCCGTATGGCACAACAATTTGAAAATGAAAACATTGCAATGAATACTCAAAAAATATACCAATACTGAATGCACGATCCCCTTTCGAAAAAACTAAGTAAAAACTACAGAGTGGACTATCTTCGGCTATACCGAAGTTGAAATACCCCCACACAGTAGGAAGAAGAACCTCGAACATATAAAAATGTGGTCTCAAGACCCTATTTTGAGCCAATTATAGGTGGTTTTGGAGCCCGGACCATGTCCAAAATCCCATTCCAAAAATTTCCAATTAAATCCACCAAAAAAAAAAAAATTGGTCTCAAGACCCCATTTAGACCCTTATATATGTGGCTTCGGGACCTCGGACCATGTCAAAAATACGTTTCTAAACATTTCCAATCGAATACAACAATAAAAAATGTTTACCTTTTTTTTCGGTGTATGGGAGCCACGCCCAGTTTTTATCCGATTTGGCTGATTCACGAACTTGATCTCAGTATTCACGAGAAAAACATGTACCCAAAGTTTCAAGTCGATATCTCCAAAACTGCGACCGCTATCGTGCGGACGGACAGACGGACAGACGGACAGACAGACAGACAGACGGACATCGCTAAATTGACTCCGGCGGTGATGCTGATCAAGAATATATATACTTTTCCATACCGGACACGCCTCCTTATGGGCGTTACAAACGTTGTGACAAAGTGAGTATACCCTGCCACAGTGAGTGTGGGGGTATAAAAAGAAACGTGTTCCGGCGCTTTTGCATGCACTTTCATTGTACCTTCGCACTTAACAAACCTTACTTTTTATGGTTACAATGGTTTTTCGCCAATTATTGCAATAAAACACGGCGGACTGCACTGTAAATAACTCATTTCTCAAGTACGCAAATATCAAAAAATAAAAATATTTTATTCAACACAAAATTTGTGGCGCCGCCTAGAGTTTCAAGATTTTCACCAAAATTCAGTATTTTAGTCTCTTTTTAAAAGTGGAAAAAATCCATGAAGAGGCAAAAATAATAACGATCTTATGATTGAAAATTATGAATAATATGTTAGATTTAAGGACAGTATACCTGGATTATAATTTAACGGCAAAATGTATCAATTATGTACCTCCAAAGTTAGCAAAAAAATGCATCTACATAATTGCATTTTTTTACCAAACCACTGAACAGATTGGAACCGGAACCTCTTAAGTGCACATGGGAAAGATGATAGAATTTTTTGAGACCGACATCAAGATTAAGAAATGCTGCAGAAAGCCGCAGGAGCGTTCAAAAGTATTGCAAAAAATCATATTTTCCAATATTTGAGGTCAGTTTTCTCAGAAACCATAAACTTGAGACCCTCTTAAGTACACATGACACCTTGTGATCTTTCAAAAGAGCCATCAATGACGTTGCTACCACACCTGTGAGCAGCGCTATTGCTTTTGAAAGATTGGCCTGGTATCGAAATACACCCTTAAGAACTGGGAGCTTTAAAAATCAGAGAATTGACGTACATTGTTTTGTTATTTATTATATTGCTATGGAAACAATCAAAAAGTCTGACTGAAATGGTTTTGAAACGACTATTTTGTTTGTTATTTATTAGATTACTATGGAAACAGTCAAAAATTTTATTGTCCAACTGATTCGAATTGGTTTTGGAACTGGCTTGTTGAGTTTGTTATTTATTGTATTGCTATGGAAACAAGCTGTATAAAAACGCTCTATTTTCGAAAATACAATAATTTTTGACAAAATTAATTTCGAAACCGCCCTGTCGGAAATTGAACCCATTTATTTCTAATTAGAAACTAGTTTTTTAATAGTCAGTACACACTATAAAGTCACTATTTCCCTTGTTACGAACTCACTATTTTAACATGGGGATGACCTAGGCGGTAGTCAGTTGAGTTTAAACTTCACAAAAATTTTATTCGAATTTATTTTTCTCTCATCTTTTTCTCATTTTTATAAATTACTTTTTAAAACTTTTTATATAAAAATTATAACTGAATTTTCCGGGGCTCGAACCAACGACCTTTGCAATGTGAAGCCGACGCCTACACTCTAGGCTATACAAGCAGTATTTTTCAGATATCGAAAAGCAAATTTTTACTACGTTTGAAAAGAAACAAAGCACAACACAGAAATTCTATTATCAAACTGACTATCTCTGCACGACTTTTCAATCACTTGAAAATTAGGTGTTATATATTTAGAAATAAGTTAGCTATTTTTGTAAACCTGTTGATTGAATTCCGACAGGGCGCCTGCGGCACGAATAACGCCTCTGTGTGCGCAGGCCTTAACGCTGTATAATAAAATATCATGTACATTGTGCAAGTATACAATATTTTCAATATTCCAATTTCAGGCAAGCAAGCTGTGCTCGTTCTTAGCTGCGATAATGCTCACATGTCCGAAGATGTTATGGTCGAACCTGGCCTGGTGATGATATTTGCTCATGGCATAGAATAAATACAAATCAAATTTTTATTCTAATGATTTAATAACTAAATTAGATTTTAAAAGAAATATCATTTCCATTGTAATAATAAGACAACCATGACCTTCAGCCTTTAATTTAAATTTAGCCTTTTTAAGTTTTCAAAATATCCTTGTATATAAAAATTGTTATTAATTACATACATTCATACATATACATCAATCTTCTAAAATTTTTGTTTGTTAAATTATCTTGCACGATGTTTTTGGATAATCAAATTGATGTGGTGAGGATAGTTTATATATACATACACTGGGTCAAGAAGTTTACGTACACCCCTTTCTTTATGTGTGGTGGTTCTCTGACACAATTTTTATTGTCGATATTGATATCAATGGGAAGGTCTATTCAATACCTTTCGAATGAGTAAATTTGACATCCGTTAAGTACACTCCGAGAAAATCCCGGTAGAAACAGGGCCTACTTTTCGAACATTTTTCTCGGGGGCTACTTGTGCATCCCAAAAAAAATGGAGTATACTTAACGGATTAAGGTACTCATTCGAAAGGTATGTAATAGGCCTTTCCATTGATATCAATATCGACAATAAAAATTGTGTTAGAGAACCACCACACATAAAGAAAGAGTTGTACGTAAACTTTTTTGACCCAGTGTATATAAGCCCTTACCATTTTTAGTTCGTACGTCTTCACTTTTTTCGCAGTTCAATCTCTTACGATTTTTCATTATTTCCCTGTTGACTTTTTTGTCCGTTGTTTACACTTTTGGGAATCTTATTATTGAAACAATAACAAATAATTCTGAACTTAAACGAAAAATGATTTTATAAAAAAGTACGTATTATTTAAAACATGAAGGAAAAGTGAACAATATTATTTCGTACGGTACACTAAAAATTTAATTAATGTTATGTAACATCGTTTTTTGGTATTCTAATTGCTTCCTTTTTCATTGAATTTATGAGATACTGGCAGTATAAAGTTGTAGACTTACTGTTTTTCTTTGCTCGTTTCGCATTTGTCGTTTCATTATTGCTTCTCAAATGTGCAAACAATGTATGTACATAAAAAAATCAATATGGAATTACAAAAAATCATAAAAGATTGAACTGTGAAAAAAGATTGAAAGTGAAGCCGTACGAACTAACAGTGGTTAGGGCTTGTACAGTTGCGAGCACAAAAATAGCAGCGCACTATTAGTTTTTACGATCGGCTCGCTATCCCTCGGCTCTGTCAACATTTCTCCATAAAAACATTTTTTTGAGCACCTAACGATATTCATATATATAACGGTAATCGTTGAAATGCGTAAGCATTAAGATTTTCAAGTTACAGGATAATTTAGTTTTGGATCAGCCAAAAGTGCAGAGCAAAATAATAGCAGGGTTACAAAAAAATTGGCTAAAACGCGACAATTGGCTGTTTTTAAACTTTCATTGCTCCATTTTGCTAGATATTACTTGGTCCGGTTAGAGACTTTCGCGGACTCTCAGAAAGTTTTCGCTCGTACCTGATTTGCATGGAGCTGATAGCAGGATTGTTCTGGCCTAACTGGATGGTTCGTCTTTCAATTCGTTCAGACGTTACCGCTTTGAAGCACCTGTTTCGGGTTAATTCACCCATTTCAGAGCGTTGGCGGATCCACAAAGGATATCTGGTTGTTATCCTTGTCCTTATTCATGTCCTTATCCTTTTTTCTCAATGCTTTTATAATATTTCGTAGTTCGTCTGAGCAATGTTTGGATCTTCCCATTCTGGTAAAAAAACGATATTATTCCTTTTATAACCATTCACAGCAAATAAAAGTTTAAGAACAGTCAATTGTCACTTTTTAGCCAATTTTTTTGTAACACTATTATTTCGCTCTGCACTTTTCACTGATCCGAAAATAAATTATTCTGTAACTTTAAAATCTTAATTCTTCCGCAATTAAACGATTACCGTTATGTATATGAATACCGTTAGATTCACAAAAAAATGTGTTTATGGAGAAATATTGACTGAGCCGAAGGATAACGAACCGATCGTAAAAACTAATAGTGCGCTGCTATTTTTGTGCTCGCAGCTGTATATGGATGAAGCTATATTCACTACTACTCTTGGAAATTAATCCTATTAATTGCATATTTGAAAAAATAATTTAAGTTAAGCGATCTCAATATCACGCATTTTAGGTTAAATAATTTGAAATTGAATTGTATACAACATTTAAGGCCGGTCTGTTCAGTGTGGATACCGCTTACCTAATTTTCTTAATGGCAATCAAATTTTACAATATTGAATAACCATTGAATAAAGAGTGTGAACAGAAAAGTTCCGGTCTGATCAGATTATCGATAATCATACATTACTGCGATTAATACGCAGTAACGCTTCATATGAAGCGGTAACAATATACATTCCAGTTTCCGTAAAAAAAATTTGTTGTGGTTTTGAAGAAAATCGGTTTTGTTGTGGAAATCAATTGGTGTCGGAAATGGGTTTCTACAATAACTCCGAATCTTTTTAATGCAAGGGAACCACTACGGAAAGGAGGCAATATTGCATATTGAAAGCTAAAACCTGTGGAATTTTGAATCGAGAGCTTTCTGCGAAAACTAGCATATAGCACAGTATAACGACTAAGTCTATAAAATATATCACCAGCTCAATACGAAGGCTAATTATACTTGGAGGCGGACGCCTAGTTTTTGTAATTGCAATTTATCATTACTATCAATAAACTTATCAATGTTGAAATACTACCAATACACTTGATTCACAAAATAATATGGTTTTCTGTTATCAATAAAATCTATATCTGTACTATTTAATAAAATTGCTTATATGAAAATGGTTTGCATCCATATCGTCCCCTAATCGTTAATTTATTGTGTAGGTTAGGGTATCGGCTATAAGCCTCGCATAGACCACATACATTTATTATGTAAGTAATACTATTTTAAAAAAATATTTTTTATACCCCACACACTCTGTGGCAGGGTATACTAACTTTGACACAACGTTTGTAACGTTTCTTTTCTATTCTTGATCAGCATCACCTCTTTAGTCAATTAGGCCATGTCCGAAAAAAAACAAAATTTTCCAAGTTTTTAAAATTTTTTTTTATTTCTGTATTCGATTGGAAATGTTTAGAAATTTACTTTTGACATGGTCCGAGGTTACAAAACCCCATACAATTAGGTCATAATCGGGTATTGAGAAAACCACGGATCTAAAACTACCTAGAAATGGGGTTTGAAAGAAAAATTTTTTTATATTCGAGGGTACTTCTAAATGGATCATATTGTGTGGGGGTATTTCAGCTTCGGAATAGCCGAAGATAGTCCACTTTCTAGTTTTTTTTACAGAATAAGTTTTTGAGTTTGACCCCAGCCATTATATTGATAACCTTTAGAGGATCAACCCTAACATCCTAGTGAATTGAGATTGTTCAGTGAAAAATAGCTCGATAAAATTTGGTAATGCGCTTATGCGTTTATTTCAATTGGAGTTCGTATTGCAATTAGCTTTGCAATTCATTATACATGTTGAGAAATGCGTTTTAAAAAAAGGATAATATAATAAGTACAGACCGACCGAAATTCAGTTTCGGTTTCGGCTTTTCGCCCAAAAAAAGGGGTTTCGGCCGTGTTTCGGATTCGGCCGAAAAATAAAATATCGTTTTCGGCCAAATTTCGTTTTTGGCCGAAAATTTCGGTTTGATACGAAAAATGTATCAAATAACAAAGATTACAATGATCGACAAAACTGAACTTTTTGTGCGTTAAATGAACCTGATAGACAAATTCTTATGCATTTTAATAATGAAATTTTTACAGTACGCACCAAAAATTCAGTTTTTGTACAATTTTCATTATTATTTTTGGATTAGGCGTGGCAAAATACATAAGGAACAACCAAGTGGATAAAAGCGGTATGTAACAAAAATTTAAGTATTGATCATAGTTTCGAAGAATCAGATACGACAAAGAAGACAAGTCCCCAATTTGTTTGGAAAAAAAAAAATTAAAAACTTTTTTTCTTGAAAGAATTTGTATGTTACATCCATTCACCGCTTCACAGCTTTCTCACTCTTCTCCTATCGGAGCAGATCTACTACTCTCGCGATGATTTTTAAATTTCTACTCCTCTACAACTATTTTAAGAAATCTTCTCCTCAAAATATTATGTGAGTTTCATACAATGCAAAACTACTACCATGGCAGAAATTTCTACTACTATTGTAGAATCGCTACTACTCTACGCAGAAACCCTAATCTACTCCCCTCTCTTGAAATCTGCTACCTTGACAGTAATTTTTACTACTCTCGTAGAATTTCTACTACTCTACGTAATAAAATGAAATCTACTCCCCTTTCTTGAAATCTACTCCCCTAAAATCGAATATCTACAACTCTCGCCGCAGCAAAAAGTGAGAAGCCTGCCGCTTCAATTGATTTCCACGCATGTGATGCTTCTAAATTCATCTAATTCATGATCTGAACTTAAAATGATTATTGGCGCATATTCATAGTCAAATTTAGTAGCTGCTAAACTTTAGAACCAGCTTAGTAGCTGTCAGTTCAGTGTATTATCTGTCAACTTAGTAGATTACTAAAGTTAAGTTGGAGCTTAATTTGACTATGAATATGGGCCATTGATTTCAGCCTACTGATAGGCTTAATTATGTACAACTTTATTACATTTAAATTCACAATTTTTTTTTTATTTTTTCGGTTTCGGCTTCGGTTTGAAATTGAAAAAATTAAACTTAAATTTAATTTTTAAATTATATCTGTACCTTTTATTTTGTTTAGTGTAAAAAAAAATTATCTCTACTTATCAAATATGCAATAAAAACCAATTTGAGAATTAACGTTTGAAACTGACTCGAGAACTAACCCTTTTCTCGAATGTAAAACTAACGTTTGCAACCGACTCGAGAACTAACACTTTTCTCGACTCGAGAACTAACTCCCCTTTTTTATTGAGAAAGCTATGATTCTCGAGTCGGTATCGACTCGGTTTCAAACGTTCGACATTAAAGAAAAACCTTTGATACCGAGTCGTTCTCGAGTCGATATCAAACCTAAATGTTTGCTGGGTATGTTTGTTCCCTTATAACTACGCCCTAAAATTTTTTAAGCTCTGTAACTCGGGTCCTATTCAAGAGATTTCGCTGAAATTTTTTGAGATCAAAAGAAATTAATTTTTTATTTCTGGGTTTTAGCACAATTTATTCCTTTTTCCAATATTATTTTTGAAAAAAATTCGTTGAAACCATAAATAAATAATGAACAAGAAATAGATAAAGTTATAAATAATAACTACCGGCCGGATTTCGGAGCACTTGCCTTTCACTTTTTAGTTCAACCCGATATCGGTCACTTTTATTTTGTCTGAACGTTATTAAATTTTATATTTACGATTTACAAAACTATATAAAAGGCACAAAGAACTTCAATTTTGAAGCTGTGAAACACATTTTCAAACTGAGAGGAAAATGTTTTAAAATTGAACGATTTGGTTTTTAAAATAGAGCTTTGTTCAATTTCAAAACACGTGCACTAAAAAAATTTCAAAACACAATCATTAAATTTTTAAACAATGCACTAAAATCTAATTTTAATTTGACCAATTTTTTTTAAATTGAAAACAAAAATTTTAAAATTGAATGAAATTGTTTGGAATTTATAAATTAGCTTTCAAATTGGTTTTCAGCACAATGTTTTAAAATTTAATGACAGCGTTTTAAAATTTGTTTAAACGACCGTGTTTTAAAAGTAAACAAATTTGTTGTAAGCTCTATTTTAAAAACCAATGTACTAAATTTTTCTTGCAGTGCATGTAAAAGCTCAATTTAAAATACCATTATAATAAAGTTTGTTCATAGTCAATACTGCATTTCCTTAAGAAATTTACATAAGTATGTTAGAATTGAAAAGCTGATTGCATAAAATATGTAACACTTAGATTTTTTATGTACAAAAATGTCTAAACAATCTAACAATAAACGAAAAACAATTCATAAGGAGTAAAATATAACGTTTAGAAACATTAAAGTTACAAGCTTCAAAACACCGAAGTACCGGCCACTGGTCGGAATTCGGAACACTTCACTTTTTAGTGGTACCCAATTCCGGTCACTTAATTTTTGTTAATAATTTAATGTATTTGTAACGTTGCAAAAGTTACAATAATACTATTTTATATTCATAAGTAAATACCGTGAATACCCCTAATAACCTTAATTCTATATTCAATTCATATTTTTATATAACCCGAGAACACCCCTAATATCCGTTGAATTAATAATTATATTATTAATATTACAAATATTTTTAAGTCCCACCACTGCTTCCAACACGCACCTGCCTTACTTTTGCATACTGAACGCTGATTGGCCAAAGCGTGTCCATAAGGAATACACTGAATAATAGTTTTCGTTCAGTGACTTGAATGCGTCGATTTGAATATTGGAGGGTGACGCAATTCTCAATAAGATTATGGTAGGCGCCACATAAGTAGTCACTGTTTGGCAGAAGAAAAGGGAGATTTGGTGGAAGTTTATTTCTTTACTGGCCTTCGGGCATTGTGCTTTAACTCGCCTTCGGGCTTTGTGCTTCAACTATCCTTCGGGCTTTGTGCTTCAACTATCCTTCGGGAATTGTGCTTCAACTCGCCTTCGGGCTTTGTGCTTCAACTGTCCTTCGGGAATTGTGCTTCAACTGTCCTTCGGGAATTGTGCTTCAACTCGCCTTCGGGCTTTGTGCTACAACTGGCCTTCGGGCATTGTGCTTCATTGTATATTATAAGTATTCTGAGTATAGTAGTAATCGCTAAGTATTATGAATTATAATTCTCCGAAGTCAGCCGAACGATTACTACAAACGCCGAAGTCAGCCGAGCGCTGAATACGAGTACCAGAAGCCGAACTATAGCTGAAGTCAGCCGAGTACGACAACCCGAATGTAGCCGAAGACCGCCGAACGATTACTACGAACGCTGAATGCGAGCACCAGTACGACAACACGATTGCCGAAAACCCGAATGTAGCCGAAGTCAGCCGAAGACAAAATAATAAGATAAAGCAACGAATATAAACCGTGGCTTCATCAATGGCCATAATCGACCGTATATCTAACTCACCGAGGCTTCATCAGTAGCCATAATCAGCTGCATATCCAAATCACCGAGGCTTCATCAATAGCCGTAATCAGCCGCATATCTAAATGACCAAGGCACCATCATTAGCCACCGCTTAATTCACCGAGGTATCCCGAATACTCAAATCACCGAGGCTTTATCAATGGTCATAATCGACCGTATATCTAACTCTACCGAGGCTTCATCAGTAGCCACCGTTTAATAAACCGAGGCTTCATCAATGGCCATAATCGACCGTATATCTAACTCACCGAGGCTTTATCAATGGCCATAATCGACCGTATTTCTAACTCACCGAGGCTTCATCAGTAGCCATAATCTGCCGCATATCCAAATCACCGAGGCTTCATCAATAGCCGTAATCAGCCGCATATCTAAATCACCAAGGCACCATCATTAGCCACCGCTTAATTCACCGAGGTATCCCGAATACTCAAACCACCAAGGCTTTATCAACAGCCATAACCGACAGCAGGAAACCATTCGCCGACGCTTGTATGCCCAGAACTTCGGCTATTTATCGTCGTCGTCTACCATCGTCGCATCAAAGTATACCATTTGTGCCTTACGAAGGCACCCCCAAACGACAGCATCCGAATACATCCCACCAGCGCAGCAGTTGCTTATCCATCTACTTATACTTATATCTATATATATCTATCAGCTAACTAGTGTGTAAGGAAAAGAAATCTGAATAAATACATATTTCTATTATCCATATACCCGTATATCGCATTCTTTTCCTGCCGAAGGTAATTGGTCCTTCGGCGAATTCTGGATAACCGTGAGTCATACCTCAGCCTTCGACAAAACCATACAAAGATGGCTTCAAACGAAGACGACATCACAATGGCGCCCGGGCAGGGACCTGTCTCCAATTCGAACTGTGCAAAACCACCAAACAGCACCAACGATTTAGGAGCAGGGAAAACACACAGTACGCAAACGCTTACAACTGACTCGCTGGGATGGATATATGTATTACGAAAGGATCAGCTGATCAATGAAAGCAAAAGAATGGGCCTGGAGGTCAGCGGCCGCACGGTGGAGGAGTTGCGCCGCGAATTAAGCAATTTCGTTAAAGCTAAACGGAGCCGGAAGTCCACCGAAAATCTGTTAAAGGAACTAGAAGAGGAAGTAGAAGGAGAGGAAAAAGAAATCATCGTGGAATCAACGCCGGGGAAAATCGCTACCTCGACTCCTGCAACTCCACAAGATCAAAACATTGCTGGAAAAGGAAATAGTTCATCTCAACCCGGGCATCTCGCCGACAAAGAAGTAATGAAAACAATAAGGCGCTGGAATATGCACTATGACGGCTGTGATAATCTACCCGACTTTTTAGAAAGATGCGAAGAGCTGGCTGAAAGTCACCACCTATCGCCCGATCGGCTGATACCAGCCCTGCTGGAAGTCTTACAAGGCAGAGAACTACAATGGTATCGCATAAATCGGAGTGAAATCACATCGTGGCAGACATTCAGGACAGAAACCGAACGATTCTTTCTACCTACGCGTCATCTCGCGCAATTGGAAGAGACCATTCACCACCGAAAACAAATGGCCAGAGAAACGGCCAAAGACTATGTTATTGCTGTGCTAACCCTGATACGGCGGCATCCACAGCTCAAGTCGGTAGACTATACTGATATGATCTACGACGGGTTGCGAGTGGAATATCGGCATTATATCAAAAGATCGGATTTCCGAACCATAGACGAGATGATGGAAATGTCCGAAAACTTCGAGTTATTAAGAAGAGATGATGCCCGAAATATTCGCCCAACAAACCATTGCTTAACCAGAGCTGGCTTGCCGCCCTATAATAGAGACACACATTGCTGGCGCTGCAAGGAATTCGGTCATCGAAGGTGGCAGTGCACGGGTCGGCCGAAGTTGTTTTGTTCCCGATGCGGAAAGTTGGGACGGCTATCCAGAGAATGCTGCTGTGAAACCGCACCCCCGTCAAAATTCGAAGACGACAACCGCAACTATATTGATGTTTTTGTAAATAACTATAAAGTAAAAGCACTTATAGACACAGGTGCAACATCAAGCTACATCGGTGAAAAGGTTCGAGATTACATAGAACGATGTGGCATCCGGCCGCAATCATTCGCACAGGACTTACAACTAGCCGACAGCTCATATGTTACAAGTACCGACGAATATCTGATACCGATTACATTTCGGGGCCGCACCACACCGGTGCTCATACCAATGTTTCCGTCACTATCACAAGAAATGATACTAAGCATGGATTTTCTACAACAACGAGGACTTAAAATTAGCTTCGGCAAAGATGTTATCTCGCCAACAGTGCTGAATTCAGCCTGTAACGATCGTCCACGGCTACATCGTCTAGTTACCTGTACAATCGTTCGAAACAAACAGAAAATCGACAAATTCAGGGAAAAAAATATCAATCACCGAACATATAAACCGAGAAAAACCCGATAATCCGATTAACGAAGAACAGTGTATTAAAGATGCACTCCGAAGCAAATGTCCGACAACGAATGCTCCTGCACCACCCGACCACGAATTATCTGTCATACGTCCAATACTCCTACCAAAACTATTGCGAACCAGCTATCACATCCGCACCAAACAAGGATGAAATACGCAGACGCACATGGAGAGTAAAATTTCGTTCCAGAAACACTTTTTTCCCTGCAGCTGTGAAAACAGAGACGGATTTTTACCGAAGGGCGGAAATGGGGGGCAAAAAGTGTTATGAAAAAAATTAAGCAAATTAAAAAAAAAATAAATAAAAAAAAAATATATTAAAAAAAAATAGGGAAAAAAAATGAATAGCAAAAAAAAAAAAAAAAGAGATAAAAGAAATAAATGCAAACACAAATACAACAAAATATATATAAGTTAATACGATCACCCACCAACAAAGTAGTTGCTAAAGTAAACAGGCATAGCAGGTATCGATACTGCGCACCATCAGCAGTCATTGCGTATACCACACATAAATACCACTCATTGTGCACCATCTGCAAGTATTGCGGAGACCACACCAATACTTCAATACTTCGCGTTGACAATAATGTTGACGTCACTGGCGCGATCCACGACACATGTGCAACGTGGGGGATCTGCAGTTTGACACCATGTTCGATGCGGGAGAGCAGCAGTTTTAGGGCACATGGCTAGGTTTAGTTTTAAGTAATTTTGTCCTTAGTAGTTAGTTGATTTTAGGATATTAAATAGCTCGGTCGTCGAGAAAAGAACGGAACTTTGTGCAACATGGCACTTCTTAATTTATACATACAAAAAAAATTATGTTAGCTTCACATTCAAAATTAAATATTAGTAATAAGAGCAGAAATCGTTCCATACACGCCCATTTGCCTTGTATAATACAATTTCTTTCCGAAGAAGGGGGGGAACTGTAACGTTGCAGAAGTTACAATAATACTATTTTATATTCATAAGTAAATACCGTGAATACCCCTAATAACCTTAATTCTATATTCGATTCATATTTTTATATAACCCGAGAACACCCCTAATATCCGTTGAATTAATAATTATATTATTAATATTACAAATATTTTTAAGTCCCACCACTGCTTTCAACACGCACCTGCCTTACTTTTGCATACTGAACGCTGATTGGCCAAAGCGTGTCCATAAGGAATACACTGAATAATAGTTTTCGTTCAGTGACTTGAATGCGTCGATTTGAATATTGGAGGGTGACGCAATTCTCAATAAGATTATGGTAGGCGCCACATAAGTAGTCACTGTTTGGCAGAAGAAAAGGGAGATTTGGTGGAAGTTTATTTCTTCCATCAAGCCGACTAGGTAGTAAGTAACACATTCAATCCCGGGATCCGGAATCCCGAAATCCCGGGATCCCGGACGTTTTCTCAATCCCGGAAACCCGGGATTTTCAGTCCGGAATCCCGGGATTCAAAAAAGGCTTTTTTTTTGGATTGTTTAAGATATTTTGGACGGTTTTCTACAAAAATACGCGCATTTACATCCAATCTAATTGGTAAATTAAAAAAACCCACTTTTGCAGATTTAGGCTACACACACACAAAAATTGACAACATTTTTGTCAATAACGGTTAACAAACAATTTTTATCAATCTAAATAAAATTTTGTGAATTTAAAAAATATTTTTTTTTTACAAAAAAGTTATATGTTTTAAACAACAATTCGTGTATCCGTTCTAGCTATAATACTAAAACTACTGAAAGTAACTTTTTCGTGTGTAGCATGAAATGGAGCTGGCTGAATTGTATGATAATATTCAGATTCAGGTGGCAAAAAAAAATTGTTCGATCAATGTAATTTAAAAAGAATTACTTTTTCTTCGACTTATTTTTTTTAAATATTATTTGTTTTGTTTAATGCTATATTTAATAAATATTATTTCTTTGTCGAATTAAAATGAAATTAAACTTAAAATATTGTTGCAACAATTTTTGCGTTAATTTTATATTAATTATTGCATTTAATTAGAAAATCCCGAAAATCCCGAACAAATCCTGGGATCCCGGGATTGAAATTTCAAATCCCGGGATTTTCAAAAACACTTCGGGATTGAATGCCTTAGTAGTAAGGTGTCGTTGCCTTACGGCCACTTACGTAGTAATACGATCATTTCATGATATCTGTTGTGATTCCTATGAAAAGTAAGTCGTAACCGTAGGGGTACGAAAAGCCCTTGTTTTAAACAAGGCAAATTTTGGAGTCCTCGGACTTGCTTGAATACATTTACTGGCCTTCGGGCATTGTGCTTCAACTCGCCTTCGGGCTTTGTGCTTCAACTGGCCTTCGGGCATTGTGCTTCATTGTACGAGTACGACAACCCGAATGTAGCCGAAGACCGCCGAACGATTACTACGAACGCCGAAGTCAGCCGAACGCTGAATGCGAGCACCAGAAGCCGAACTATAGCTGAAGTCAGCCGAGTACGACAACACGATTGCCGAAAACCCGAATGTAGCCGAACTCAGCCGAAGACAAAATAATAAGATAAAGCAACGAATATAAACCGTGGCTTCATCAATGGCCATAATCGACCGTATATCTAACTCACCGAGGCTTCATCAGTAGCCATAATCAGCCGCATATCCAAATCACCGAGGCTTCATCAATATCCGTAATCAGCCGCATATCTAAATCACCAAGGCACCATCATTAGCCACCGCTTAATTCACCGAGGTATCCCGAATACTCAAATCACCGAGTCTTCATCAATGGCCATAATCGACCGTATATCTAACTCACCGAGGCTTTATCAATGGCCATAATCGACCGTATTTCTAACTCACCGAGGCTTCATCAGTAGCCATAATCAGCCGCATATCCAAATCACCGAGGCTTCATCAATATCCGTAATCAGCCGCATATCTAAATCACCAAGGCACCATCATTAGCCACCGCTTAATTCACCGAGGTATCCCGAATATTCAAACCACCAAGGCTTTATCAACAGCCATAACCGACAGCAGGAAACCATTCGCCGACGCTTGTATGCCCAGAACTTCGGCTATTTATCGTCGTCGTCTACCATCGTCGCATCAAAGCACCCCCAAACGACAGCATCCGAATACATCCCACCAGCGCAGCAGTCGCTTATCCATCTACTTATACTTATATCTATATATATCTATCAGCTAACTAGTGTGTAAGGAAAAGAAATCTGAATAAATTCATATTTCTATTATCCATATACCCGTATATCGCATTCTTTTCCTGCCGAAGATAATTGGTCCTTCGGCGAATTCTGGATAGCCGTGAGTCATACCTGAGCCTTCGACAAAACCATACAAAGATGGCTTCAAACGAAGACGACATCACATATTTTATGATTACAACCAAAAGTACTATACATTTGTGAAACACAATAATACACGTATGCACTACATTAAAATAAACTAAGTTTTCTTCTTTTCTTGTTGAAAACTTTAAAATTTTTCCACTTTTTAGCATTTGCACATGGAAATTCACTCAAAACTACCGTTTCTTGACAACGGAAATTCTTGTAATGAAATCAAAAACAAATCTGTCAATGTTTCTTCGCAGAATGATGTGCAAAGCCATGGCCTACCATAAGAAATTATTTGAAATTTCACTTTCGACGGATAAATTGGACCATATCGGTAAATAAGTAAAGTGTTCGAATTAGGCACTATGACGGGAATCGGTACACTTACGTTACTCTTTGAATTTGTCACTATGGGCAGTTTGTGCATTTATCGATAAAGTTTCTTTCTAAGTACATGACCTTTCTACCCCAATCGTGATCACGGCAAAACGTGTGGGTTTTTTTTTAGGGGTGCTGCGAACATTTTTTGGGTAAGTAAATTTAGTGATAATTAGAGCTCGGAAAAAACAGCACAAAAATTTCCAAAACAAGCAAGTAAATAAGCACGAAATTCGGGCGAAATAAGCGTGAAATAAGCACGGGTAAGCACGCTTATTGTGATATTTTGTAAACAAAAAACAATGTTATGGAAAAATTTTTTTTTAAAGAATAAAAAAACAAAATAAATAAATAAACATTCGCCTAAATAAATAAAATAAATCTAATATCCACATAAACGATCGCACCGAAAGGCAAGGTTTTGAAAAAGTCAAATAATTTTCAAAATATACAATACCTACACTGAGAGAAAAATGTTTTAAAATTTAACGATTTCGTTTTTAAAATAGAGCTTTGTACAGATTTGTTAAATTTTAAAACACGTGTGCTAAAAACGAATTTTTTAATGCAAATGTTTTATATTTAGTTACCTTTTTTTCTCAAATTTGAGACCGGGAATCGAACCCACGCCGGAGTTTGGATGGCGCGCTAAACGCTTAACAGTTTGGTCTACTGTTAATATTATTTAACAGAGTCTAAATTTATTATATATACATATGTTGTACTAAAAGCATACTTTGAATATTTAAAAAAAACGCCCTAAAACTATGCTTTGATTTTTTGAAATATACTATAATTTTTTGAAATTGAAAGCATTTGTTTTAAAATTGAAAACATAAATGTATTGCAAAAAAAACTTTGTTTTGAAATGCAAATTGAAAAAAAAATTTTTATTTTAAAACATGTTTTTTCTTTCAGTGTACTCAAAAAGTTTTGAGTACGATTACTTAATTTCACAATGATTCTGCCATAAAAGTAATTTTGAAAAAATTAAAAAAATTTTAATTTAGTTCCTTTTTAAAACACTACCCAGCCAATAATTGAACGAACTTTTTACGAAGATCGTATTTTACGAACTTTTCTCGATCTAAAATATTAGAGAAATGTCCGACATTCACTCGATAGTCGTAATTTCCTCGATAAAATATCGTTACCGTCTTCATAATCGAACTCGTTAACGACTTCGTTTACGAGTCTAAAAAAGCTTTCGCGCGTATAATATTCAAAGCTCAACAAGAGCTTTACTCTCGAGCATAGGAATGGAAAACACTGTTTTAAAAGCTTAAAAAACCATGACACAAAAATAGTATTGATCTTATGATTGAAAATTATTGATAATAAGGGAGTTCACAATCTCATAAAGTCCTATGGCGTATAATCATATTTGAAAAAATATGACATTTGTGAGCACCCTGTCATATTTCAATGTGCTATTTCTACATTAATCAGCTGATCGTAAAAATAAAGCAAGGAAAATTAAAGCTGATCGCAAAAATAAAGTAAAAAATTTACATTTAAGCGTGCACCAAAAAAGAAAAGAAAAAAATTGTACAGCTGATTCAATACAACACAGGTTGCAGAGTTGTATTGGTCGTAAAATTTTTTGTATGGGAAAAAGCAACAACATTTCTATGACCATTGTATATTTTTTACAACAATATGACTTTATGACCAATATGCGACCTTTGTGAACTCCCTTATTATGTTAGATTTAAGGACTGCTTACCAGGATTTTAATTTAACGTCAAAAGGTATCTATTAGGGCTCTTGTTATTCGACTAATCGATTACCCGAATAAACAGGATACCTAACTATTCGATTAGAAGTATTCGACTATTCGATCGCATTCGACTATTCGATTAACCGTTCATGGTTAGATGGTTAGTAGAATATTATGAATTAAAAAATCGAAATCTTCAATGACACGCTCAAAAGAGAAATTATATGCAATTTGGCAGTTTTACTTTTACTTTTGATTTCGACATGAACTCTTATTCGGTTAACCGAAAATGAACGGTTAACCGACTAGTCGACAGTGAACGGTTAATCGAATAGTCGAAGCTGAGCGATTGGCCTGATAACGAAATACACCATAAAATATTAATGAATTGTCTCCCATTTAAAGCATTTAATTGGTTAATAAATCTATATATTATATATGTACATTGTACAACGTCTTGCTTAATATAAATATGGATTTAATGGCTCATTCTTATCCGAGTGTCTGTCTCTCTGTGATCATCTGTTTCCGCATATGCGCGTTTTTGTGAAATCCGAAACTAGTTATTTCTTTTATAATTGATAAAACCAGTTTGGTTAGTTGTTGTCATTGTCGTCCACTTCTATTTAGCCAATTTTACCATTCTTTGTGGTGAGCAACAAATTTTTTGGAATTGTGTTCGGAAAACAAGAGTGTAGACTTGGGGGTACAAAGAATCATATTTTAATTGTCATCTACTTGAGTTACATGCATGCACATTTGAAATAATTTAAAAACAACCCTATAGCCTGTCTGTCAGGTATGAGTTTGTTCGTAATTCAAGTTTTCGGGCTTTGTGCCACGACCAATAGTCAATAAACCTCATAAGCGACTAAGAAAAGTGAGAGTTAAAGTCCGTTTGACCACATTGTGTTAGTCTGCGATCAAACGTCCGCTTGTAAAGATCTTCGAACTAATTTTTAGTCAAATTTTAACTTTCACGTAATTTTTTAAAGCAGCAAACAATGAAAGTACGAATTGGTGTTTTACTTTTGGCGGTTATCACCGCGGCGACTGCAAATTTAAATGTTGTTAGCCAAGAAAATGTACCAAGTGCGCCGTTGCGTAAGTTCGAATAAAAGCTTCACATATACTATCATACTATAAATGAATTACGTTTCTCTACAGCCACGAACGGCGCTGCAGTGGATGAGGTTATCGTAGAATCATCACTCCACATCAAACCAAAACCGAAACAGAGCTTGAGGCGAACACGTCGTTCCGCATTGATCGATTATATTTCGCTAGTAGAGCATAAGCGTGTCAAACGTTTCCCACAGCGTCGGCAGCAGCAGAACTTGCAACAACCGCAGTACAGCCAATCACAAGCGGCTTCTAATGCTGCCGCCAATAACAATTTCCAAAGCCCCATTGGATTCAGCTCCTCAGCAGCAAATGCTCAAGCACAGGCCTTCAATGCCCAAGGTCCGGCCGGTTCGTTTGGTGCCTCGTCTGCCGGTTCGGTGACACAGGCTCTGAATTCGAATAAATTAGGAACGCAGAACTCAGCCGGCGCATCCCTGAGTCAGAACTATATATTGCCAAACGGACAGACAATTAACTTTGCTGGCACTAATAGTTTTGCCAATGGTGGTGGCAATAATGCCAATAGTCGCGGTGGTGCAGTCTCAGTCAGTCAAGGTTAAGTGAATAAGTTAAATAAAATCAGCCATCATTAAATTAAATAAAAGATATTTGCAATTTATGCAAAACACCATATATATATATTTTTTTTTAATTTTCCATTGACGAAAATACAAATGCGAAACACAAACACTTTTGCTAGTTTCCCTTAGAGATAATGGATCGCCATTGAAACGATTTATTCTGATTCACTTTCGCTCTCCGATTGGAAGTCGCCTACTTCAATGGAGAATTGGTACTCCTGGTCGCAGCCCAAATACGAGTCACTCATGTAGTATAAAGTGTATTCATGTCGACCCGGACTGGGTGCAACGAAATCCAGTTTTACTTTGGCCTTTTGTTGTAGCGTTAGACGTTTGATTGAGAGTAAAGAATTTGTTTTTGGATCGCCAATAACCACCCACCAGCCTTCTTCTCGTTTCTGTTAAAAAAAATGTTTTGATTGAATTCAATAGCTATTACTAGCTTGTACGGCTCACCTGTGGGAAGAATGGCGCTATTACTGGACCGGTAATTTCATCTTCACGCTCCAGCTGCACCACCACATTGACCGTGGAACCCGAATTAATTCGATCCTTATCGACTACTTCAAAGTTCATTTCGATATTGGGATAGCGATTGCAGAAACGTGCTACATCCGCCATCTGCGCATCGGAGAGTTGCAAGAGACGCGAGCGATCGTCATCCTCCAGTTCCATAATATCGAAGACAGTTTCAATTTTCTGCAAATAATATTGGAATATTTTGAATTCACAAAGATCTGAATTTAAAAATTTAAACTTTTAGGTTCGGGTTTGGACAATACGAAATAAAGGTTTTATTTTAATTCAACCGTTTTGTGCACACTTTAGTAGCAGCACACAAAAAATTTTTGAAAACTACAAAATTAGGAAATAAACAGAGTGGGGAACAGTGCATTGAATTTCCACTACCACTATTTTTAGTTGTACTGAAAAAAAAAATGCACTCAGTGGTAGTGGAGTTTTTTTTTCCACAACCACCTAATGCTCAGTGGTAGTGGAAAAAATTATTCGATAAAAAAAGTTCCAGTGCCACTAAACAGTTTATTGGTAGTGTAAGCTATAGTGCACTGAAAATTCAATGCACTATTCCCCACTCTAGAAACAAATAACACATGTTGACATGTTGACATGTTTTTACTTCTATATTCTCATACATGTATATATTTTTATACAATACTTTCTCAGTATTTCGGCATCATGTGAGGTTTTTTTTGCAAAATCCCATCTTTACATCTTTTTTATAACCCTTATATTAACTTGCTTTGGCTTGACTATATATATATATATATATATATATAGTCGAAGCTGAGCGACTAATCGAATATCATTAACCGAATAGTATTCGTACAAACGGTTACTAATCGGACGTTCGGTTAACCGGTTTTTTTATTATTCGACTAATTTCAAGAGCTCTGGTAGGTGGGTTCTTATTGAAATTTTACATTCTTTGATGGGGGTGTGGGGATAAAGGGGAGGGGGATGGAGCCTTTTTAAAGTTCGGGATGGACTAACGTTCGTATTTTTTAAGCTACAGGACTAAAATTTTCTACTTAGATTCGCATTCGGGAAAAAAATAAAAAAAGGGGGAAAAAAGGGAAAAAAAAGGAAAAAAAAACGAAAACACTTCATGAAATTAAAAAGCCCTAACACACAGTTTTATTAGAACAACATTGCTCTCGCTCAATAGTCTGTGCATTTACGACTATGTTTCTCACTTTTTTACTTATACATAAATTTAATATAATTAATTGTATGTATTATTTTGCGGTCTGATAGTTTTTGGGGTCCTGATCACAATGTTATCATTGTCTCTCTCGTCGCGTTCAAAAGTTATTCGACATTCTGAGAGTTCCGAGCTATTTGGCATTTTGTGTTTTGCAAAATCGCGCTCACTTATGAACGATTTTTTCAAAGTTTGAGTGGAGTTATATATGAATTATTGCAATACAATATTAACGGTTAAGTT
Organism: Heteromyza rotundicornis; assembly: GCA_951394025.1. NCBI lineage: Eukaryota > Metazoa > Arthropoda > Insecta > Diptera > Heleomyzidae > Heteromyza > Heteromyza rotundicornis. Next base: position 61,012,324 of record OX596010.1, on the reverse strand, counting down.
GTTAATTGCATAACATTTACGGAAAGTAGACTTTTGACAGATAGAGTAAGATCTCTATCTAAGTAATTTAAAGAAATTAAGTATGATAAAAATAATCATCTCCATACAAAAATTTATTTTTTTATATCTTTATATTTTTATTTACATTTATATATTTGAATAAAAGTAAACATATTTGAATAAAAGTACTCATTTTAAAGTTGTTGCCAAAAAAGTTGTAGGAATTTGATAAAATTTTACTTTGGGACTATTTTTAATGAATAAAACGGGCACGACTTGCCGAAAACATTGCAACAAAGATCGTGGAGACCACCAAAACTCTTCCGACTATCAACTTTGGCCAGATGTCCACTTGCAATACCGGGCCCAGAGGATTTTGGAAGCATTATGAATGCATTAGACATGTGCGACTGCTTGAAAATATGAAAACAAAGCTCACGTGAACCGCACAATTTCTTCCGACCCTTGATTTGGGCCGCATCACCACCTCCGCGATTGGTGGCGTGCCAACGAATTAGGTTAGGTTCAACATTTGTAATGTAAGAGAGTTTATTTTGTGCGCTCACAACTATCGTATTTTTTTCAAATACGATTATATGACAATATGACTTTGTGATTACTTGTGAACTCCCTTTATATCTTTAAGTTACCTCTGACAATAAGTCCGTATTTCACTTCTAAAGAAAAAGCCCTAACATCAAATATTTTTCATAAAATGCTATATAAAAAAGACTTAACCCACAATAAAATAACTAAAAATATAACTTTTGAATAATTATTTTTAGAATCATAACACTGTGCGACAATTTCAAGGTTATGGAATCGGTCGGATAACGGTCAAGATGGGTTGAAAGTATTCATATAGAGTAGCAAAACCCTAAATGGGTTTAGCAAAGTTAGTTTCCTTTCAAAAGATACAGCCATCTAAAGTTTGCATGTCCTAATGTACTTTTGAAATCAGTTTTTCGATTATAACATCTAAAAATATTCAATATTTTGTATTACTTTCTGCAGCCAAATTATTGGTAATGTTCTGATAAACAAATTATGTATAAAAACTAGCCAAAAAAATAATACCACGTTTGCATTTTGAACACCAATGTTGAAAAATGTCTGCACTTTTTAGTATTTAGTTTATTTAGAAAAAAAATAAAAATAAAAAAAAGCGCACATGAAAATCAATTTTTGTCATTAGTCATTAGCATTAGAAACGGCTAGTTCTGCAAAATTGATATCAAATAGTCAAAACCTATAAAAATGGAGAATTGCAAAAATTGATAACTTTTTTTATGTTTGTGGTCATTTCATTATGAAAGTTCAGTACAATATATGATTCAAAACTGCATCAAAAATAATTACATTTTAGGCCATTGATATGACTACTTTTACTATTTTTTGCAATATTAATGTTTTTTTGAAAACACAAACAATAAATAAATGGATTGTTGGTTAAAATAATTAATACTTAATCCATTTTCCAACAATGGTGTCCAAAATGCGAACGTTGTATTTTTTTTGGTTAGTTTTTATGCATAATTTGCTTATTAGAACATTACCAACAATTTGGCTGAAGAAAGAAATAAAAAATATTCAATATTTTTAGATGTTATAATCGAAAAACTGATTTCTAAAGTACAGTAGAACATGCAAACTTTAGATGGCTGTATCTTTTGAAAGGAAACTAACTTTGCAAAACCCATTGAGGGTTTTGCTACTGTATATGAATACTTTCAGGTCAGAAAAATGTGTTGCACAGTGTAATTATCGTTGTTCCTTTAGCTTAATTTAAAAATTTAAAAAAAAAAAATCTAAATTTTTTTTTTGGAAACGTTTTTTGTTTCTCCTGAACAATTTGAAAAATGCTTTGTTGAAATAGTAATACCAACCTTCTCTGTGCAACGTTTAATAATATCCGCATTGAAGTGCGGCAGCTGCTTCAAATAAGAATCCTTGCTCCACATGGCCTGTGTCACCATTTGTGCTAATTCCATAGCGGCAACAGCAGGCGAAAGCCAACCATTTGAACTGAGTACGTCGACACAAGCTTGTATCAAGCGAATCGCTTTTCCTAAAATTGATTCGGTATCTCCTTGCAACTCCGGTCCCAACTGCAAGCGCGATAGGTGCGCTTGTAACAACAAATTGGTTTTAATATGTGGATCGTTGAACCTGAAATAGTAGACGCAGAGAGAGAGCGCACAAAAATTAAAATGTATTTTGAGATTATGTTTAGAAGTAAACATACTTTGGTGCCGAATCATTTGGTCCGGTTAGTTTGTTAGGCAAACGCTGCGACAAAGTGCGTAAAATGTTCTCCTCATGATGGCGTACCACAATGTCTTCGTACTCTGCAGCGGAAGATATGATTTCCAACAGACCGCGCACCTTCGTTTTGCTGTTCAGCGACAAGCTAAACAGTTCTGAAAGAGATTCAAAGAAGTTAGTCACAACCAATACCAAGCTTTTATCGAAAACCTACCTATAGTTGTGTAGTTAATATAGTAGTAGGCCGCAATCATGCCCAAGTTCAGGGGCAAAGTGTCCATATCATCTTCGACGCTAATACATTTCGATTGCTCCAGATCGGAGAGAGTGTTCTCGACTAATTCGGACAAATGGTCCGACAAATGGCGATGCGTAACACCCTGCAAATTGTAGTAGTTCGGATTTTGAGTTAGCCTTCTGTAGAGGAATGTCCAAGTGAGGTAATCTACAGCATCCTGTTTGTTTTCAATTGTTTTTGTAACGACCTCGGCATTGAAGTGGTCGTGTAGACGATGATCCAAATGACTCTCGATGGGAAGAGGTTCATTGACGAACTTCTTGAAGAAGTCCTTTTTCGACGACTGACACATGAGTACGCATTTGGCGTCGTCATCTTCGATGGGTCGGTTGGCACGCCCAATCATCTGTAGGACATCTGTGATGGGGTAATCCTCGTACGAATGGTTTTTGCCATTGTAGAATTGTGTGTCCATGATAATCACCAAATGTGCCGAGATGCTCATCCCCCAACAGAGATCCGAAGCGATCACCGCTACTTGAACGGCACCCGAGTCAAACAGCTGTTCGACCAAACGATGGTCCGAGGCGGTGAGACCTTCATGTATGTAAGCGACACCCTGTGACAAAGTTTCCTTCAAAGTCTTGTCGGACATGCGATCGAGGAAGGGTTTGATGTCGTCCTCTTCGGCATGGAAGAAACGATTTGGCTGCAAATCCGAAGCGCTGTAAGTCAGCACGTCAATGGCAGTAAGACGTGCCTGCTTGCGCGAGGAAACAAATACAATTACTGGCTTGTGAGGACTGTACTTGATGATGGCATTGTAAACAGGCTTTGACATTGAAGCAATACGGGTAGCATTGTGCGTTATGTTGAAACCCTGTATGTGCAATTCCAACGGTATGGGACGAACGCACGGGTGGAAATTGAAGGTGGCATTAGCATTGCAACCAAGCCATTGCGCCACATCACGAGCATCGGCTAAAGAAGACGAGAGTGCAACGATTCGAATTTGCTTTTCTATTTGCGAAGATATGTAACGCATGCGGGAGCAAACCACCTCCAAAACAGGCCCATCCTCACCGCCCACCAGCTGGAGTTCGTCCACGATGAAAAGGTGTACGTTTTGTACGTTTTTTCGTTGTTTCCAACGACGCGATAGCACATCCCACTTGTCCGCTGTGGTAATAATTATTTGACCCTTGGCCAATAACTTTAAATCTGTGCCAGTTTCACCCGTCAGCTTTACTATCTTCAGCGAGAGACTCCCGAACTTCGAATGCCAGTCGGCGAAAACCAGATCGGCTAAGGCTTCATTCGACACGAGATACACACAACGACCTTCGGGATTTTGGGAGAATAAACGCATTATAGCGAATTCAGCAATGGTCATTTTGCCCGAACCCGTTGGGGCGCCCACAAAGACATTGTCATCGCTGTTGTATACGGCATTGAAAACCTGAGTTTGTATGGGATTGAATTGTGGGAAACGATCTACATAGAATTCCTCGAATTTGGGCTTGCGCAATGCTGTGATTGGCAGAGGTTGCAAGTCGAGTAATTCAGTCGGAGGCATATTCTTTTCGGGCAAAATTAGATGGCGGAAAGATACGGGTAGTTGTGTCTCCGAACCAATCCAACGATCCGAAACTATACGCAGGAAATATTGCGGCGGCAATGGCTCGAATACCGGCACGAAAAACTTAATCTGATGCTCATCCTGGGCATATTTCTCTTTCAGCAGGAAGAACTCATTGTGCAGGATAACCTCCGAGTCAACATCTTCAATTAGAATCCAAAAGCCTTCCGATTGTCCATGTACCTTCTCGTCCCACTGGAAATCTGGTGTAATGGTAAGCTCCACTCGCAGTGTGGCGCGCGTAATCGGTTGTATATGAGTAGACAGCTCCAACTTTGGGAATTGGTGCACAAACTTGTGTATGGTCTTACCTAGTTTGGGTACACGTATTAACTCACCGATCTCGTTCGGCTCTAAGTCGTACAAACGCTCCCATGGGAAATTCTTCTTCTCCAGCTTCTTGGCAATCTCGTCGGGCATCTTCTTGAATTGGCGCAACGGCGTCATCGATTGCCACATGCGACGGTCGATCATTTTGCACAATGTCAAGGTCTTGTCGGCCAACTGAGCCCAACCGCGATGCAGAACAATTTCGAAAATAGCCCGCATCAGACGTGAAGCTGACTGCGTGATGAAAACCATGTCGGACATAAGTGCGAAACCTTCCAATTTCAGTTGCGAGATGTACGCCTGCAAAAGTACATTCACCTTAGCGCTGTTCTCTTCCATCGATTCCTTAATTGGAATCGGAACACGTTCCATAAGCTTTTGCAGCTCGAGTTTCTCCTCCTCGCGCACGGCAATATGCTTGAATTCGGACGATAAGGAAAACACGCGAAAGAGCTCGATTTCGCTGAGCGTTTGCTTTAGCAACTGATTGTAGGTCATCATAGTTTCGTGTGTACAATAATAATGCGAGGCTATGCGCCCGAGTTCGGTGACTTGGAAGTGACCGCTTTTGCGATCGTACTTGACGAGGCCACTGCGATCCAAATGGAGTGCTGCCGTGTGAATCAAATCGGCACGGTGTTGTTCCAATAAGGAATCATCTTTGATGCTATCATGCGATATGCCATATAGTGTGGGATTTCGCAGCATTCGTATGTACAAATAGGTGTAACCAAGCCAGTTTACAGCATCTTTTACATTTTGTACGGTGCCCAGTACAATCTCAGCATTCAGCATATCCGACATCTTAGCCACAAACTGAGACTCGATTGGCAGTTGTTGATTCAACAGCGACAAGTAGAATTGCAGTTCACTGTGATTGGTAATCAAGATGCCTTCACCCTTCGTGTCATACTGTGGACGGCCGGCACGTCCCAACATTTGCAAAACATCGAGGGCGCTCAGCTCGACCCAGCGACCCTTTTCCGGATTGTAGACCTGTGTACCCTTGATGATGACAGTATGTGCGGGCAAGTTGACACCCCAAGCCAGGGTGGCAGTCGAGACCAGCACCTGTATGTGCCGATCAGCAAATAGATCCTCGACCAGAGTCCTATCCACACGTGTCATGCCCGCGTGATGTATGGCAAAGCCATATGGCAGCAATTCTTTGAGTTCGGTATTTTTGACTTGTTCCGCTTCGGTGCGCAGTACCTCCATGCTGGCGGAGCCTTCGCGTAGAAAACTGCCTAGAGTATCTTTCTCGAGACACATATCTCGCACAGCACGGGCCGTTTTGCCCGTTTCTTTGCGCGAGTGTACGAACACCAGCACCTGGTTGCGCCCTGCATGTTCCATTGTCTTTTCGTAGACAATTTCGTTCATTACCTGGAAGCGTTTCAGCGCTTTCTTTTCGGTAACGCCAATATATTGCTGCTCTAAGGCTACCGGACGGAAGCTGTTATCAAAGTAAAAAAGACCCTTGTCCGGTTTGACACGCAAAAAGGTCGCTACATCCTGATAGTTTGGCAGCGTAGCGGATAGCCCCACAAGGCGGACATCCTCCTGCGTTGTCTCAATGTTGCGAATGGTACGCGCGACCAGAGCCTCCAACACAGGGCCGCGCTCGTCATGCAGCAAATGAATTTCATCAATAATGACCAGTCGCACCAATGTGGTAAATGTCTTCTCGCCCCCCTTGCGCGTAATAATGTCCCATTTTTCGGGCGTGCACACAATGACCTGGGTGGCTGCAATTTGCTCGCGTGTCAATTGGTGGTCGCCCGTCAACTCAGAAACGGTAAGATTGTAGCATGCCAAACGACGTCCAAAATTGCCCACCATCTCCTGCACCAAGGACTTCATCGGTGCCACGTAGATTATCTTAAAGTCATTGGCATTGATGGTGCCATCCTCATTGATATGTTTACCAATTTCACGCATCATTGTCAGCAGGGCGACGTTTGTCTTACCCGCACCTGTTGGCGCACACAGCAGCATATTCTCGTCGCTTTCCAAAGCAGCCTTCCACAGTCGGCTTTGAATCCGATTAAGCGACTTGAAGCCATCGAAGACCGGCTGCACATATTTCGGTAGTTTGTCGATTGGTTGCAGCTCTTCCTTGTCGTCGAACGCCGCCTGCTTGAGAGCAGGCACATGTACTTCCTCGTAGCCTTTACGTTGTTTACGGAACGATCCGTCTGGCAGCTGACAGCGCTTATTTGCCATGAAGTGTGAGCCCTGAGAGAATGCCATTTCTTCCAGTTCGAGCACTTGCCGTACACCAGCTACCACTCCGGCCATTCCCTGTGCATTGTCGTCATTCTCCTCCTTGCCACGCTTATTCGAACGCAGTGAGTTGCCGTAATCGTCTTCCTCGCTTTTGCCTGTATCAAGCTGTCTCAAAATCTTCGCCAAATGATTTTCGTTGCGCATTTTCTCACGTATGCGTTGACGTTCGCTGTCGGTCTGAGCGGAGGCCAGCATTGTGCAGTACAGAATCATTTGACGGTTGTTTTTCAATTGTTTGATAAAATCGAAACAATCGTAACCCAGGAGCAGCACCAACTGATTTTCGCAGTCGCGTTCATCGGCGGCATCTTTGAGTATTTTCAGTACATCTGCCGCCTTGCTCTGCGACACCATCGCATCGTTGTAGTATTTGCTTAGACAGCGCTGCAGCCAGTAGGCGTCAATGTCTAAAGGATGCAATGCTCGTTCTTTCTTCACATTAGCGGCTTCTTCAGTTAAAAGCTAGAATCAGTTAAAATTCAAATAAAATATGAGGAATTGAATTAAGGGGAAAGCACTTACATTTTCTGCGTGCAATGTATGATCAATGCGTGCCTCTTCGCCCTCCTCTTGCCCATCTTCGTCTCGTATCTCACCATACATATCATTGTCACTCTCCTCCTCCGATTCTTCGAATTGTACATTGATACCGTAAGTTTCGTCGATTTGCTCCTCATTTGTGTTCATGCTCAAGGCGTTCACAGCATCCGAACCGAAATCAGTGATTTTCTTTCCAAGATTAACAAGAAGGGCAAATCTGTAAAGTTTGGAAAAAAAATTAACATTTGAAAGCAATTACTCGTGAGTTGATGATCTCCTACCTTTCGTCTGTCACTGAACCCAACAAACTGTCAATTTCTCGCTTTCGCTCGCGATCTTTCAATTTATCATTCTTTAGCACTGCTAAAATCTCATCAGCAGCTCCGCATAGAATATCGCGTGGCTGATCGCCCAAAGCCTCTTGAATGAAACTCAGCAGTACCTCGTACGTCTGGCGCGTCTCCTGAGTCTTGGGACGATATACGATGCCCACCATCTCATCGATGCCCTCCGAAAGAAGTGTGGCTCCCTTCATTCGTTCAAAATCGTACTGGGCTTCATCACGTTTCTGGCGCTTTGCTTTGCGCTCTTCGGTCTTTTCAGGCTTCGTGCGCTGATATCGATCTCCCATTCGCGTTCCTTCCAGCTTGCCCACAAGCGAGACTACTTCACCGGTGGCCTCATCGCGCCGCGGACGTTCAATTAGGCGCACATCTGCTTGCAGCACTAGATTTGAGTTCTAAAATGAGGAGGGAGTTTATTTTAGTTTGTGATTTCTTTCAGTGTTCCGTCTTTTGAAAGCAAATAATTAAGGGGATCGTTGGGTCAAAACAAAAAACATAATTGTATGAAAGGTGGTGGAGTGGTCTATCTGAGAAAGAAATGTTGTCTCAGTTCCCTATTTTGAGAAATTTATAGGTGGTTACGGGACCATCTCTTTATGTTTACAAATATTTTTAATCGAATCCAGCAATAAAAAATATATTTGAGAAGACTTAGAAAACGTCCGCTTTCTTATTTGTATGGGAGCCCCCCTTCTTTTTTGCCCGTGCGGACAGTTCTCCATGCTGATCAAGAATATCACCGGACACGGCTCATTATGAACATTACAAACGTTGCGTCAAAGTTAATATACCCTGCTTCAGTAGTTTATGTGGTCATCACGTTTTAAGACAATAAATATTGAACTACTGCAGCTAGAGGCATGTTCGTCAATAAACGTTTTCAAGCAAAGATATGAATTCACTAATTTTTGTGCTTCACACAGCTTTTTTTACTCACAGCTTTGTACTCGTACTGCAGCTGTCTAGCTGCGGCATCAGCCATTGTTGGTTTTAGTTATTATAATATTTTATTTCAGTAATTTCTACGATTATATTGTAAATTGTAAAATTAACCTGCGTCCAGTTGGCAACGTTGCTAAATACCATATGCGAAAAAAGAGCCAAAAAACAGGGTGACTCAGATGACAAATAACAACAATTAAAATACCGCTTTTAATTAAAAAACCAATGAATCTACGAAAATAGATAAAAACTGAGTATGCAGATACAAAAAACACAATTTTTACAATTTTATAAGACAAAAAAAAATTTCTAATAACTTGTTTTTATACATGCGTAATTGGCCAAGAGCGTTGCTGGGGTGTTAGAGCCAACCTGACAAAAATGTGAAAATGCAGTCTTATATAGTTGACTTTTAGAAAATTTTGAGGCCTATTCACATGTCCCGATCCAAATTTTTTTCATACAAAGGTGAAAAATCCTAATTGGCCAAGAGCGTTGCTGGGGTGTTAGAGCCAACCTGGAACACAT